>CM057773.1:16306842-16834342 GCA_030064435.1 Trapa incisa
AACTTGCTGAACATCCTACTTGGATTCCTCCTTCAAGGGAATACATGACTAAGGCTATAAGCTGCCAGTTATGTCAGAGTACTATCAATGATGTGGAAAGTGTGCTTCTTTGTGATGCTTGTGAAAAGGGATACCACCTAAGATGTCTGCAATCTCAGAACCAAAGAGGGATACCTAAGGTTGAGTGGCACTGCCAAAAGTGTCTTGCACTAAGTCATGGAAAACCTTTGCCTCCTAAATATGGCCGTGTCATGAGAAATATGGCAACAACGAAAGTAGCAGCTAATGTCACCAATGATCAGTCATATTTCGAGAAAAAATTGGAGACTGCAGAGTCCAAAGTTAGTCAGCATAAGCTAACATCAAGTCTGAGCTCTGGATCACAGAATCCTTCTGAAGGGGATGCTTTCATCAACAGCCATGCTATGTTTTCCTCTGATGGACAATTGCCAAAGGGAAGAGATATAGAGGGGAGTTATCCATCTGTTGGTGCAGAAATGCAACATAAGTCTTCTTCTCAGTGTATCATCAGCAATTCTATGAAATATGTTGGTTCAGCTTTTGATTGTTCAGATAGCATATTCAATGAAAAGTGTGTTGAAGACGAGAATAAATGTGAACCATGTCCTGATGAAGAAAGACCAGCTTTCCAAAGGAAGCTTGAGACTTCTGCCAATGAGTCTGATCTTTCTTCATCATTGCACAATCCATCAGATGAGAAAGGCACAGAGCCTGCACAATATGGTGGAGATCACCCTGAAACATGTGATGGCACTGTCTTGGAAAGGAAAAAAGCAGGGAATTCTTATTCTAATGATGAAGTGGGTTCAAATATTGAAGGTGACACAAATCAAGAACATACTTGTGCCCAAACTAGCATTGATTCTACTACTGAACGAAATGTGAAGCAAGAAAATTCATGTGCACAAGAGAATGCTGATTTTAGTACAGGAAGCAACGCTCAGAAAGAGAAGTCACCTGCTGATGATGATATTTCTAATACTGGAGTCATCCATCAGCAAGAAAAAACTGTTGAAGTAGAAGATTGCTGCGATACAAACACAAGAAGTGAGACGAATCAAGACTGTGAAGATCCTGGTCTCAGTTCAGTTGCTGATGTTTCATTCAGAGAGAATGCTGCTCTAGTTTCAGATATCCCACATGATGCTCAGTGGCTTGGTGATGTTCTTGAACTAGTTGATGGAAAGACATTTTATGATTCATTCTGCATAGATGGAGTAACATATAAACTGAACCAACATGCCCTTTTTTATTCCCATCAAGGGAAACTAGTGCCCTCTAAGCTTCAGGTAACATTTAAAGCATTTTACTCTGATCCAGAACGCCTGATTTCCCTACATTGATATATGCATCTAAAGGCCTGATTACTTCAATTGTATCATCTCATATGAAAACCTTATTGCATCCTTCTTTATGCTGTGAATGAGTATGCATATATTTTTGGACCATTCTTTAAGCATTGAATTGGTTTTACTTTTTTGCCTTAATAATTTTTTATGTATATGGCAGGCCATGTGGGAAGACGAAAATACTGGGCTGAAATGTGTAAAGGTGAACATGTGTTACTATCCAGGTGACTTGCCAGAAAATGTTGGCCGCCCATTTACAGAAACTAATGAGGTAAGCATTCCACTTTCTACATTATGCACATCCGTTTGTTCTTTCTAGTACTAGATCCTACTTAGGTGATTTGTTTGGTGTTTGGCTTAGTTGATTGTTTCAAATTAAAGGAGATTACCCCAATGGTCCAAAACTTCTATAAAATGTTCCAATGGTTTGCTATTTTTATTCATTTGTTACGGGTACATTCTTTTACAAAATATTTTGAGATGATGCATTACTTTATACATTAGTTCAGTTTGCTGCATTTATTTGGCAAATTATTTTGATAGGTGTCATTTTATATGATATGATAGTTGAGATGATAATTTACTTGAAAAGAAGTGTTACTGAAGTGTAAAATTTATGAAGATGAGTACCAGATTATGATGAAATGAAATTAAGTTTGATGAGCAATAAAAGTGTACAATTTACAAATTTCTCTTTAAAGCAGTAAAAATGACATATTTGGCTATTACTATTTTCGTTTTGTACCATCCTTCAGTTTTTAGTTTGCACTATGCATATTTTGTGTAATAGTTGTATCGTTAAGAAATTTCAGAAAATAATGTATCATTTCGAAATAAATGAAAAAACAGTGTACATTATGAAGCATTTTGTAAAAGAATTATAATATTAATCAATAAACGAAAAGAATTGCATTGTTCATGAAACATTTTGTAAGAGGAAGTATAATCTTGCAACACTTTTTCGAAATTTTTGTGCTATTGGTGTAATTTTCCCTTCAAAATAATCAGATGCCACTCTATGGAATGTCCTGGGATGGTGCTTTCACCCTGTAAGTTGAAGTTGAGATGGCAACCAAATCATAACTTGATAATATGAACCTTTGGTTAGGGACAATATCAATTTTTGGGTTTTGGGGTGGTCAAAACCATATAGTTGATGTGACCTTTCAGCATATAACATCAATAATGCCGGGTCCTTACACAATTGATAAGTTTATATTTTGGCTGCCTTAGAACCTTTAATGTTCTACTACAGGTTTTTGAGTCAAATCATGAAGAAATATACATGATCAGAACAATTAGAGGTCCGTGTGAAGTTCTCCATTCGACCAATTACAAACAAGAAACTGCGAGGCGAAATCTGGAGGCAGATGCTGGGCTAACTCCACTATTCTTATGCAAGTATGTCATGAATGCTTAACCATCTTTCCTATGCTTGTAACTGCTTTCATTCTTACTGAAAGGGAAATATTATGTACAACATAATTTATTGCCTTAACTAATGAATGAAAACCTTGATTCATGTATTGTCTTCTAGTTACACATCCTCATGTTTTTGTTATGCTGATAGTTTGATCCAAGAACAAAATGTTTGATGCTTCTAAAATGCTGACTAGTTGAAATTTTGCAGATGGTTCTACGATATATCTAAAGGTCACTTCCATGCAGTTTCCTATTAAACTGCAGCTGAGCCCATATCAGTTTTTGGTGTTGAAGAGGAGCTATAGGGTTCCATATAGTGGAAACTTAATCTGATCTTGTACACTAATCAAGTTCTTTGGCTTTACCCAGTTCACGTGGCTAGTGCGTGTTCCCTGACTTTCACATGATCTTGAAGTGTGTAGTTTGTAACATGCTGCTGCCATTACTTTCTATTGTCAGAATGCAGATTCTGAAGTATTTTGAGGGGGGTAATGCCCCCAACTACTATGTAATTTTGAAGAGCAACTCATTATTTCTTGATATTAATATATTATTCATTGACTATCAAAGAAACAAAAAAGAATGCAGATTCTGTTAGCATATGTTAATGTTGTTCTTCATCTGCAGATGCAGATTGGTGATGGAATGGGGCAGAGGTTTGCTCCCCTTTTGTTTTCTGAAGTGACAAAAAGAGGGTACTTTTAAAGATAAATTAAAAGTTTAGGACGAGTATGATAAATTACGAAAGATCGGGGCCAAAAAAAGTATATTTTGTTTTTCTAAATTTAATTTCCTTCGAGTGGAAGAGTTGGACGCTGCAATCTCTCTCCTCCCCCTCTCTCTCTCGTTGCCTAATCGAACAGGAGGAGCAGAAAATCGGCTATGGCGAGCGATCAGGAGCCGGCGAAGATCTTACTGCCGTACCTCCAGAGAGCCGATGAGCTGCAGAAGCACGAGCCTCTCGTGGCCTACTATTGTGAGCTACGAAACCCTTCGATTTACCTGCAGTTTCAGCCGACGCTCATGTTCGGATGTTTCTCTTTTGTGGTTTTGTTTGATTGGTAATAAAATTCCCCTTTTTCTGCGTCTTTTTTTTTATCAGGTAGACTGTATGCGATGGATCGTGGATTGAAGATTCCCTCCGGGGAGCGTACAAAGACCACCAATGCCCTCTTGGGCTCCCTCATTAAACAGCTCGAAAAGGTAGTTCTTTATCTATGTAGAGATATCTTGATGCGATGATGATGGAAAATAGAATAACTCCCTGCTTATTGAAATTGGGGTACTTTATTTATTGTACTTTCGAGGTGATTCAGAGGGAAAAAAGTCTTAACTGGGGAGTTTTGTGATTTATACATATTTCTCTTTCTCGTTTGCGTTGTTGCACCAGTGCCAGCTTCCAGATCTGAAGTGAATCCCTAGATTCACTTTGTAGAAAATTTTCTTACATTCATTGGGCTGCCTGAAATGCCCAACAGATTATCTCTACACTGTTTCCAGTCTTACTTTTTGCACTGCCAAACAGGGAACTTCGGAATTCTTTAGCTTCAACACGATTACAACCTTAATAAATGTGTCATACAGGCTACAGTTAGCCTAAAATGGCAATTCTGATATTGCAGTAATTAGATTTCTACTGATGCGTGCCAGCTATAGGAGCTAGTGAGGATATTTCTATGTGGACGTCCAATACTGGGTAACTTGTTTATAGACTTGAGCTTGATTTGGTTCCAGGGACCATAGCACTGTTATAGATGCCCCAGTTAATATTTTTGGTGAATGGTTGCATGATATTAGTGATGAGAAGTGATCAGTTGGAACTGCATTGGTGCCTGCTGAAACTAGTTCCCTTGTTCTGCCTAATGCCTGCACAATTTTTCTATGTATTAAAAAATTTGAGTTTTTCACATGATTTCTTTTTTCCTCTTATTAGTCTATATTAAGAATTTCATATCTTGTCCACTTGAGATAAAAATCCAATAACATTGTGTTCATCACCTGTCTTTGTTCTGCAATTTAAATTAATCATTCGAGGCATAATACTTTTGAAGCTGTGTTGTCAATTATGATTCGATATTCTACTTGTTTCTGGATCCTGGTCTTTCTTCCTGTGTACTCTGCTATGAGATCTCTTGCATTCCTGATTCATTCTTTCTCTTGATTAATGGCTCTGGTTAAACTTACTATATCAATTTCAAGTCAAGCTGACATTAATAGAGAATTTACCCTTTTTTCCTTCCAGACGCTTACACTTGATTCTGATGCCAGCAGTATACAATGTTACCAAAGTAGCTGATTTTCTGTTTGTTTTTTTTTTGTTTTCTTTTGCGCTAACAGTGTGGTCATCTGCAGGACAAGAAATCACTGAATCTTGGACCTGAAGACAACTTGCATTTGGAAGGATTTGCTTTGAATGTCTTTGCAAAAGCTGATAAGCAAGATCGTGCCGGGCGAGCTGACTTGTATGTTCCGTACTGATAATATTGAGATTATCAATGTTCTTGTAAAGAAGAAATTCATTAATTTGATTTTTTTATTTTCAATAATTATTTGCCTATCATTTAGGAAATTTTAGCTTCTAAAATAATGTGGAAGCCTTGCATCCATCAAAACTCTCAGTAATCTTCTTGATTTTAGACATTATGAGCTGACATTGTTTGTGCTATATTTTCTCTCTGCCTGATTGTGCAATATCCTCTATCGCATGATCAAATTTCTGTAGAATGATATTATAGCTTGACCAAACAAACACGGTGAATTTTTATTTTTCTTGAGATTGTATTAGTAGAAATTTCAATTATTATCATGACAATATGAACTTAGGTCTAAAACCCTGTTATCAAAGAGAGTCTGAACAGACAATTCAATGTTTGTCATGTACAACCTTTTGACATTATCTGACAACATGATAAACCTTATATTGTGCATATCATCCATCTTCTCCACATGCAAATTCCCTCCTTTACTCTCAAATGAACCCATTCCTTATGTTTCTTACATATTCTTTGTGCATCTGTGACAGGAATACTGCAAAAACCTTTTATGCTGCAAGCATTTTCTTTGAGATTATCAACCAATTTGGTCCTCTTCAACCTGATGTGAGTTGATTATGTCATCCAATGTATTAAGCATTTGTCTATTGGACAAAGCTGTCACTCAAATGGCACCCTCCTAATAATTTGCAAATATATGCAAATTATAATATGTCTTCTTCCTGAAGAAGTTATTTGTAATGATTATTCTCTTTGAACAGCTTGAGCAGAAACAGAAGTATGCTGCATGGAAAGCAGCAGATATAAGGAAGGCTTTGAAGGAAGGAAGGAAGCCTATCCCTGGCCCCCCTGCCGGTGAAGAAGACCTATCACTACCTTCAGTTTCTCCTACTTTATCCTATGTAAGTTTCATATGCCCAGTTCCTCGCTCTATTTTTAGTTTTTCCTGTGAATTTGATTTTAAACTGCCAAATCATCCAAAAACAAGAGAAACAAGGGTTCTATTTGTTGGAATATGTTTTCAGTGCCATCATTCAGTGCTATCACTTCTCTTTGCAGGACCATGGTATAAATTCTGGACCAGAGCTTGATCCATCATCTAGGCCTTATGAAACAATAGACCGCCCTTCTGCTGATTTTTCAGCACCTTCAATGCCCCACCCTTCTTCCAGCTATCCAGCCCATGACTTTCATGCACCTCAACCTCCCCCAAACACAAATACAGGATCTCCACCACCCCACCATTCTTCTAGTTATCCTTCCCATGATATCAATACCTCTCATCCTCCTCCAGACCTGAAACCAGAAAGTTCCACCTTTTCTTCCTACCACCAAGAAACACCCCAACAACAGCACTTTCCTCAGAATTACCCTTCAGAACAGCATCACCATTCCCATGATTACTCCCCGGAGCAATTCCCTCAGGTTCCACAACAACCATATAATTATTCCATGGACCCTTATAATTATCAACCCCAATCACAGAAGCACTTATCTAGCAACTACCCATCTCAGGACAATCCTTACTCATATCCACATTTCCAATCTTACCCGAGCTTCTCAGACAGCAGCCTTCCTTCAGTGCCAACTCACGATCCTTCTTACTACCAAGGTCTTGAGGCCTCCCATATTCCATCAAACAAAAGCTATGCCTCTCCTTCCAGCGGTAGAACAAATGGAAATGCCCCATCACAATCTCTCCTTTCTCCTACTCCTGCCCAATCCTATCAATACGATAGTAGTTACCAGCCACCGCCTGAGAAAATTGCAGAGGCCCACAAAGCTGCGAGGTTTGCAGTTGGTGCGTTGGCATTTGATGATGTCTCCATTGCAGTTGATTACCTAAAGAAGTCACTAGAGCTTCTTACAAGGCCCTCTGCAGGGCAGTAGTTGCTAACTAAAACGATGGTCTTTGGTTTGCCTGTGTGCTGGTTTTTACGCCCATGAACGAATGCTGTCATAAATGTGATTTCTTGTATTCTCTATTAGTAAGAATCTGGTTACATTGGTTTTAGAAATTGGGGTATTGTTGTGATCCTTGTCTGAGATTCACTGCATCCGTTCTTGTGAATATTAGAATCATGAGCTAATTCAAGGCAAATCTCGGGTTCTTCATAATACCGCTCGTGATGGCCGTCTGTGTGGTCCCCGGCCGGGCATCCTGCTGAGGATGGTACACCTCTCGACCTCCCTGGAGAACTTCTGGGGCCGTCGGTGGAATCTGACCGTCTCGAGACTCCTATGCCGCTGAGATGGCCACGTTTGCCGTCCCAGGAACAGAGAAAATAGGCTTACTAGACACGACTCACACGGGACGGATGCTGCTCCCCTGCCAGCCGCCAACCGCCAACGGCCATCCTCCCGTCAGGTGGCCTGGGTCCTGGGTAGGGATGACAACTGGGCCGGGCGAGACAGGTTCCTTACCATCCACATGTTCCTTACCATAGCCCATTGAAAATCAAATCCCATTTATCTATAATAGCCAAAATCCATCTCCCCCATATAAAAGTGACGCGACCACGCATCCAGCCCACAAGTAGCACTATAATACCTGCCATTCAAAAATAAGAAGAAGACGAGCACGGAAATATGCCTATTAATTGAGGCCACTACTTGTAGAGCTCCACAGCCAGCCAGCCGGACATGGCCTAGAAAGATCTCCTATGGCTATGGAGAGTGTGAAGGTCGATGAAGCCATTAACCAACCTTGTACGAAAACGAAGCTTTGGCGGCTCTCTCCTCTGGTTCATTAGCAGAAACTTGAAAGAGACGTGTGCGGTGGTGCGGAAGAGCAATGGGATGACACAGGGGTCGGTTTCACCTTTCGTGCATTGCCCCCGTCTCCTCTCCCGGTGATGAGGTCTCCGGAATCTTCGTCGGAAACTTTATATATACCCAACCACTGAAAAACAATCAGAGCATGAATGAAGAGAGCTCCCTACCCTCCGAGCCAGCCAAGGAAGTACGAAATGGATGGTGAAGAGCTGATGAGCTTCCTCAAGGTCTGGGCCTCTACTGCCGCATCCCTCTCCTACAGCTACTCCATCGCCGGCTCTGTCCCCAAGGGTCTGCCGCGGTTCCTCTGTCTCCTGCCGGTTTTCTACCTCCTCGCCACGCTCCCGCTCGGCCTCTCCACCTTTCACTTGCGTGGCCCCACCGCCTTGTTCCTCGTGTGGCTCTGCAGCTTCAAGCTCCTCCTCTTCTGTTTCGACGCTGGCCCTCTGTCACAGTCCCCCAGCTGCATCCACTTCGTCCTCGTCGCCTCACTCCCCATCAGAATTAAACAAAACGACCACCATCATCAGCATGCAGAAGATCGAGTCGGACGTCCGAAAGAGATGCTCGATTCTCTGCACGATCACAGGAAGGTTCTGTCGACAGCCAAAGTGCTTCTCCTGGCCTTACTTTTCCAGGCGTATAATTACAAGCCCCATCTTCCGGCGTGTGTTCTCTGGGTCCTCTACTGCCTCCACGCCTACCTTGAATTCGAGCTCATGATGGCCCTCTACGCCATCCCGGCCCGAGTGGTCCTCGGAGGGCTCGGCTTCGAGCTGGAGCCACAATTCAAGGAGCCCTACCTCACCACCTCCCTGGAGGACTTCTGGGGCCGGAGGTGGAACCTCGCCGTCTCGGGGATCCTCCGGCTGGCTGTCTACGACCCAATGCGGAACCTCTGCATCCCCATCATGGGCTCCGAGCTCGGCTCCCACGCCGGCGTCTTCTCCGCCTTCGCGGTCTCCGGCCTGATGCACGAGGCTCTCTTCTACTACTACTACTACACGATGGAGGGCCCCACGTGGGAGGTGACGGCTTTCTTCCTGATACAGGGGGCCTGCGTTGTCGCCGAGAAGGCGGTGAAGAAGCGGTGCCAGAGGAGGATATCCTGGCGACCCCACAGGCTGGTCGCCGGAGCGTTAACCTTGGGGTTCCTGAGCGCGACGGGGATCCCGCTTTTCGCGCTGCCACTGATGAGGAACGGGATCGACGAGAAGCTCATCCGGGAGGGCCATGAAATGGCCGTTTTCTTGAAAGAGAGGGCTCGGCTGATCATCGGATCCACCGGACGGGAGATCTGCATCGTCTCATAATGGAATCTCCGGAGGATCTTTCTACCCCGAAAAAGAGAATCTCATGAGATTCTGTCATTTCACACGTGTAGAAATTAACTGCAGCTTTCTTTTTTTTAGGCTACGAAATTCCTCTGCAATCGGCAAATCTAGTGTTCTGATTGACTTTACAACGGGGACGTGTATAATTGGACTGTCTTATAACTAAATCACAGCTTGGTCAATGCAATTTTATTTCGCGGGGCTGCTTCGTCATTTCGTCGATTAGAGACAGATAGAGAGAACATAGCAGAGAGAGAGAAAGAAGGAGACATCTCTGTGGGGGAGAGAGAGGGAGTGCTTTAGAGAGAGATAGGGAGAGTCGTGGAGAGAGAGAGAGACGGCGCGGTTAGCTTGTCTAGACAGAGTGCATAATATATAGAGGAAGAGGGGGCTTCAACGATGGCTACTGACCAGGAGATTTCGCAGGCCCTTCATTTGCTCCTCAGGGAAACTTTCGCCTCTTCTTCGAACCCTAACAAGCCGGGGGCCACCACCTTCGCCTCCTTCGACGATGTCGTTCGGCAGCTCGAGGCCAGGCTCGGCCTCAACCTCTCCCAGAAGGTCGACTTCATTCGTTCTCAGATCCAACTGCTCCTCCAACCTCACCCACTGCATCAGCCCCAGCCCCAGCCCCAGCCCCCACCTCCCTCTTCGTCTATGCTGCAGCAGCCGTACTCGCTTCTCCATGGTAATGGCGTCTTCGGCGTGCCACGAACCCCTCATTTCTACCCGAACCAATCACATACGACGGCTCCCTCCGCCATTCAGAGCTTCCCTTCCCAGTACGTATCCAACCCTCCTCCTGCGCCTGCTGCTAGGCCCGTCGATCCACCAAAAGAGAGGTACTTTCCCAATTTATTATTTGATAATAGCACTTGGCTATTGTAAGTTACGGATCAAGCCTAGATTCCGACTACGAGATTAGACCTGTCCCAACTTTAGTGTGGATTGGAGCCCGATTACAGAAAACCCTTATTCCAAAAACATTCCGAAAACCCTTCCATAGTTAGTAAGTGTATGGATATTAATTAGGTTTGCATGTTCATCAATTGAGCGACCCCTGCTACAATTTTGTTTTCTGGCATCTTTTATTATGCCTTTCCGGGGAAAGTAGGAATTTTCAATAATGTGGGGGAGTAGTTGCAACGGTCTGAAGCGTGGTTGTCGGGGAAGTTGGGAGGTACAGGAAAGAGGACATAGTAGTTTCTATTATTTGATGGTAGCGTCTTCTTTTTCACCATGTCTTTTTTTGCCCTAGATAATGTCCACTGATGTGGTTCCTCTCTGGAATGCTAGATAGTCACTCTAGGGTTTATATTCTCTGAGCAACTATGGTACACGAACTGCAAATTTGGGGGGCATCAGTTCACAACCTAATAAGAAAGAAAGAATAGTTTTTTATTTATTAGAAACTTCCAACTTCTCCAAAGATTGGCCAGTCGTTTATGGCTATTACAGTGCTTATATGACATTAAACTCCAAGTCTGTTACATTACATTGGCACCCAACAATGCTTCGGAGAAGAAAAAATGCCCAAAATTGAAATGTTGCTATGATGAAAAATGGGTTTACGCCTATCTTTGTTGAACTTTCTCTTCTCTGAGAGTACATGCCATGCCAACTGGGTAAAGTGAAGGAAATGTGAATCATGTTTGAGAATTTTTTTTAATCTAGAGTGGCATTGCCAATGCATTATTTTCTGTCTGCCAGCAGAATTGGATTTCTTGCTTTACATCCTTTCAGTATATGTTCATACAATGTGATATATCACAAGCTGCTCTATCCCTCCCGGATTTGGTCTTAGTTACAAAAAAGGTGGGAATGAGTCCATTATATAGGAAGCGAATATATGCCCAATGGATTTGAGGACTAGCTTCTCCTTGTTGCTGTTTGCAGCTGTTCTTGGATATGGACTACCTATGAGTTGTCTGTCTCTCTGAATCTTCAGCATTAGGTTGTTGAAGTGGTGTTTTCTTATGTTGTAGTTAGTGAATGGTTAATGTTAAAATGGGTGAGCATGGCAAACTTATGTTACCCCCATCTCCTATAATCCCTTTTCTTTGGGCTTCTAATTGCTAGATAGGTGTAAAACCTTTAGCTGATTGGGTTCTGCAATAGCAATCCTTATAAATTGAGAGGTCATCTTTTCCAGTGAGATGATATTTAGAGACTTCCTCTTGCATTTGTTCATGTACAGGGTGAGTGCACATTAGAGTATCCCCTTTTACAATTTATAGTCCTTAAATGGTCTCTTATTCTTTTTTATTATTCAAAGAATTTGTTGTTTATTACCTTTTATTTTTCAATTAATTATTGATGCATGGCCTAATGAATTTCTCCAATTTGTTGATGCAGTGCTCCACCGAAACCCAAGAGAAAAGGTGGTGCCGGGGGTCTAAATAAACTTTGTGGTGTTTCACCTGAACTTCAAGCCGTCGTTGGCCATCCAGCTCTACCTAGAACTGAGGTTCAATTTTCATCAAATATCAGGACTTACTTTTTATTCGTGTTGTGCATTCTTATGTATAAAGAAACAACTTCCTATTGACATGTCGTTTAATATCTACACTTCATGTCTTAGATTGTGAAGCAACTGTGGGCTTACATAAGGAAACACAAACTCCAAGATCCTAGTAACAAGAGGAAGATAATTTGCAATGATGAGCTGAAGTTGGTATTTGAAACAGATTGTACTGACATGTTCAAAATGAATAAGCTGTTGGCCAAACACATCATCCCCCTAGATCCAACAAGTATGTATCTGACATGACTGATTTGTCTTGGCGCATGCTAAAATTGAGCCCTTTTCCTTTTTACTGATATTTCCATGTATTGATCCTGCAGAAGAGCCCGCATCTAAGAAGCCTAAGGCAGAGACTGAGACTGGAACAGATGCTGAATCTAGTCCCCATGTGAAGATATCCGATGCGCTGGCAAACTTTTTTTCTGTTGATGATAGAGAGATGCCTGTAGCAGAAATTAACAAACGGATATGGGAATACATTAATGTTAACCAGCTGCAGGTATGTGAAAATTTTGTTTATCATCCTATTTAGGAAATATTGGCTGCCGGTATAAAGTCTTTACTTAATGCAACATTTTGGTACAAAATCTTTCAAATGTAACTCTGATACAAAACACTTGAATTGTGTGGCATTCTGGTACATTTGGTCAATTCTCTATTAATATCATCAATTTGTTTTATGTGTAATGCTCTTTTACGTTGCTTTGATCGACCACATTTTATCAAACCATTATATAAATATAGTATTAACTATAAAATAGATAAAAATAGTATATATTAACACTAACTCATAATTTCAATCCTACAAAATAATAATGTATAATTTAATATATATATATATATTCAAAATATCATTATATTTTGTATTTATTAAAGATTTACTAGAATTTTATTTAATGGTGAATGTACAATTTATAAACTCCTCTTTTTTACCTTCTATAAGAAATAAACAATGTGGAATTGAGTATTGTTTGTTTTTTTGTCTATTTTGCTTAGTCTCGTTGATTATTTTAGCAAAATATGCAAATTCTTCTATTTTATAAAGTCTATGAAGATGTGTTTTTCAGATCAGTTCAACTACCGGTTCTTAGGTTCTTATGGGTTCACGGGTTTTTGGGATCGGTTCAACTGGGTTCTTTCTAATTCACATGGTTCTGGGTTGTCCGCACTACAATTGGATCTCGAGGCCAAACCAGACTTTTGTGGAATCCAGTTCTTATAACTATGCCTTTTAGGCTCCATTTGACCATTTCAATGTCAATAATGTTATTTATGAGTCTCTTAAATTCTTAGTTGTGAATTGTGTTTTTCAAGGGAACAATTATGACTCGTATAAACTAAACATTTTTTTAAAATTTTGCATACTTCTTCCAATTATTGAACTGGCTGAACTGAACTGTTATTGATAACATTCTCACTAGGATCCACAAGATGTAATGCTGATAAAGTGTGATGCAAAGCTTCAGGAAGTTCTTGGAATTGAAAGCCTTCATGCCTCTGGATTATCTGATATTCTAGAGCGTCAGCATATAATAAAATCATGATAGATCTGGACTTGCTTTCCTGCTGATAGGTACTGTGTTTCATAACAAGTTTCATTATTTGCCCTGATGATCTTCTCCCATACCAGAACTGAACGAAAATTTGATGGGTTTTTTGCATGTAGATGAGCGTTGTAGGCGGTGGAAGACTCTGACATGGGATATTCCAAGTATCGTATTTTGATTACCTGGCCTTCTTGTTGTTCTAGGTAAGCTGACCCTGGTAACTTGTGTACAGAATCGGGACTACGAATTCAGTTCTCTCTGACAATGAATGCATTTCAGGATTAGGCTTGTTTATGTCATTTTCAGTGTTTTGTGGAATGTAGTGGAATCAGAAAACTTAATGCAATGTACATGAGGTGATGATCATTGCACTGAAAAGTAATTGGCTCGTTATTTTTGGTTGGAGCTTCGGCCTCTGCAAGTAGCTGTGAGCATGGAAAAGTACGCAGAAAGACAAGGGGCTCTCAAAGCTACCAGGGTTGGTTTTCGTGATCCATCCAATCTAAAACCGGGCGAGAATGTAAGTTTCACGATTTAATACTGGTTTTGACACGTGAATCGAAAAACATAAACGCATGCATGCCAAATCTCCAAACACCCTAATTCAACTCCCATTTGAAAATCGGAACTAACACTAACTCGCTCTGATTAATATGCCGGTTTTGGGCTGGTTCATGGATTAGAAGTTCCGACCGGATTTGGTACGAGCCGGTCCGATTGACAACATTGTGTATGTTAATAATGTACGTCCCTCGGAAAAAAGCAGCACGAAATTTGCCAAATGTTAAATTCTTATAAAGCTGGCGCAGATTTCCGAGTGAGGGGATATCATACCACCGCCGGTGCCGGACGTCACAGAAGCTCACATTCTGCAGCTGCCGGCCGGCTATCACCTCCAGAAATGCGTAACTCGTCCTTTGCTGTCTTCCTGGAGCTCCTCCTTTTGAGCTCCGTTATGGCTCTGGCGTCTGCCTGGGAGCCGACGAAATGGCTCATGCTGTCTGGTAATCATGCTCTGCTCTGCCATCGGTGATTTTCTCTGTTAGATGACTTCTCCTTCCAGTGCGTGACGCGTTGACTTCAACATGGAAGGAAGGAAGCGGAGACCGGAAAATCGGGAGAGGGAGGAGGAGGAAGCGTGGTGTTATATGCTGTTTTTCTTTCCTTTTCTAATGTTGAATTTCCGATGTTTTTTGGATAGAATGACGAGATTGAGCTATGATTTCCGAATCTACGTCGTTGTCTTATGCGCCGGAAGATGACGCTTCCAGTCGCTAGTCATTAACCTGATGCCTGAATAATTTATCTTCTTCCTCGTGCAGGGAATGCGCCGCTAGTCATAGCACGGGGTGGGTTCTCGGGGCTGTTTCCTGACTCCAGCTATTATGCTTACAGTTTTGCATTGACCGTCAGTGTTCCAGACGTGGTCATGTGGTGTGATGTCCAGTTGACAAAAGATGGGGTTGGTATCTGTTCTCCTTATCTCACTTTACAAAACTCTACTAACATCGGGGATACCTTCAGCAATAAAGAGAACTCTTATGTTGTCAATGGCGTGACCACAAAAGGATGGTTCTCCATTGATTTTACACTCAATGATCTGGCAAATGTCTATTGTAAGTCCGAGACTCTAGGTGGCATTCTCTCTTCGAGTTTCATATTCTACCCCACATAAAAATTTTGTACAGTTACATTTGATTTCTATGATATTTTATGTAGTCATTCTGTTTACAAGTTTTACTTCTTAATTTGGTATCAGCAGTAGATGAGCTACACTTGAACGAAAGTATGCCATATTACATAAAAGTATTTTTACCATTAGTGCTTAAACAGCTGGAATTTTGCTATAGTTATACTGTTTCAGATAAATCCTAATTATGGTTGAACTCTCATAGTGTCTTCATTTCTGGACAGTAACTCAAGGAATCTATCATCGGTCCACTAGGTTTGATGGAGGTTTCTTACCTGTTCTTATTGTCCAAGATGTGGTCAAGCAGGTGAAACCTCCAGGTCTCTGGTTAAACATTCAGGTAATATATATTTTGACAGTCTCATTGCCTTATTTTTATTGGTGTTAGGGCATTTTCCTGCTCAAGTAAACTGATACCTTCCACTCATAATTATGTACTATTACTTCTGCAGCATGATCAGTTCTTCTCACAACACAAATTAAGTATGAAAAAATTTGTCATTTCTACCTTGAAAAGCATATATGTTGATTACATCTCATCACCAGAGCTGGAATTTCTTACAAGTACTGTGGAAATTATCAAGGGTACCAAGACAAGACTGGTTTTCAGGTTTCTTCCCAAAGAGACCCGTGAGCCTACTTCCAACCAGACATATGGCTCTCTTCTAGGAAATCTCACGTTCATCAAGACATTTGCTTCAGGAATTCTTGTTCCGAAGTCTTTTATTTGGCCCGTTTCTCCTGAAAACTATTTACTCCAACATACTTCTATAGTCTCTGATGCTCATAAAGTTGGACTGGAAGTTTATGCATCTGATTTTATTAATGATCAACCTCTTAGCTACAACAGCAGCTATGATCCCATAGCAGAGATGTTGCAATTCATTGACAGTGGCATATTCTCTGTAGATGGTTTGCTCACCGATTTCCCCATTACTCAATCAGAAGCAATTGGTAAGTCTCAAAAGAACCTAAGATGGATCCCACTACACACAAATGCAGTCCCCCTTTTTTTGTGGTTTTCTTCATCAATTATTTATTATTTTTAAAATAAATATATTTAGAAGTTGTAGTGGAAAAGGGCGACTTCTATAAATAGATTTTTCTTGATCTCATCGGAGAAGATGCATTACTTAATTTTACAATTTTAGGCAGAGAAATTCCTTTATTTTCACAAAGCCTGCTCAATGCTTGACCATATTATGAGTTCAACTGTCATCTATTTAATTGTTGCATTTCTTGATTTAAAATTTTGGAATGAATATCAAGTTTAGCATCTTAACATACAACTTCAAGTTACTGATTTCCTTTATCTTCTACAGACTGTTTTGCTCATCTGGGCAATGATAACTCGAGCAAGGTAGTTGAAATTTTATTATTATTTGCGATTCAAATCAGCATCTAGGAAATGGTTATGATTTACTTAGCCTGACTATTTGGTCTTTTACTGTAGCCACACCTTTGGTCATTTCATACAATGGAGCCAAGTGGGGACTATCCTCCTTGCACTGACTTAGCATATATGAATGCTATTTCAGATGGGGCTAATGTTATTGACTGTCCTGTTCAAATGTCAAAGGATGGGGTTCCTTTTTGCTTCATAAGCATTAATCTCAAGGATGGCAGTACCATAGTTGAAACACCCTACCGGAATCGCACATCAATGTCGCATCTAAAAATGCCATTTTCAGTTTGAGGGGAACGAGGTCCAATCACTAACACGTAAGTCTAGCTCTGTGATAACTGCCCTTTCTGCCACTACTAATAGTTTTTTGTTGTTCCTAAAGAAAGTCTGAACCTAGTAACTGAATTCTTCTTCACATAGTCCTCCCTTGTTGATCCTGGAGTCCTTTTACCATAAGTAGTTGATACTTCTCCTTTCTTGATTATCAAGTATTGATGTTATCATTAAACCTTCTCTAGAAGGGAATCATTAGAGTTGTATCAGCTATTGATAAACACTTATCAAAAGAAAAGTTAGTCTCATTAAAGTGTACAGTTAGACTAATATAGATACACCATATTTGTGGATCATGACATCGATAACCTCATTAAAGTGTACAGTTAGACTAATATAGATACACCATATTTGTGGATCATGACATCGATAACCAATAAAATCAGGAGGATACCCAAGGAAGACACAAGGTTTGGAGCAAGGTTGAAATTTATGAGTTTGATATGACCGAAGATAGGGAAAGTACAAACATCCAAATACTCATAAATGAGTGTAGATTGGTGGAGTTTTGTAAAGAATTTGGTAAGGAGATTGAGATTAAAGTGTACGAGTAGGTAATCTATTGATTAAATAGACTGCAGTTTCAAATGCAAAATCCCAAAACTTGATGCGAAGATGAGCATGATTTAGAAGTGTGAGTCTTATATCAATGACGTGTCTATGTTTTCTTTCTGTAGATCCATTTTGTTGGGGTGTATGGGGGCATTAAAGACAATGAGTGATCCCATTATTTTGAAGTTCAGCTTGAAAGGCTACAGATAAAAAATTTTTTGCACCATCTGATTGAAAAAATTTTAATTTTGGTGTCAAATAGATTTTTAACACGTAGTCGGAATGTACGAAAGATTTGAAGAGCCACTGAGCGATTTTTCATAAGGAAAAACTAAGAATATTTACTATAATCATTAGTGAAATGAATATAGTAAATATATACAGTAGAAGATCGAACTGAAGAATGTCCCCAAATATCAGTATTTACTAGCTGAAAAGGACGAGTACTTTTATAATTAGTAAGAGAAAAAGATTTTTGAGTAATTTTACTCAAGGAACAGGCATCACAAAATATAGTACCAATATAATTACTTTTTATTGAATTTGTGGATAAAAGTTTAGATACAATAGGGAACGCAGGATGTCCAAATCTATTATGCCAAATGTTGTGAGATATATGAACACTTAGAATGCAAGGACTAATTGATGATAAGTGTGTTGCACACAAACAGTATAAGCCTCCTTTACGAGCTCCCCGGAACAATTCCTGATGAGTGAGATGATCCTTTACGACAAAAAAAATGAGGGTGAAACTCAAAATAACAATGATTATCTTGAGTAAATTGGGAAAAAGATAATAAGTTCATGGAGATAGTGGGAACATATAATACTTTAGTTAAATGAAATCATCTCAATGAATTTGAAAAGAAAATTGAACTGACAGAGAGAATTTTTAAACTTGATCCGTCTCCAATAAGTAATTGTTCAGGATGAGCTACATTTTCCTGTATAAATAAGTTTGTCATGTCATTGGTCACATGGTTGGTGGCGCCAAAATCTATATATCAGTTAAGATTATAAGCTCATGTATCATTGTCGTAGGCTACGTTGACTTTAGGGGTTCAATTGAGGACAATCAGGAGCAATATGACCTGATTTTTTTACATATTTGACAAATAGAATGATAATCTCGTTGTTAATAATTGCGTGCGCCCGACTTATATGCACTAGAAACTGACCCATGATATGTTCTGTGCGTATTAGGCTATTGTCGATTGTTACTTTGTGATTGCCATGATGCCCGGTTATAAGAGCCCGCATGTTGAGTGACATGTTGCCTTTCAGATTCTAATGATGGACTATTCATGCAAGAGCCTAACACATACTCTCGTTCTTAATTTCTAGATATGATTCTAGGGTTCGAGAATCGCCCTTGAATCGAAGGTGAGAAATGGGGTCGATACTCCGAAAATTGCCTTGGGAAAAAGGAGTTGGTAGATCCACAATGATAATGGCGAGTGACATCGGCAAATGACGATGTTGTGGACAAGCAAGGACTCATGAGTGGTGATGGTAAGATTCCTCTACTGATTTTGTAATTGAGTTTGGCTTCTTTAGAAATGAGCATGGATTTGAGTTCATCTAAACTTGTTTGCTTGAGTGTAGGAGTGGGGGCCATGTAAAGAGACTGATATTATTTTCCTAACCCAGCGAGAATTCTGTCTTTGATTTCATATTCAGGTTTAAGAAGGCCAATCTAGGCATAGTTGGTGGCGAGACTGGCGATGGATGTCAGGTAAACTCCCATTGTTCGATCTTCTTTAACCGTGTCACGCCATTGAGAGTCAAGGAGATCTTGATGAGCTCGGACTTGAGCAAATAGAACTTCTAATTTCTCCCACATATCTGCAGAATTGTGAATTCCAATTACCTGTAGATTAACTTGAGTGTCTAATGATCCCAAGATAGTCGTGAAACATAGTTTAACACAAATCTTCCAAGTATTGTAGGATGGGTTGGGGATAAGAGTAGATTAATCATCTTTTTGAGGAGGCAAGAACTCTGGCGGTGTCGAGATGGTTCGATCGGTATACCCCATCAATTCGTAAATTTCCAAGAGTGGTATCATATTGTTGCGCCATAGAAAATAGTTTGTTCCATCCAGATTAATCGGAAGTACTGGAATATTGCTTGGAAGTTGAACTACTATAGCTGAAGTACTCATATTGATTATGTAGGTTTCGAAAGAAAATATGAAAGTGAGCAAGTGAGGTTGATGGTGAAATAATGATGGAAATATAGTAAGAACAAAAAAACTTTAGATAATCTTCTAATGTAAATAAGAATTGAAGAAAATAAATTTGACCAGCATAGTTAGGATGTAGGATCGAATTAAATTAGTAATAATATTCTGATACCATTAAAGAAATGAAGAAATATATAATAGAAATAGCGCAAAACTAAAAAGATATAAAAGTGTAAATTGTATTATATTGTTACATTTACAATATCTAATTTATGTAAAAAGAAAATTATAAACAAACGATAAATAAATTAATATAAAACTATTAATATAATATAATAATATACAATAAATTATAAGTTACAAACATTTAAATAACCACATTAAATCTAATTATTATAAATATAATAGTAAGTTATTTACTTATCATACCCTATTTTTTGCCCATTTGATGTAGGTCACGGACCTAAAAAATTCCGTTGATGTTAACATAAACTCCAATTACAATTCCAAGTAGGGATTAATACAGTAACTAGATTATAACACTAAATCGATGGTGTAAACAATGACACTATTGTATGCGATATCAAAAATGCTTAAAAACTGTTCAAAAAATTGATAAGAAAGTATAATAATGTTTAGAAAATTAAACACACATGTGCATTTAAACAAGATAGGTTTACTTTTTACAATGAGGGAAAGAAAACCTGATGGGAGTCGAGAAACTCACAATAAATCTCACAAAACAGAGAAACTCACTTTAAATCTTTTAAGTGGTGATAATTTCAGGTGAGTGATTGCTCGGTTAGAGAAATTGTTTTAGAGATGGATGATCAATAGGTAAAAATGTAGGGGAGCATGTGATCTTGTCCAATAGGTAGTAAGGATGAGAGATCGAAAATTTATAGTGAATAGTGATTAAAAATTATTGGACTTTATAATATATATATTAAAATTAAATAAAATTTTTTAAAATATAAATATTAAAAGAGAATAAATAATATATTTAAATGTAAGTATTATTTTTTAATTATTTTCATTAAATAAGTGAATTAGTTATTGATAGTAAAATAAATTAGTAATAGAACAACTGTAGGAGTGATGAATAAGTTTCACAATTTTTAATGTTAATATGGAGACTTAATGAATTTACTCCGGTGGTAGGTAAAATTCGAGCTTGAATTTTATTTTGTTCATATTTAATTTAAGTGAACATATAAATATATATATATATAAATAAAAATTATAAAAATAATATATAATTTTATCACATATATTTAATAGTTAGTGTGGTAATATAAAAAATTAAAATATTATAATTTATTATCAAGGCGATAATTTATATAAATTTAAAATATTATTTTTATATACATCATATTTAAAATATTACTATTTAAAAATAAATGATTAATAATGCATTTTTATTATATATTAAAAACACGTGATATTCCTTATTATATTAAAATTTATAAATATATAGTTTTTATTTATTTTAATACTATAAATTAAGTTTGTTAGTATAATATTTTAGTATTAAAAATATAAAATATGGTTAGAATAATTTTTAAAATTTTAAAATATAAAAATATGGAAACTAATTCGAATTAAGGGCAACGACGGTGGATTTCTCCACTCTTGCCAACCGGCAGAGGTATCGTTCCTGTCACCTCTAATCCATGAACCAGCCCAAAACCGGCATATTAATAATCAGAGAATGGGTTTTCGTGCAAAAAAAAATCAGAGCAGGGGTTAATGGTAGTTCCGATTTTCAAATGGAAACTGGGAGGATGTTTCTGCTAGCCTTGAGGTCGAAACTTATGAAACGCGCAGATTCTTCTCTGCAAGGAAGCATGGGTTAGTGGATGCTGCAGTTAGGAAGACTAGACTAAATGGAGAGGATCGGATCCCAGCTGCCTGTTCCATTTCTGTTGATGAATCACCACTCTTTTTACTCGAAGCTGTTGGACTTTCTTGATGATTGCAAGCACTGGGGGTACCGTCTCCAAAGGAGAAGCTGAGTCAGTGTGGAAGGTTTGTGACAGCAACTCCCAAGCTATAATTCTTCTGCTTCAGATGAATCCTAACCATGGTTGAACTCTCATAGTGTCTTCATTTCTGGACAGTAACTCAAGGAATCTTTTATCGATCCACTAGGTTTGATGGAGATTTCTTACCTGTTCTCACTGTCCAAGATGTGGTCACGCAGGTGAAACCTCCAGGTCTCTGGTTAAACATCCAGGTAATATATATTTTGACAGTCCCAGTGCCTTATTTTTATTGGAGTTAGAGCATTTGCCTGCTCAAGTAAACCGATACCTTCCACTCATAATTACGTACTATTCCTTCTGCAGCATGATCAGTTCTTCTCACAGCATAAATTAAGTATGAAAAAATTTGTCATTTCTACCTTGAAAAGCATATCTGTTGATTACATCTCATCACCAGAGCTGGAATTTCTTACAAGTACTGTGGAAATTATCAAGGGTACCAAGACAAGACTGGTTTTCAGGTTTCTTTCCAAAGAGACTCGCGAGCCTACCTCCAACCAGACATATGGCTCTCTTCTAGGAAACCTTACATTCATCAAGACATTTGCTTCGGGGATTCTTGTTCCAAAGTCTTTTATTTGGCCCGTTTCTCCTGAAAACTATTTACTCCAACATACTTCTCTAGTCTCTGATGCTCATAAAGTTGGACTGGAAGTTTATGCATCTGATTTTATTAATGATCAACCTGTTAGCTACAACAACAGCTATGATCCCATAGCAGAGACGTTGCAATTCATTGACAATGGCATATTCTCTCTCGATGGTTTGCTCACCGAATTCCCCATTACTCAATCTGAGGCAATTGGTAAGTCTCAAAATAACCTAAGATGGATCCCACAACACACAAATGCAGTCCCCCTTTTTCTGTGGTTTTCTTCATCCATTATTTATTATTTTCAAAATAATTATATTTAAAAGTTGTAGTGAAAAAAGGGGACTTCTATAATTTGATTTTTCTTATCCTACTGTAATATCTCATTCGAGAAGATGCATTACTTAATTTGACAATTCTAGGCAGAGGAATTCCATTATTTTCACAAAGCCTGCTCAATGCTTGACCATATTATGAGTTCAACTGTCATCTGTTTAATTCTTGCATTTCTTGATTTAAAATTCTGGAATGAATATCAAGTTTAGCATCTTAACATGCTCACAACCTCAAGATACTGATTTCCCTTATCTTCTACAGGCTGTTTTGCTCATCTGGACAATGATAACTCAGAGCAAGGTAGTTGAAATTTTATTATTATTTGCCATTCAAATCCGCATCTAGGAAGTGGTTATGGTTTACTTAGCCTGACTATTTGGTCTTTTACTGCAGCCACACACCTCTGGTCATTTCATACAATGGAGCCAGTGGGGACTATCCTCCTTGCACTGACTTAGAGCATATATGAATGCTATTTCAGATGGGGCTAATGTTATTGACTGTCCCGTTCAAATGTCAAAGGACGGGGTTCCTTTTTGCTTCATAAGCATTAACCTCATGGATGGCAGTACCATAGCTGAAACACCCTACCGGAATCACACATCAATGATTCCAGAGCTTGCATCTGAAAATGCCATTTTCAGTTTTAGCCTCAACCGGAACGAGGTCCAATCACTGACACGTAAGTCTAGCCCTGTGATAACTGCCCTTTCTGCCAGTAGGAATAGTTTTCTTTTGTTCCTAAAGAAAGTCTCAATCTAGTAACTGAGTTCTTCTTCACCTAGTCCCCCCCTTGTCGATCCTGTGAGTCCTTTTACCATTAGTAGTTGATACTTACCTGTTCTTCTCCTCTTTCGATTATCAAGGATTGATGTTACGATTAAACCTTCTGCTAGATATTTCTGCCCCTTCCATTTAATTTCCTCTCATATGCTTCTGCAGCACAAATCTCGAATCCTTATTCAATGTACACATTGTACAGAAATCCAGCAGCCAAATATGGAGGGAAGTTTGTATCTTTGTCGGATTTCTTGAACTTGGCAAAGAACACCTCTTTGTCCAGAGTCCTGCTTCGCATAGAGGTAAATTGGCATAGATTTCTTGCTCTTGGAAGATACTGTATTGAAGTAAATCGTCTCTCTTGCTGGGTTTAATTGTAATTACTGATCTAATAATAGTGTAACTCGAAGAGCAGCTGCTGCATTATTGAATTAGGAAAGACACGTTGTCTTTTCCTCCAGGTATTGGTTGTCAAAAAGGCATATTGCCAACTTGATGTTGTCTTTCAGTTGAACCTTCCAATTTGTGTGCGAATTAAGCTGTGCACCTAAATTGAGAGCCATGCACCTTTTTTAGGATTTATCCTTTCATGTGAGATGAATATGCTTTGATTTACCTACTGTTTCTTGTGCAGGAGCTGGGTTAGTCAAGAAAAAAGGCTTCAAGGGATCATTTTCGGAGGCCGGGTCTTCTGCAAAGGTTTGGAAGATGCATTTTGATGGCGTGATTGCTACCAAATCACAATCCCTTTTTTGTTTCTGGAAATTGAATGCTTCTCTTTCTTCAGTCTTTTGCTGTTTTGTCTGGAGTCCACAGCTTGGTGGTATGCTTCTTGAGGAGGCTGAGAGGGAAGGATGATGGTCTGACATCAACACTATGGCTAGATAAATGTCTGTAGCCATTTGGATAATGATGTCGTGTGCTTTATGTGCAGTGTTTAATGCGGGTATTGCCGGATGCTGCACTGGCCTCGCTCTTAGCTTTCCAGGTAGGCAACTCTATTAATCAAGTGAGGTCCTTGGCACATTTTCTTCCCTCTTGTAATTTTAGAGGAACTAGCTAGAATGAAGGAAAAAGAAGCATTTGCTGCCAAACAAATTGTACTTCAACCAATCTTCTTCCTTCCAAACGATGGGAATATCAACATGAATATGGTTACCTGTGATGAAATCTTCTTAAGCTGTTTTTAGTTGAGATGAATAGCTCCACTTTTCTATCTTTTTTCTTTGGTGGATGAGTTTGAATTAACTGTGCCATGCCATCATCGAGTGGGCCTCACTTGACTGTTAATGATGTGCAAATTGTGTCCTTGTGATTTTTTGGCAAGTCTAATTCTAAGGTGAAACTGAGCTCACTTTTATGCTTATGCTTTTCATTAGCCTTTTGTCTAATTAAATCTCCAGGTACACCACAGGCACTGTTACAGAGTTGCGTGACTTTTGGCGCATTCTCATTCATCATTGAAGGGCTCAACAAGCAGCAGCCTGCAATGGCACTTCCCAACCCTTACCATAAAAGGTCTCAAAGTGAGGCGCCAACCCACTCGGCTCTTCCTCTTCCATTGCCTCTTCCAGATGAAATGAAGGGAGCATTCTCCTCATTCTGCAAATCCCCGAGGAAACATCAGGGGAAATCTTCTGCCCACTGGTAAAAACATTCTAAATTGCTTCAATCTGAGTTCTTTTTTCTTGCGATATTACTGGACGAATTCAATGTATATATATGTGCAGTTGAGATTTCCGAGACTGCTTCTTGGATTTGCATTTTAAGCTTTTGGCATTGTCCATAAGTGCCTTATTATTCTGGTCATCATTTCTAGGCAAAAAATAGGATATGATAAGTAAATGACTGACTAGTATATTTCATTCGCCATTGAGATTGTCCAATTTCGTGATTAATATAGGACAAAATGGAATAGATTAAACCTATTATAGTTTAGTTTATATTACCAAGTTTTATGTTTCTGTAATTTTGGTCACTTGTTAGCGGAGGTTGAGGTTGAATTGCAGTGATTTTCCATAGATCACATGAAAAGTAGAAAGTAAAAAGCTGAATGAAGTCCCAAACTTCAGACCAATAATCTATATCATACGAACAGGTATAAGAATAAGTATAATACAATAGAATGAATATTAGAATATGAAATTAGTAGAAAATAATAATTTCGAGTTTACTAAATTTAATAATGTATGAAATAATATTGTTTTTATCAAGTATTATATTTATTTAAAATTTATATATTTATAATATTTATATATTTTAATTAATGTTATAAAATTTATATAAATGTATTTATTATTAATTGTGATAATTAATATGATACTTATTTATTTTAATTAGTTCTATATGAATATACTTATTATTAAATATTACTTTGAGTATAAGGGTTAAATTCATATTAATTTAATTATCTAAAATGATTTTTAAAATCCATATATTGAGAATGAGAGTTTTAAATGTAAAATATTAAAAAAATGACACAAATAAAAATAATCATAATCGAAAAAATTACCTGTAATAATAATAATAATAATAATTTAAGAGTGGATTGAATAAGAGCAGTAACTATTGGGCTTTGATAATCATTTTGGGGTTCAAATAAGCCCATACAAATGGGCTTTTGCCACTCTAATAGACTATATATAAGAAACCCTAAAAGATAGAAAATTTATTTTCGCAAATTCAGTTGTTGTGTTCGCTTAGCAAAGGTAATAATTTCGCACAATTCTCAATTCTAATTCTTATCTATTTCTTATACCGTTAATTTTTGTTACTCGCATAATTGTCAGTTCTAGTATTAATTGATTGATACTCTATATAATCATTTTATCTTATATCTTTAAGTACTATCAACTAAAATCCTTTTTTCAATTACACCTTTTTTTTATTTTCGAGAATTCAGTTGTTGTGTTACCTCCGTTCGCAAAAGTAACAATTCTCAATTTAATTCTTATCTATTTCTTATACTCATAATTTTCAGTACAGTTATAATATCAATTAGTTATATTATCAATTAATTGATAGTACATGTTATCTACTTTATATCAGTTTTTTCAATGTAATTTTGTTTAATAAGTTGAGCATTATGAATTTTTTATAAAATTTGTTTGATTGTTATCTTCAAGACTAATATATGGTTCATTTAGTAATAAATATAGTTTTTTTTTACTGAAATCTCCTATTTTTTAATTGTGATTGTAACTTCTAATTAAGTAGAAAAATGTTCAATTCTTATTATTTATTTTATTAGTTTTTATACATAATAAATATTATCTCTTTTTTTTTCTAAATAATCTTAGATTATAATGGACTTATTAAGCAAGAAGCGTTCTCGCCGCACTCGTCGCATGCGCCGCAGCCGTCGCGGTCCTCAACTATCATCATCAATATCCAATCAGCTTGATGATCTATTATTTAAAGCACAGAATGACAAAATAAAGAAAATACTTTTACGTGGAGGAGCAAGCAATTTCTGAGAATTTATTGAAAAAATGTAAAAAAGTAGAGTGGAGGTTAGATCAAATAAAGTGCTTGTATGGTGTAGTAGAAGGTCTGATGAAGCATATGTGATGAAATCACTGGTGATTCAGGACAGTGAAAATAAAGTGCATATGTGATGAAACAGAGTTGAAAATAAAGTGTTTATGTGATGCAGAATTTGGTGATTCGGAATAATATCACTATTTTTGTTGAGAAAGAATTTAAAAAAAAGGTTATATTTTGCCTTGTGATTTTTTTTTCTATATTTTAATAAATATATAGTAAATTTATGTTGTTCTTAATTGAAAGGTTGATTTAAAAAAAAAGTTATATTCTACCATTTACGATTTTTTTCTTTCTATATTTTAGTATATGTATAGTAAAAGGTAGGTAGAACCTGCACCTCTATTTAAAGAGATTAAGATGGAGAAGTTTGATATGAAATGAAAAAGAAAAATCTAGACAATATTGATGAATGATGCAAAATAGGTTACAATTTTAGTTAACAATCATTTTACAACTTTAGTTCACTGATAATTTCACTTTTAATAATACATTTAAATATTTCACTTCAAGTAATGTTGGATAGAAAAGGGTTTCCACTATCCATATAGATGAATCACAAGTGACAATATTTTCATACTATCCATATAGAGGAGAAATGGTCTTAGCTGGCCACAATAGACAGAGGATGGTATCAGATACCTGAGATGTCATGGGCAATGGTGTTACAGCAGGAGAAGCAGGTAGGCGAGGAGAAATGGGAAACCCGCCATAAATGCAGGAGTTGAAATCTCGGGCTTGCTACTGCCACTTGGAGCAGGGGCTGGAGTTGCTGGTACTGAGACAGGGGCTTTAACGGAGATGGCTGGAAGTGGTGGTTCGTCTACACCGGAGCTTGTAAGGATCGCTAGAGGAGGCAGTGCAGGTGGAAGAGCAATGTTGGGGATGAGCTCTAAGAGAGACCCTGGCTGGGTGGGAGCCATGTAACTTGGAGTTTTTTCACCCTGCCCCAGGCATTTGTTCTCTGCATAAAAAACTTCCATTTTCAGAGGTGAAAGGAGAAGGAAATAAAGAACTATACGAAAGTGGCCCAAATATAGCTACTACTACAGAAGAAGCATGACTTATTCCAGCATGTGGGGCATACTATGCATTAAGCTGTTAATGCTGGTTTTCCATACTGAACAATTTCTCATTCTTCCAGGTCCCAAGAACAGTGATACCACTTAGATTATAAGATAATTGAGGGTGTAAACATTCACAAATCAAGCACCTAGAGGACTCGGAGATGCACAGAAAGATGAACAATAAGACTGTCCACTGTAAGATCGACATGGTGACAGGTTCTATCCTCAAGTTGATCCAATGGTATGTCAAAAAACAAACAAAAGTATGACCACTTTCCACACAATATAAGGTGAAGGCAAAATAAGCCATTTATATAATGAAGTATAGATTTGCAATGATGGAAGCGTGAGTGGTACTTACTTTTGTAAGCAGCAGCTGTCTTTGGGAAATCAGTGATCAAGCAGTCAACACCTGACCCCATCACAAAAAAGTTGATCTCCACTGTGGCATCTGAGAAGAAATCCCATGCCTGGGATACGAATTCATTGCTGAAGAGTTTCACATAGACTGGGAGCTTGAAAGCCTGCAGCTTCGTTATGGTATCAGTCATCATTTTGGTGTAAAGGGCGGTCGTTGGTTGGATGGAGCTCTTTGATATGACTACGGAGTGGGCGAAGCTCTTGATGTCCCCAACAGTGGAATTCGCAACATCCTCAATAGTCTCGTCTATCTCATACACGAGCTCATAGTTTCCATTCTTCTTTATCTTAGTCAGGACGGAGCTGTTTGTGGACTGGATCACAACCTTCATTGTCGTCTGGTTACTATATCCAGCTTTCTCCAGGATATCAAGGACCGCATCAGTTACACTCAATCCCTGGTTCTTCGCAAGATATGCAGCATTCTGGACATAAAACAGAAACAAGGACTCCGTAAACTGTAGGATCATGCATATTAGACACTTGCATAGGAAGGTTATAATTGCCAAGAACTGGCTACCCTTAAGTCCCTGGGGGAGTTGAGACTCTGTAAGGAGTACTATTTGGGCCTCAGTTTGGCCTTGTGATGTTTCTTACTTAAGATACTGTACTTCAAGTGAACTATTTGCACTGGAAAAAGAAAACAAAAGAGAGGGAAGGGGAGGCGCACAGGTGGGAGGAAACAGGTGAAGATAATGATTTTATGCCAAATATAAACACGTGAAAAGAGTGGCCTTACAACCAATACCTGGAGGAAAAGACAACGTGTCTTTCCTAATTCAATAATGCAGCAACTGCTCTTCGAGTTACACTATTATTAGATCAGTAATTGCTATTAAACCCAGCAAGAGAGACGATTTACTTCAATACAGTATCCTCCAAGAGCAAGAAATCTATTCCAATTTACCTCTATGCGAAGCAGGACTCTGGACAAAGAAGTGTTCTTTGCCAAGTTCAAGAAATCCGACAAAGATACAAACTTCCCTCCATATTTGGCTGCTGGATTTCTGTACAACGTGTACATTGAATAAGGATTCGAGATTTGTGATGCAGAAGCATATGAGAGGAAATTAAATGGAAGGGGCAGAAATATCTAGCAGAAGGTTTAATCGTAACATCAATCCTTGATAATCGAAAGAGGAGAAGAACAGGTAAGTATCAACTACTAATGGTAAAAGGACTCACAGGATCGACAAGGGGGGACTTGGTGAAGAAGAATTCAGTTACTAGATTGAGACTTTCTTTAGGAACAAAAGAAAACTATTCCTACTGGCAGAAAGGGCGGTTATCACAGGGTAGACTTACGTGTCAGTGATTGGACCTCGTTCCAGTTGAGGCTAAAACTGAAAATGGCATTTTCAGATGCAAGCTCTGGAATCATTGATGTGTGATTCCGGTAGGGCGTTTCAGCTATGGTACTGCCATCCATGAGATTAATGCTTATGAAGCAAAAAGGAACCCCGTCCTTTGACATTTGAACGGGACAGTCAATAACATTAGCCCCATCTGAAATAGCCCTCATATATGCTAAGTCAGTGCAAGGAGGATAGTCCCCACTGGCTCCATTGTATGAAATGACCAGAGGTGTGGCTGCAGTAAAAGACCAAATAGTCAGGCTAAGTAAACCATAACCATTTCCTAGATGCGGATTTGAATGGCAAATAATAATAAAATTTCAACTACCTTGCTCTGAGTTATCATTGCCCAGATGAGCAAATCAGCCTGTAGAAGATGAGGGAAATCAGTATCTTGAATTTGTGAGCATGTTAAGATGCTAAACTTGATATTCATTCCAGAATTTTAAATCAAGAAATGCAAGAATTAAACAGATGACAGTTGAACTCATAATATGGTCAAGCATTGAGCAGGCTTTGTGAAAATAATGGAATTCCTCTGCCTAGAATTGTAAAATTAAGTAATGCATCTTCTCGAATGAGATATTACAGTAGGATAAGAAAAATCAAATTATAGAAGTCCCCTTTTTCACTACAACTTTTAAATATAATTATTTTGAAAATAATAAATAATGGATGAAGAAAACCACAGAAAAAGGGGGACTGCATTTGTGTGTAGTGGGATCCATCTTAGGTTATTTTGAGACTTACCAATTGCCTCAGATTGAGTAATGGGGAATTCGGTGAGCAAACCATCGACAGAGAACATGCCATTGTCAATGGATTGCAACGTCTCTGCTATGGGATCATAGCTGTTGTTGTAGCTAACAGGTTGATCATTAATAAAATCAGACGCATAAACTTCCAGTCCAACTTTATGAGCATCAGAGACTAGAGAAGTATGTTGGAGTAAATAGTTTTCAGGAGAAACGGGCCAAATAAAAGACTTTGGAACAAGAATCCCCGAAGCAAATGTCTTGATGAATGTAAGGTTTCCTAGAAGAGAGCCATATGTCTGGTTGGAGGTAGGCTCGCGAGTCTCTTTGGAAAGAAACCTGAAAACCAGTCTTGTCTTGGTACCCTTGATAATTTCCACAGTACTTGTAAGAAATTCCAGCTCTGGTGATGAGATGTAATCAACAGATATGCTTTTCAAGGTAGAAATGACAAATTTTTTCATACTTAATTTATGCTGTGAGAAGAACTGATCATGCTGCAGAAGGAATAGTACGTAATTATGAGTGGAAGGTATCGGTTTACTTGAGCAGGCAAATGCTCTAACTCCAATAAAAATAAGGCACTGGGACTGTCAAAATATATATTACCTGGATGTTTAACCAGAGACCTGGAGGTTTCACCTGCGTGACCACATCTTGGACAGTGAGAACAGGTAAGAAATCTCCATCAAACCTAGTGGATCGATAAAAGATTCCTTGAGTTACTGTCCAGAAATGAAGACACTATGAGAGTTCAACCATGGTTAGGATTCATCTGAAGCAGAAGAATTATAGCTTGGGAGTTGCTGTCACAAACCTTCCACACTGACTCAGCTTCTCCTTTGGAGACGGTACCCCCAGTGCTTGCAATCATCAAGAAAGTCCAACAGCTTCGAGTAGAAAGTGTGGTGATTCATCAACAGAAATGGAACAGGCAGCTGGGATCCGATCCTCTCCATTTAGTCTAGTCTTCCTAACTGCAGCATCCACTAACCCATGCTTCCTTGCAGAGAAGAATCTGCGCGTTTCATAAGTTTCGACCTCAAGGCTAGCAGAAACATCCCCCCAGTTTCCATTTGAAAATCGGAACTACCATTAACCCCTGCTCTGATTTTTTTTTGCACGAAAACCCATTCTCTGATTATTAATATGCCGGTTTTGGGCTGGTCATGGATTAGAGGTGACAGGAACGATACCTCTGCCGGTTGGCAAGAGTGGAGAAGTGCACCGTCGTTGCCCTTAATTCGAATTAGTTTCCATATTTTTATATTTAAAAATTTTAAAAATTATTCTAACCATATTTTATATTTTTAATACTAAAATATTAAACTAACAAACTTAATTTATAGTATTAAAATAAATAAAAAATATATATTTATAATTTTTAATATAATAAGAATTATCACGTTTTTCAATATATAATAAAAATGCATTATTAACATTTATTTTTAAATAGTAATATTTTAAATATGATGCATATAGAAATAATATTTTAGATCTATATAAATTATCACTTGATAATAAATTATAATATTTTAATTTTTTTATATTACCACACTAACTGTGATAAAATTATATATTATTTTTCTAATTTATATATATATATATATATTTATATTTATATGTTCACTTAAATCAAATATGAACAAATTCAACCTCGAATTTGACCTACCACCCGACTCATTTAATTAAATATCCACATTAAGAGTAAAAATTGTGAAGCTTATTCATTACTCCTACAATTGTTCGATTACTAATTTATTTTACTATCAATAATTAATTCACTTATTTAATAAAAATAATTAAAAAATAATATTTACACTTAAATATATTATTTATTTTCTTTTAATATTTATATTTTAAAAAAGTTTATTTAATTTTAATATATATATATATATTTTATAAAGTTCAATAATTTTCAATCACTCTCCACTGTAAATTTCCGATCCCTCGTCTTTACTCCCTAGTAAATAAGATCACATACTCCCTTTATATTTCTACCTATTGATCAACCATCTCTGAAACAATTCCTCCGCCTAGGCAATCCTTCACCTAAAACTGTTATCACTTCAAGAATTTAATGTGAGTTTCTCGGTTTTGTTAGATTTATTGTGAGTTTCTCGACCCCGTTAGATTTTATTTCCCTTATCACAAGAAGTAAACCTGTCTCGTTTAAGTGCAGATGGGTGTTTAATTTTCTAAACATAATTGTATTTTCTTATCAATTTCTTGAACAGTTTTTAAGTATGTTTGATATCACATACAATAGTGTTATGATCTAGTCATTGGATTAATCCTGGAATTGTAATTAGAGTTTATGTTAACATTAATGGAGTTTTTTAAGTCCATGACTTACATCAAATGGGCAAAAAATAAGGTATGATAAGTAAATAACTTATTATTATATTTGTAATAACTAGATTAAATGTGGTTATTTAAATGTTTGTAACTTATAATTTATTATATATTAATTATATTATATTAATAGTTCTATATTAATTTATTTATATTTGTTTATCATTTTCTTCCTATATAAAGGAGATGTTATAAATGTAACAATACAATACAATTTACAATTTTATATTTCTCTAATTTTGCACTATTTCTATTATATATTTTTTCATTTCTTTTATGGTATCAGAGCACCTCATTTGCTCACTTTCATATTTTATTTGGTAACCTACATAATCAACATAAGTTATTAAGTTGTAGTAGTTCAACTTCCAAGTAATATTCCAGTACTTCTGGTTAAGTTGGATGGAACAAACTATTTTTTATTGCGCAAAAATATGATACCACTCTTGTAAATTTACGAATTGATGGGGTATGCCAATCGAACCATCCCGACACCGCCAGAGTTCTTGCCTTCTCAAAAAGATGATGAATCTACTCTTATTCCCAACCCATCCTACAAGACTTGGAAGATTTGTGATAGACTATGTCTCACGACTATCTTGGGATCATTAGACACTCAAGTTAATCTACAGGTAATTGGAATTGACAATTCTGTAGATATGTGGGAGAAATTAGAAGTTCTATTTGTTCAACAAGTCCGAGCTCATCAAGATCTCCTTGACTCTCAATGGTGTGACACGGTTAAAGAAGATCGAACAATGGGAGTTTGTCTGACGTTCATCGTCAGTCTTGCCACCAGCTATGCCCAGATTGGCCTTCCTAAACCTGAATTTAAAATCAAAGACAGAATTCTCGCTAGGTTAGGAGAACAATATCAGTCTCTTTGCATGGCCCTCACTCCTACACTCAAGCAAACAAGTTTAGATGAACTCAAATCCATGCTCATTTCTGAAGAAGCCAAACTCAATTACAAAATCAGTAGAGGAATCTTACCATCACCACTCATGAGTCCTTGCTTGTCCACAACATCGTCATTTGCCGGTGTCACTCGCCATTATCATTGTGGATCTACCAACTCCTTTTTCCCAAGGCAATTTTCGGAGTATCGACCCCGTTTCTCACCTTCGATTCAAGGGCGATTCTCGAACCCTAGAATCACATCTAGAAATCAATAACGAGAGTATGTGTTAGGCTCTTGCATAAATAGTCCATCATCAGAATATGAAAGGCAACATGTCACTCAACATATCACTCAACATGCGGGCTCTTATAACCGGGCATCATGGCAACCACAAAGTAACAATTGACAACAGCCTAATACGCACAGAATATATCATGGGTCAGTTTCCGGTGCATATAAGTCGAGCGCACACAATTATCAACAACGGGATTATCCTTTTGTTTGTCAAATATGTCAAAAATCAAGCCACATTGCTCTTGATTGTCCTTAATTTCCAACAAACTACAGAACCCCTAAAGTCAACGTAGCCCACGACAATGATCCAGGAGCTCATACTCTTGACTGGTATATAGATTCTGGTGCCACCAACCATGTGACCAATGACATGACACACTTATCTATATAGGAAAATGTAGCTCATCTTGAACAATTATTTATTGGAGATGGATCAGGTTTAAAAATTCTCTTTGTCGGTTCAATTTTCTTTTCAAATTCATTGAAACGATTTCTTTTAACTAAAGTATTATATGTTCCCACTATCTCCATTAACTTATTATCTATTTCCCAATTTACTCAAGATAATCATTGTTATTTTGAGTTTCACCCTCATTTTTTTGTCATAAAGGATGTCTCACTCATGAGGAATTGTTCTGGGGAGCTCGTAAAGGAGGCTTGTACTGTTTACGTGCAACACACTTATCATCAGTTAGTCCTCACATTCTAAGTGTTCAAATATCTCGCAACATTTGGCATAATAGACTTGGACATCCTGCATTTCCTATTGTATCTCAACTTTTATCCACAAATGCAATAGAAAGTAATTCTATTGGTACTATATTTTGTGATGCCTGTTCCTTGAGTAAAATTACTTTAAAGTCTTTTCCTCTTACTAATCATAAAAGTACTCGTCCTTTTCATCTAGTACATACTGATATTTGGGGACCTTCTCCAGTCTGATATTCTACTGGATATATTTACTATATTCATTTCACTAATGATCATAGTAAATATTCTTGGTTTTTCCTTATGAAAAATCGCTCAGAGGCTCTTCAAATCTTTCGTACATTCCAACTACGTGTTGAAAATCTATTTGACACCAAAATTAAATTTTTTCAATCAGATGGTGCCAAAGAATTTTTATCTGTAGCCTTTCAAGCTGAACTTCAAAATGATGAGATCACTCATCGTCTTTCATGCCCCCACACACCCTAACAAAATGGATCTACAGAAAGAAAACATAAACACATCATTGATATGGGACTCACACTTCTAAATCATGCTTATCTTCCCATCAAGTTTTTGGATTTTGCATTTGAAACTGCAGTTTATTTAATCAATAGATTACCTACTCGTACACTTTAATCTCAATCTCCTTACCAAATTCTTTACAAAACTCCACCAATCTACACTCATTTACGAGTCTTTGGATGTTTGTGCTTTCCCTATCTTCGGTCATATCAAACTCATAAATTTCAACCTCGCTCCAAACCTTGTGTCTTCCTTGGGTATCCTACTGATTTTATTAATTATCGATGTCTTGATCCAAAAACAGAGCGTATCTATATTAGTCCAATTGTACACTTTAATGAGACTAACTTTCCTTTTGATAAGTGTTTGTCAATCACTGGTACAACTCTAACGACTTCGGGTAATTCTATTATTCCTTCTCTCTCCTCTTATTCTTTTTCCTCAATACCTGCATCTAATTCTCCAATAATAATATCTGATGAGCTATCTCCATCTACTCACTCTCCTGTCATTGAACACTCTAATGCTGAATTTTTAGCTTCTCCAGAGGATATTTCTACTTCATCCACACATCACATGATTACCAGGTCACAAAATGGTACATTACCCCCACGTCGTTTTCAAATAACTCAGATAAGTAGTCATGACAATTTTAAAGAGAAGATTATTAATATATTTGGTTTAGATAAGGTGGATACGTTGAGAGTAGTGCTTGACTTTAATGTCAAGAAAGTAGTGTAGCGGACCTAGATCCTTAATGGAAAATTCAGCATGAAGTGCACAAATAATGGACTAGACGGGAGTATTGAGTGAGCCCGTGATGAGGAGATTATCAACATAAACAAGCAGAAAGATAACAAAGCGAGCAGTGCTTTAAATGAAGAGAGATATTAGCAATGGAGCCATAGAAACTCAAAGTTTGAAGGAAAGAGCTGAGGCGGAGAAACCAGTCACGAGTAGCTTGTTTGAGTTCAAGGAGAACCTGAATAGGAGAACGAAACCCAAGAGACCGAGTAAGAAGGCGGTTGATGAGGTATATAACCGTCTCAAAACCAAAATACCAATATTTAACAGGAGCATAAGAATGATTTAGGAGAGTAAGGCCCATGTTGACTATGTGGCAATGCTTATATTCAACAGAACCATTTTGTTGAGGCGAAGACACGAAATACGGTGAGAGATTCATGTAGCTCGCAGTTCTGACTTGAAAGATTGGGACAAAAATTATTTGGCATCATCAGTTTGTAAGTATTTGATTTTGGAATTTAGTTGATTTTCAACTAATAAATAAAATACTCAAAAAATAGAGATAATATCAAAACGGTACTTTATAAAATAAAACCGGGAAAACTTATTATAATCATAAAGAAAATTTACATAGTAAGTATGGTCGTGAGAGAGAATAGGAGTAGGTATTCATATATCAATATGAATGAAACTGAGTGGAGCGAGGCTCTTATGATGGGTGAGAGGAAAGAGTTGCTGAATAATTTTACTAAAAGAACATGATTTACAGAATGTCAATGAGGATATATTTCTTATATAAAAATGATTGGAAAACACATAACTAACAATAAGAAAAGTGAGATGTCTAGGTGCAAAAAAAAAATAGACACAATATTACTGACATAAATAGCAAGAAAAACGGGAAAAGATGTACAACTTGTGCGAAAATAGTAGAGTCCACCCTTACAACTCTTGCACATCAACTCTTGATAAGAGAATAAATATTTGATAAGAAAATATGTAGAATAAAATTCAAAATAACATGGGTTATCCCGAGTAAATTGAGAGACATAAAATATTTAAAGAAATATGAAGAAAATAATAGATACGATTGAAAATAAATTTATGAGGTGGATAGTGAAGATAAGCAGAACAATAAGATAAAATTGGTAAAATTGTCCAGTTGTTGATTATTAGATGCTTAGGAAGGGTCGAGTAGTCCTGAATAGACATATGAAACAAAGTATTAGTGATATTTGTGATAGCACCGGAACCAAAATACCGATCGAGTTGATGGGGAGGTGGGCTCCGAATTATAAGAGGAATGAGTATGATGTGTTATGGGCTTGAGCTCGAATGATGGACAATGGGTGGTCAAGTGGTCCATTAATCTCATAGTTGACATATAAGCCAAGAAGGCTTTTAGACATGCCATTTAATGGATGCATTAGATGTGCTACATTTTTCTTTCGACACTCAAGTGTTGGGTTGGACTGAGGTCACTGGACTGAAAATCTCTTATTATGGGTTCTATTATTCCTTCGAGCAAAGCTTTCATGTGTTGCAGAATGTCATGTCGATGAGAGATATATAGAGTCTCTCGCTTGTTCCATAATTCAGCTGATTTGAGAACACCAATTACTTGCAAATTGACTTTTGTAAACAGATATGTGATTAGTGCAGTTAAGGTGAACTTATCTCACACATCATACTCTAGATTGACAATCTCCAATTCTCCATCTCAATGTTTTGGCTGAAATATATGTTACAATCGACATAATTATACAATTAATAGGCTTGTAACATATTAGTAATATAATTATATCATATGTAATAATTAGTGTTATCAACCTTAATTGGTAATGAGTGAATTGGAAATAACTATGGTAGGTAAGAACTCATTTTGAGTTTTTCATAAATATAAATATTTAGGTAAGGAACTCATTTTGAAGAAGGAACAAGTACCCTATGCATGAGCCGTAGTCAAATACCATAAAAGGAGCGGAAGAATTAGATTATTTAAGATAATTTTTTTTGGTGTATTTCATAAATCACTTGTATAGTAATTTATACAACTTACGAATATAAGATAACAAAACATAAAATACAAAATATACAATTATACGGTAATCACTCCTGCAACTGCAACTATTACAGCATGGCTGATAATAAAAGTAAGGTTGTTGTCCGGAGAAGGTACACTCACTTGGCTTTTACCGTGGTTGGAGATGACGAGACTTGGAGATAAAAGTATTGTGCTCATCCAAATTTCAAAGTAGACTTTATATTTAGAGTCTCACTTGTCAAACGGAGAAGTTGTTGATAGATCAGCAACAACATCCCATGAACAACGCCTGTGTTTACAATAAGAGCCAGATTTGGTACTTTTCTCCCATATTCATACCATATCCTCCTCTTGGATACATGGATGAAGATAGAAATTAAGTTCCGCGAGGCTCATTCACAAATCCTGACGACTGCGATAGAGAGCTTACGGCAGGTAGAGGTCAACGACCACCGGAGACTGTCTCTCTTTACATGGCAACTTGGAAATTCAAAAGTTGAATTATTGAAGATAAACATGGGAAGCTTGATATAAAAAAAAAGTTCAATTATTCAGCTCTCGACATGGCCACCATACCGACCAGCAACATGTATGCGCATAGGTATCTGCCACAATTTCAAAAGTTTCAATCTTTTTCTTATCTATCCATCAATCGTGTAACTAGAGAGCGGCAAAGCTTCAATGAAGAGTCAGAAACAGCCGACGCACATGGAGGCGTCCTTGCAGAATGGATTGGTGGGCTCTGCCTCCCATCATATTGGCATATACATGGAACTGCTCCTGAATGCGTTCAGGGCACGAAGAGATGGCAGAATACAGCACTTTTGAAGTAGAATATGCTACACAGCAATCTTCATTCATTCACATACAGATGACAGAGCCCAACAACCCCAACAGAGTACTGACACAGGCGACACCCCTGAAGGTGCTTGCTTATAAAACTACCTTGTTTACAGGATCGATAAATGCAAACACACTAGTTTTTTGCTTATTCCTTAGACAGGCAAACCATGCGTGCAACCTTGCCATGTTAATATAGGCCAAGCCACCACTAAATGGCTATGTGCTGGCTCTGTTCTGCCTCACTGCAGAACCACACACTCCTGGGTCCCGCCCACCATAGTGGGACGGAGGGTGCTTCCTTTAACAGTCTTTGGAACATCAGCTATCTTGTCCTCATCAGGCAGTGTGCTGTTGCCGGAGATGGCCTCGAAGATGAGGGCGTTCACCTCCTGAAACCGCTCCTCCGAGAGGGAGACCTCAGCAAGAAGCCTCCAAGCATTTCCCTCTGATGCCCCCTCAAAGTCCTCCTTCCTCTTCAGCACGATGTGTCCACTTATCTCCCACACTGCAGGGTTCACCTGGGTATCCAGAAGCTCTGCACTCACTTCTCCAAGGGCTTGTTTCTCAGCATAGCACTGTTTTGTTCAGAGTATCAACATAATAGAATCAGAAACATGTAATGAAAGAATTAGCAAACCATGGCACTGAACCCCAGTCAGTTAATTTCAGTGATATACTGCACTTCTGAATGACAGTCTTATATGATTAAGTCTGGTTGAATTCTGAAATAAATAGTACCATACCTGTGGGAGGAGGAAGATTCTTTTCCCAGAGTCTGCAATAAGGACATTGTAGGGGATGTTGTTCTCCTGGAGGCAGATACAAGCATCTGAGACATTGTTTGACAGATCTAGCAGAGTGTTGCCACCCTCAAAGATGAGGCCTCGGACAGGGTAATTCACAAGCTCAGAGATCTTAACGCCAGATTCAAGAGTCGTAACTTTCTTAGTTAGAGCCTTCTCGATTGGAAAGGGAACAGCCAAGTAATAAGCCTGCATCAGTGAAAATACTGTCAAATCCAGGACCAATATCCGAACAAGCCCAAGCTTGCATATTTCAGTCTCCTGTTCATCTATATGACAAGCATAGTGATTGAAATTCGTTGCAGGGATGCATTACTACAACTTCCCAAAGAACAATAGCTGAAAATAAACATAGGAAGGGCAGGGTCTATGATACGTTAATGGATATAAGACAGTCCTATGAGAAACAATACCTGGAAGTGAAGGTGGTTAATGGTGGCAAATGCCCCCAAGCTGTTGTAACCCAAGCGGAAGTATGGATTAGCTGCCTCAGCAGCCATGTAAAGAGCGAGCAGGAAGCTCTGTCTGTCGATCCTCTGAGGCAAGCACTCGAAAATACGGGGGATCAACAGCACATGCCCATATTCAATTGGACTCACCTGTTGAGTTGAATAGAAATGAAACACCACAAAAGAATAAATCAGTACATTCATCTTCAATCAAGCAAAGGTGAAGAGGCAGTGTCATGCTTAAGTGAATGAATGAGAACCGTACATTAATGGCAACAACATTGGGAGAGTTATCCACATCAATAGGGGCATTGGGGAAGAACAGGAGATCACCGTCTTCACCAGCTTCAAACTGGAAAAGGATCTCCTCTTGCCCAACTTTCGTGAAGTTGAACTTGTTTCCATCAAAGGGCTGCAGGACCTTATCGACTCGGAACTCAGTTGGCCTCTTCTTGAGGTGACGACCCTCATTAAGCTGGGCCACAAATCCGTAGTCCCCAGGAATAACCTAAAGGAAGAAGAACACCAGCAATCAGACCCAGTTTTATCACCGGAAAAAGGAACAAAGCACCAACTCTGTGTAAATATTAAGGCAGTAGTTGGAAATTATCACAACTTGGAAAGCAAGCCATGTCCCAACTTCCAGAAATCAGTATCACTTCTCTACAATCCTCTAGAACTAAATTCTTACCGGTATCCATGCTAGCTTCTAGAACAATAGAAAAAGCAAAGGTCTACAAAACAATCAAGGAAGGCAGAGTTGCAGACAAAGCAAATCAAATGAAACCCGAACCTTAGTTTCGCAGGCAGTGACATCATAACGGAAAAGTCCTCTCTGCATCCGCTCCTCCCACTACAACCAAGTTGAAGATAGCATATTAAGCTACAACTTCAAAAAATTATCACAGTTTTAGGATCAGATTCGTCCATGTGCTACCCAAATCGCTTACCTCTCCGAGGAGGAGTGAGTCAAGAAACTCAACCGGAGTCTCCTTATCATGCTCGACCGCAGCATTTCCTCCGTCAGCAGATTTCTCTTTCTTGAAGGCATAAAGTGGGAGCCTTGCCCCTATTGTTTGCATAAAGATAAAAAATACTGATGAATCAGAAAATCGACGGTGAGAAATCAGATTAACTAATTGAATGAGCTCGCAGAAGATTACCTTGAATGCAGCAGCTCTTCAGGCAGTTACGGCCGCAACCAGAGCGAGCGCCGGCGTCCTCAGCCTGGAAATTCGACACTATGGTCGGAACCCTCTTAATCTTGAGCATCATCTTTCCCGAAAAGACAGGGATCTCCTCGTCCGCTCTATCTGGCAGATTGCCAACTACCCCCCGAATATTCCCGCACAAGCACGCAGGACCCGTTTCACAGATTCCTCCCGAAAAGTACGCTTACGAGACGACGCCTAATTAACCTAAAGGAAACCTTAATTAAAAAAAGATATCTAGACGCAGAGGGGGGAAAGGCTGCCGCCGCCGGCGAGGAAGAGGAGGTCCGATGGGCTTCCGCCTTCGGATGGGAGGGCGCCGCGGCCTCCGTGCGGCGAGGGGTTAGAGCTAATACAGTGCTCGCTCAGAGCACCGCCACAACAGCCCTTGCGTCGGACGGACCGGGCATGGGTTAAAAGTGGCCGCGGTATCCCGTGTATAGCCGTGATGTCTACAACTCTTCCGCTCCCGGGTACTACCCCTCTCTACCAGCAACGCTAATCAATCCCCCAGGGTGGTTTTCAGATCTGAGAAGCTGCGGACAGGAAAGACAAATTGCAGGAGGAGGTATGCTCTATAAAGGAGAAGGTGATAGGGAGATGGCTGGCCGGCTTTATAGGAACTGAAGGAGAAGGAAGAGATGTAGTGGCGTTTTTCTATTTTTATTTATTTTATTTTTTCTTTACAATTATCGCCGTACGAGTAATGCACATTCATTGGTCGACAGGGACATGGTTGCAAGCTGCAATTCCGTGAGATTAGGAAGGAAAAATTGTACTTTCGCCCCCATACTTTTAAAATCTCCACTATATGACAAAAAAAAGGGGAGGAAGCTCTCGTGAGTATTAAAGAATGAAGGTAGATGCTGCATTCTCAATAAGACCGGGGCCCTGGATGCAATTTTCTCTCAATTTAACTTTTTTCCAATCCATGTTGCCTGTCTATCTGACAAGGAATAAAATAATAAAAAATAGGCAAATTTGACATTTTTTACCAGAAAAAAATAACATTTTTTTAAATTATGGAGGATCCAAATTCCGACTTCTTCGGGGATCAATCTCTCTCCTTGTTTGAGAAAAAAAGTTGTACTTAATAAATATTTCAAATTAGATTAAATTATATTATTGATAACAATATTTTTAAATAATTTAATATCAAATCTTTTAAAAATATTTACCGTAAAATATTTAATAAAATAAATTATTTTAGTTCTTGTCATGTATGCAGCCTTGTCTGATCCATGCAACCCAATCGGGAATATTCCATGTGATTATTTTTATTATTATTATAATATTTATATTTATTTTGAATAAATAAAAAATATATTTATAAAATTTAATATATTAAATAAATATGGCTTAATTTGAATAAATGACATTTTAGAAGTCATATTAATTATATTAAAAATTAAATGCATGGAAAATTGACCCATAAGCTTATTTGTTGGTAAGCTTAGGTACTCACATCCATCAAGGATTGATTTGTTTATTATTCATGAGAAAATCTATTAATTAGAAAGAAAATTATAGAAAATGAGGATGTGAAAAATCAGAGTCACGTGATTGAGAATGGATTTCACGTGTTTTGTATCTTTTTGCTAATATAAATTAATGCATGTGATGATGTGGGGGACGACCTCACAAGCCGACAAACATGGAGGAATCTTCCTCGTGGTCTGTCGAAGGAAATTGCAGCCACCAATAGGAAGCCTCAAATATCAAGTACGTGTGGACATGAGCTCCAAGATGATGGGCAATAGGATTATAATACCTTGCACACTTCAAATTCTTAAAAATTTACTCTATCCACCAAACATTTCATATCCTCCACATTTTTTTCATATAAAAATTTCATTTAAAATATAATATCGTTATATATCATATATTCAAAACGTGTTGATACATGCTTGCACTTAATCAATATTTTAATTTTTTTTTATTATTAGAAACAAATGAGTTCATTTAATATTTTTGGACATATGGGATGACTAGTGTAAATAATTTTCCACTTAATCACTAAAGATAACGCTTAATATTTAAGGGCAAAAATTTTTTTTGATCCAATTGGACAAAACAATCGGTCGGATGTAAATGGGTCGGATAAAATGACCCGTAGATCCAATTACTCAATCTCTATCATTATAAATTATTATTATTATTTATCTATCACAACTCATCATATTAATGGCTTACCTTGATTTTGATAATTTTGATAAAAAATTTAAAAACTAAATTACAAAATTGAATAAACTTTCAATTTTTTTTGCTCAAATAAAAATAAGCTTTCAATTCAATGTCCATTTTGTATTAAATCTTTTTAATAGTACAATTTATTATTGACATGTATTTAATATTGTAATATTATAATTTTTAGATGTGATAATTTAAATGTAAAATAAAATAATTATTATAAAATAAAAATAATTATATATAGAATTAAAGTTCTATATTTTAATTAAAATACTAATATTATAATTCGTATATAATAATACATGTAATTAAAACTTTTAATTAACTTACGTTATAATTTAATACTTTACACAATCAAAATAAATTATATTAAAAATAAATTATGTTAGCTGAAATTTGTAATATTTTATTTAAAATAAATTATGTATATATTTAAAATAAATAAAAATTAAAAAATATTTTTACTTAATAAAATTATAATGAAAATTTATATATAATTAATATTTTTATTTAATTAATGTGAAATAATAAATTAAATAGATTAAGTAAATACATTTCTTATTATTTATAATAATAAAAATTTAGTATTATTAAAATGTAAATTTTAAATGATGTATTAGTAAAATATCATAATATATATATTTATTATATAATTTATATTTAATAAAATATTAATATATATACATTAAAATAATTAATAATAACTTAATATAATTATATATACTTATTACTAATAACTTAGTATATATAATTTTAATATTTTATTAAATGTAACTTATATAATAAATATTTATATATAAATTATGATATTATATAAATAAATAAATAAAATTTTAAATTTTAGTAATACAAAAATTATATAATTTACTATCAAAATTATATTATTATATATAATAAAATATGTATTCGTATAATATATTTAATTTATTATTTTGAATTAATTATATAAAATATTAATTATATATAATTTTATTAAATACAAATTATATATTTAATTTGTATTTGTTTTAAATATATAATTTAAGTTAAATAAAATATTATAAAATTTAATTTATTTTTAATATAATTTGAGTTAATAATAAAAAAACAGTGAATATTAATTAAAATTTTCAAGTAAATATATTGTGTTAAATTGATTATAATATTAGTATTTCAAGTGTAATAAATAAGTTTAATTTTTCATTAAAAATTTAGATGTTATTGTAGATATAGTGAACAATTAAATTTATTTAAACATTTTATTAAAATATTAAAGCTAAAATATAATATTTAAAAATTTTAATACAAAATTAACATTGGTTTGAAAGTTTTTAATTAAAAACTCTAATTTATCTAAAAATGATATAATATATTATATTATTATATTTTAAAATTTGTATTAAAAATACAGCTACCTGTGCATGCTGATTTTACTTTTCTTAAAAGGATGAAACTATTTATGACTAAATTTCCACAAGTTCATGGTTAGCTAATCCGAGTTGAGAATGGGGAGACAGCCTCTTACCTTGCCTTGCATTCTATTGGGCCTTCCTAGTTAAGGTGGTTGAGCCCAATGGGCCTCACAAAATCTTCTCCAGGGTCGCCCCAATATACAAAAACATAAGAACGACTGTGAGTTTTAAAGATATGGGTGTTGAAAGGTAATTTCATTAAATGTTAGGGAGTGGAGAGTAATTACCCAACTGCTGAGCGTCCGAATCACGGCAGGGAGACGGCGAGCACAGTCCCCCTCCCCCACCCAATTGCTCCTTTCTCATCATCTTCATTGCTTTTCCTCGTCTATCAATCACGCGAGGCTTCCATCACGGATCCCTTTTTCATCCCTCTCTTCTGTGAGTTCTCTGCCGGCCGTTGCCGTCGCCGTCTCGGATGGACGAGGTGATCATGGCATCCGATGCTTCCGCGGCGCTCCGGACGGCGTCTTCCGAGCCCTCAATCATCCCTTCGAATATCCCTCTGCTCTCCGCCCTTCTTTCCCTCGCTCTCGCTCAGTTCCTCAAGCTCTTCACCTTCTGGTATGGCCATTCCAGTCTTCTTTTCGGCTGCTCTTTTATCATCTAGCTTTGTCTGTGCGTTGACGTCCCCTTACACAATGAGCGAGATCGAGTCAATTAATCCTATCATGTTTTGATCCCGCACTCTCTCTTGCGATCGTTCGTAGCTGCGAGAGACGTGGATGGATCACGAGGTATTATTCGTGGAATTCCCGACACTAAGATTGATGAATGGCCAGGGACGTTAAAGTTTGGTTCTTTTACCTGAATTATCTGTTCATATCTTAGCTGCACTGAAGAAGTTCATGAGAACGTCTGATTGAAGGGGAGCACGGTATTAATGTCACAATAATGCTCCATTGATCGATAAATTCTACTGGGAAGAGCTGCTCCATAGCTTGTTGGTATTCCTGAAAAAGATCTTCATCCAAGTTGATGAAAAAGTTGTCACCTTGAGATATGTGGGGGCTTTTTGTTGACTATGTCTTACAGAATGATCCATTCTTTTAATTTTGGCGCATGAATTGATCCCTTAATCACAGAAAATCTTATTTAGACGTGCAGGTACAAGGAGAGGAGATGGGATTCACGGAAAATGCTTGGTTCTGGTGGGATGCCATCATCGCATTCAGCAACTGTGATGGCATTGGCTGTTTCTATTGCTCTACAGGAAGGAGTTGGAGGATCATCCTTTGCGATTGCAATTGTCTTGGCTTGTATTGTATGTACTTTCCAACAAGGTCCACTTCATATTCTCACATTGAAAATTGCAAAGGATGACCCGTGCAGGAAAAAAATTTTAAATAATGTTTCTAGTACTGGTGGGTGAACATATACATGAATTTGCCTTTGTTGAAGCTTTTCATTGATAATTATTTTCTAGAGAATCAAAAGTTCATATTTACATCATTGTCCAATAGTATGAAATCACTAACTTTATTGACAAAAATACTAGATTTTCTCACGTGCAGGTCGCCAGGCTGAAGTAATATCTCCATTTCTGATTGTAACAAGATGATTCCTTATGGAACCTGTTGCTTCCTGCCGTCAAGTCCTTTTCGTCTTGATTTTGAAACTTCGTATATTATGCAGTTGTTGAATCAAATTGTCTGTGAGCTCCCCCCCTGAACACCCTGTATCAAGCATAAAGCGTCTACGAAATTCACCGGGCCACACTCCCAGTTCAGGTTTGTCCCGTCATATGGACTGCATGGATTATGAAATATTATGATTGTACCTGATTATTTGGTGATGCAAATGTTTCCTCTTAAAAGTCAATGCAATACTCTGCAGTTCACAAACTATTCAAAGTTCCAACCTTTTGGTTCCAAAATAGTGATGCATGATGTTGCATCATGCAGGTGCTGTCTTGGGATGTATTCTTGCATATCTTATGAGAAGTCCAAGTTAGGAATATGATTAGACATATAATCATGAACAGCTTTGGATCAGGTAGAAATCATTTGGCAGAGGAATTTTAATTTTGTATCAGATTATTTTATCTAGTGTTGGGGACTGAGATTTGGTTCTTAGCCACCGGGATAGTCTTGTATGATTATTACTCATTTTCATTCAAGACATTTGCCAATTAATAGGTAAAATTTCTTTCATGATCTTCTAAATTTGTTTCTTGTTGAATTTCTCCCTTGTTTTCCATATACAATCAGTGCCCAAAGTTAATGATAAAATTTGAGCATCAATTTCGTCTGGTACCTCAGTAAAATGGAAATATCTGACTTTCTTTTTCTGTGGAATGTAGTCTATTCATATGCCTCGACAATTCTTCTAGTTGAATAGGTTGTAAGGGTCGAGGATCTTACCAGGGGAATGAGAGTTGCAGCCTTGCAGGGCGCTGAACTTGTTCTCTGCATTTGGGACATGGTGGATCACAGTATCAGGGCAATCATTGCAATCATATCAAGTATGGAACATTTTATTGGTCTTTGCAATCATGGTTATGTAGAACAATCACAAATGTCATCTCCTGGTTTCAATAGAGTAAACAAAGAGGTCGTTACTGCAGCCTGCTAATTACAACTCAATCTAACAATTGAATTTGGGACATGGCTTCTTTCACTGCTAGAGCTAACCATATATCCAGCCAGCAGATGGGCGGAGTGCGGTCCTAATTCTGAGATTGGTTAGTTCATCAGCATGCGATCAAATCCTCCACCACCCTGAAGTGTTGGTACTCTAACTCCCACTGTGAGAAGCAGTTGATGCAGCCACTTCATCGTGGTTGGATCTTCCTGATAGTGAAACAGATAAGACTACTGCTAAAGATGAAGAGGAAAGAGCCCCTATAAGACAGCAGTATTTTGCATGGTCATTTCTCAAAATAGTCTTCTCTGAGACCATATGAGCCATCATCAAATTCAACTACTGCAAGATATTGAGGATAAGCAATGAAATCTTAGTTAATGACCCTTACACGGAGGCAGCTGCTAAAGGTGGCATCTTGCAAAATGTCAGGTAAGCAACTTTGCAGAGCATCACGAGCCCTGCCATGAACCCGAGGAACAAATATCCATCAGAGGAAAATACAGTAAGACACAACAAAGCTTGACAACAGTTTTACCTAAACAACCAACCTTGGATTGTCTGAAAGCCGAAGGTAACAACGGATTATATGTTTCAAAAGCCGTGATGAAGGTTGCTCGGCTAATGACACCACCATATTCTGCAAGACCTGACCCACAGCAAAGAATCGCTCTGCGGTGGTGCAAATGTAGTCAAGACCAATGTCATCCATCAAAATCTTTTGGACTATAAATGTTGCAACCTGTCAGAATCATCTCAGGTAAATCAAATTATGATTGAAAGCTCTCCAGTCTGAAAGAATGACTTTAGATGATGCAAGTCAACTAAAACTATAGACTACTGGTGTCTCAGAGGCAATCAATAGTTAGCATGGCCTAGTTCAGAAGAACCTTTTACCACGTCAAAGCTGGCATCAACTATAACAGCAATAACTTCAAGGTAAGTAATACATAATGGAAAGAACCATGACCCTTGATCCCATTTTTTGTTTTCAAGGTTCAATTTTATAATCATAGGCGGTAACATGATAGATGAAACTCAACTGTTTTTGTTAGGTCGCTTCCCATCTCCATGGTGCGCAAACATAGTGGGATAATTTCAGTTGAGAGAAGGAAGCTAATGACTTCTGAACCATCAAACTGAACAGGAATATCCAATAGTAAAAAACATATGGAAAATCAAAAGTATTCATCACAAACAAGTAGTTACTTGTCAAGTTGAAGTACTTTCACTAAGGCACCAATGACACCCAAGCTAGTAAGTCTCAGATACTCAAATGGCCTTGATTTGCTTGATGTGTTGAGGAAAGGATACAGATATAAAGGAATGTGAGCTACATAGGAAGAGGCAGAGATTAGTGAGTCAAAGCGAGCTACATAGAATGAATGCATATTACAATGGGAGCACAGCATAAACATAGTACGGTGAGAAGTTAAAGAAATGCTACCATCTGCAATGGACAATCTTTTTCCAATCATGCATAGAATGAAAAAAATACTTACCATTAAGGAACAACATCCTTGTATCTGGGTGAGAGGCAACACACTGAAAGGTGGAAAAAGAAATATTAGAAGCATAAAGAATTAATAGGCTTTGACACAGATGGAAAGAGATAGTTCCTACCAACCATGAAGAAGAAACTTCACAAGCACAAAAGATGAATAGAAGAACTACATTCATCAAGTAGACCTCAGAATATCTATATCAACTTCACCAGTGTACAAGCTATCTGCACAAGAATGAGGTCTCCATGATCCTACGTTCCAATTAATCATCTTTCAGAGAACACAAACCTCCAGAAACATAAGAGGCATCATGGTTCACAAAGAAAAAGAGCACCATCCATCAGTAATGGACACACTTGACACTCCTTCAACAGAGCGAAGAACCAAAATAGCTTGTTAAATTAACTTCATCGTAGAAGAGAACTAAGATTTTTTTCCGTTTAGCAATCACTAAGGACTGGACCATTCCTAAACAGAAACCGGACCTCATCAATGGAAAAGCAAAGGCAGACATGATATTGGGAAAGAAAGAATGGAGTAAATAACATAAAAGGAATAAGGCAACATGACATCTCACCTGAAGAAGAGCAAGAGCATTACAGACACGATTTGACTGAGTAGGAGTTAAATTTGGAGGTGAGAGAAGAGGATATATGGAAACTATCTCCTGAAAAAAAAAAAGAAAGGGAAAAGATATCTGGTCACCACTTACAAGAGCCAGATGCATAATCCAAAGACAGCATTAGTAGAAGCAACCATCACACATAGAACAATAAAATAGTGGGAGGTAGAGAGTGCTGGAGGAGGATAACCATCTGGGTTATTCTTAGGTCTATATCCTTGCACATATACACATCCCAAGCTAAAGTTGGTATAGCGGGTGCAGTGGAGAGTCGCCTCTATATGGATGAATATACTGCAAATCAAATCTATCTTGACTATGCAATGGAATGGGTGAAAGATCAGTCAACTTATTGTTTGGATGCTCCTGTACTTCCCTAATGTGGGAGATGGTAAAGGAACCGCAGGCAATTTCAAGAGGTAGGAATTTGAATATTTTAGTAACTGACACCATTTTGTAGATGGTCTGATACAAGTTAGAGGCTGAAAGGGATGGTGACAGTGGGTCAGGCTCCAGCTCTTAGTTAGAGCAGTTTGTAATTTTCTGTAAAGTGACTCAGGTAACACAAAGAAATTGCCCAACAAAAAAGTGTTCCAAATGGCCAGTAGCAAGAATATGCAGGTGACATTGAACATATAAGCCTCCTGAATTGCAAAAGTAGGGACTTGATATAGATTATTAAAAACAATAGAAGTGAAAGGTCATTGAACCACATATTCCCAGCAAAAGAAGACAGAAAAGATGTTCAAAATCAAATTACTGGAAGGAGATAGCAAGTGCTCTATACCTGCAATAGAGCAGCAATAGTTCCAAAAGAATTCCATAGCAATGGAGCCAAATCCTGGATCATTACTCGCTTCTGGATGACACAAAAGGGAATTTCTATTAGCCTAAAATCAGACTACCTGATTGCATACAGCTAGGGATTTGAAGGCACCTAATGATTCACAACTAGCAGTACAAAGTTCATAACTTGACCGGCAATACAGTTTGAAAATGCAAGTGACACAAGAACACGCTTTCCCTTAAATTATCTCATGAAATAAAAGCAATTTTTTTCTCTGCATCGAAGGAGTGACCCTTAAAATACATGGGCGATACTAGAATTCCAGGAACAATTAACAGAAGCCAAACAGAAGGGCGGTTTATCGAATATGACCTTAGAGAATTCAAGAAGGGCATTTTCTCTGAGTTCAGGGTTGCTTAAGTCAATCACCAGCTGCTCGACTGAGACCACGTTCCGGTCATTGCTGGGCTGGGCAGCACCGCCGGCTATGTTCCGAACCAACCCGCTGGGAACGCCGCCAAAGGGGCCGTTCATGGAAAGGGATTGTGGCATATTCGCCATCTATGATCAATGTACCGGAAATAGAGCTCCGTTCCGATTTTGATTTGTTGATTTCTCCAGAGATAGTGGGAGAGATTGTAGAGAGACAACAGGGGGATGACGAGAGATGGGCACGAGCAAAAGCGAGCGCGCGCGTGGTACTGATGGAGAAGGATTTGATAGTAGGGTTATTTTAATCCCATAAATATAGCAAATTAACGGTTTAATCATCTAATTCTTGAGTTACTAATAATTTCATCCTCCAATATTTTTTATTAATAATTTAGTACTCAAATTTTATAAGTATATAGCACTTTGATGCATAGTTGAACTCAATTTTTCTTAAATGATAATAAAATAAAATTTATTAATAAAATTCGAACATATAATCTAAATTTTAGAATAAATCAGTTTTACTAATTAAAATTAAAATAAATTATATTATATATTTAAAATATAAAATTTATATTATAAAATTTAATTAAACAAATAATTTAAAATTTTAGGTAAAAATTTTAATAGAAATAAAATTTTTAAACTTGACTTTTAAATACTTATTTATAACAAAATTAAAAATTAAAAATAAATTACATAATAGAATATTAATAATTTGATTGTAATTTCAATCTTATTTTAACCAAATATATTTTAATTTTACCGATCCTAACTGTTTGGTTTTTTGCTCAATAGACCCTAACTGGTTTAGGTGCAGCAAAATCCGATATATCCTATAATCAGATCGGGCAAAATGGACCCGGTGACCAAATCCAAGTACCGACCCGATAAATTGCCACCCTTAGTTGATCTGGTAAACCTTACTTCTCCATCTCTTTTTCAAGAAAATCTCATCCCCAATGTCTTCTTCCATTGTAGCTCGACATTCGCTCACTGGTCGGTAGTTGAACACGATAACCCAGCTAGATTTCTCGCCAATCTTAGATGGAAAGTGGAGGGAGTGAGGAGGCAGACATGTGTTTCTAGTTCTCGCCTAGGCCTCGAGCGAAGATCTTCCTTCACAGGCCATTGATCACTTCAGTTAATGTATTGGATTTCAAAAGTCACTTCAGTTGCTAGTTCACAACTCTGCCTACATCACATGTTCAAGGAGATGGTGCTGACAACCTTCTGCCAATTCAAAAAAAACCCACTTGGAGATTCCAAATGAGATGGCACCATCTCGAAGAAGCAAACTCCCATCTCAATATTGAGTGAGCACTTCAAGCTAGTTTCCATGGCCTGCATCAATATGGCTACTAGCAACATTAATCTGAAAGTCAACTTGGCCAGCTCTTCCAGTTTCCACTGACACTCATATCCTCAAGATACGCTTCAGTTTGTAAACCTGGGAAAGTTTAGAAGGAACCGATTCAGAAGGTCACTAACTTTATTGATACATAACGACTTGAATGCAAACGCATGAACACTGGCATTTGGGCAGAAATCTGATGATGCATATTTTGATTCAGTCCTTTAAACAAGGTCTAAATGCTGTGTAATATACGCATACCAATTTTAGTATGAATGAAAATGTCAACCTTCACTCACCAGAAGAAAACACTGGCATATCTTACGCATGCTTAAGCCATAAAGACACAGTGTAAGTACATAAATACATATCAAATCTGCAAACCTAGAAGATAACTTGATGGTATGAATTTTAGTGATGAAAAATCGACACAACTGAAATACTCTCTTCAGTTAGTTTCTTCATTCTATACTACGCATATAAGAGAATTAACCAACCTGGGCAGTCCTATTTGGTAGTGGCACTTCCAAGCAATTCCGTAGACCATCAGCCCTGCAGAGGAAGATTCACCATTCTGGATGAGGCGTAACTTATACGGAAAGAAAGAAGCCTATGGAATGGGAACTCGAGGCTTAAGTTATGTCGGAACTTTGTATTTACCGCTTGCTAATTGTTCGTTGTCTATAGTAATTGCCATCTATCAGTCCCTGACCTCCATACACCTTTTCATCCGTATTCAGTATCAACTGCAAATCAGAAGAATATTGTCAGTCAGAAATAATAGTTTAACAGAAGAGACACTTGATGGAAGATAAAAGAGATTAATTATATGGAAATGGATATGAATCACAGCAGAGAATATTTACTTGATACTCTCCAGCTTCTTCTACGCCAACAGTGTATTTCTCGTGGGACTCAGTTGGATGAAAGTTAAACACAAAAAGAAGAGGACCACGTATGTATGATATTACCTATCAGAGGCAGGTGGCCAAAATTTAATACTACACATAAAATAAACTTTTGCATGATTTCTCAATTTAGGTTGGCTCAATCCATAAAAATCATTTCATTAATAAACTCAATTCAAAGACACCATATTTACAAAAATTGAGCTGTTTGTTTCTGTGAATTGAGCTCCGTGAATTGAGTCATATAAAATGTTTATACCTAAATTAAGCTATGGTGCAAAGGTTTGCACCTTAATTGAGATTTTAGCCTAAATATAAAGAAAAGTATCCATACCATGGTAGAATCGTCGACATGGTGGATATTTGGGAAGCTTCTTGAAAGCACCCTTTCTGTTTCATCCAATTTCATCATATCCTACAAAAAACATAAGAGCAGAACTAGCCACCTTAGTTCATAAAAAGATGAATTTCAGCTTTTTATTAATTATTGTCTTCTATTCTACACTATAGATATGAAGTCCATTATTAAGAGAACTAAATTCCAATGATTTTATCTCACTCAGAAAACAGAACTTGTATTGGTGTACTTAAAAGTCAATTGAGATGCACTTTTCATTGACTACAACTCCCATATCAACTGCAGGGTTAACTGTTCAGTGGTACAGAATTTGACTGTAGATCAAGATTACACCACATCTTCCTTAAAATATGGGTGCCATCCAGAAAGAAAACATCCGCATAAGAATTGCTTTAGAGAAGATGACTAGATGTCCAATTAGCATTTTCATGTCTACTTTATTACAGTTTCCTGTTGCATTTCCATCCTACTTCTCCCCTGTATAAGCCAGAATGAGGATGTTCTTTCAAAATACTTTTTTTCTTGAGAATTATGCGGCAGGAATTTTAAGACTTCTAATTGATATCCATTACCTTCTCAAAGGAAAACAAATTTTGATGAAGTCCAGTTTCCAAGAGTTCCCACTGTCGGGTAGCCAATGCAAAGGAGAAGTTATTGCTTGACATCGGGAATTCGACTCTCTAGTCCAGATAAAAAAAAAAACGTTATATCATGAAATATACAATTTTTAAGTTCCTCATAATATAAGAAAATACCTACCTCAGGGTGCCCAAACTCATTTCCCATGAAATTAAGAAAAGCATGGCCACAAATAGTAAATGTAATCAGACGGATCATCTGCAGAGCATATTAAATCAGAAAACTATCTAGAGAAATAATTAACTTAATTACTAGTACACAGATACTGCCAGCTAACTTACCCTGTGCAGTGAACACCCTCTAAGAATTAAACCCTCCGAATCAGGAGATTGCTCATTAACTTTACCAAATAATATCTCTGCCAAGGATTTTCCACCTGATATAGACTGCAAAATAAAATGGTTAACCAATATTAAATGGAAGAACATAACATGGTATTCACATAAGAAAAAGGAAGAAACTTCAGCCAGTGGTTGTCACTTGATTATGGTTTTCAGCATATGTGAGCATCTTATCTGCATATTGTTTATTGCCGACCAGTGTGCTAACTATCTGCAGACATAATTTATAGAGTTATGAATCAAACATATAGAATGTCAGCAAATAGTGATGATCATAGGAAGGGAGGAATTTGTAGGAATATGTTTGCAGCCAATCTTCTTGGCTCAAAACCAAGTGGTTCTGACTGTTGAGATTTCCAACCATACAGAAACAAAATGCACTACCAGCCTTCAAGTGAGATTTGATCCGAATTTCATTTTTCCCTACCCATTTTAACCAAGATTTCTCTAATTCAAGGAACATTGTTGTGTCAAGAAAAGGTTGCCATGCTGATTATATATTCCTACCAGCTTTGGAGCTCAACCTTTTCGCTAAAAGACACACTTAGTATAGGTGATAAAGCTACAGAATCAATACAAAGGACACTTAGAAGCTGAAATGGTATATACAAGAATAAGGTGGAAAGGGATGGTGACCTTTGTCATGCTCCATTCCTGGTCCGGAGTATTCTCAAGCAAAGATGACCACATCCCTGCGACCGATAAGTTTATGTAATAATCGAAACCCAATCCACCTTGGGATGTCGGCTCACAGAGGCCGGGATATGCCGATGTCTGCATAAGATTCAGAGTTTAATGCTTCACAATGAACATGGACTAAATATTATGTACAATGAAGAGGGTGGTTCTTCAAGGTTATTTCATATGAAATACTTGCATCTTCAGCAATTGTGATTATATTTGGGTGAAGAGCATGAAGTATGTCATTAGCCAGAATGAGGTACAGCAGCGCATCTCGATCAACGTACTGGTTACAGTACCTAGTATAAACACAGATAATGTATAAGATAATATTATAAAAAAATTAATAATATCACAAACCAGGTGGCTTGAAGAACAAGAAATGAGTGCATATTAAATTTCAATAATATTCATCAGAATGGATCCATTGGTTACTGGAAGAACAGTTAAAGAGCACAAAAAAAACTGAGAACTTGGTGTTCATGCTACAGGTGTACATGTGAGTATTTTTATAAAGGTGGTGTGTAAGATAGTATTTAATTAGCCAAAATGGTTTATAACATGTGATAATCCTCATAAAGGCCAAGAACATTGAATCAAGAAAGTATTAAACAGCCTCGAAAATAATACGTTTAGGAGTCGCCTTACTCATCCAAGTCTCCGGTGAAAGAAGCAAAGCCGTTGTGAGTGTACATCATGGATGAGAGGGAATGGAATTGAAAACCATCAACATGATATTCAACTATCCACCTGTCAAAGCATGAATTGACAGTTATATGTAACTCATTAGCAGAGTTTATTGGAACAAAGCAACTGACTTATCAAATAAGCTAACTTATTGAACAGCACTCGGAAAGTCTTCTGGTTTTGTTAATTATTTTTTACTGAAAAAGAAAAATAAATGAAGACAAAGAACAAGCACTTCAGCCACTTTTCATAATTCCATACATAAACAGCAACACAATAAATGATATATGTCTACCAACAAGGAAATTGGAAAAAAAATATATTATTCTATATTCTGTCCCAAGCAGTGCATATCATCCATCATTTGAGTTACCAGTTTAGATTTGAGAGAAGATAATGCAGCACATCGGGATCTCCATATTTAAACATCCGAGTGCCCCAGTACTTGTGTTGACCTCGTTTACCTAGTGAGACAAAATTTAACATCAGAAAGTCATACCTCAAAAATGCAATTTCAAACCTCCTCCTTATAAGAAGGCAATAAGATCCCATAAAAAAATAACTTAAGTACTAGAAAAAAAATAAGTTATCTTGGCAACCTAGAGAACAAAGTGCCTGAGAAATGATTTACCAGAATGGAAGTAGCAGTCGTTCGATCCATCAAACAGTGCCAAACCAACCATTTCATCTGGAGCTGAATATGAGTGCACGATATCTAAAAATACCAACAGTCCTAGTCCTGTAGATATTGAATAAAATCTCACACAATCCCCACAGAATGTTATGAAATATAAGAGGATTCTATATCATTTTCTAGGGGCATACTAACAATAAAAAGGAGGAAATTTGAAAGAGAATCTAAAATATCCTACCATGTGCTTCATCAACCAAGCGCTTGAAGTCATCTGGAGTGCCAAACCGGCTAGACACAGCATACAAATTTGTTACCTGAAGGAGAAAGGACATACCTCACTTAAACCTGAAACAGATGCCATTTACTTGCATGACAGAAACACATATCATATTTGAGAGGGAAAGAGTTTATGCAAGATGTACTCAACTCTATAGCCAACAGTAAAATAATCTTTGTGCTCAACTGCCCCAATCAACTGTATTGCATTATATCCAGCATTTTTTATATGAGGAAGAACCTGTAACCAAGAAGAAAGGTTGTCAATCAATGACCTAGTAGAAAGTTTATTTTGACCATTGAAATCCTAAAATAAACTGAGAAGCAACAATTAGATTACATTTTCTGTGAATTCATTGAAGGAAGATATTTTAGGCTCTGAGCTGCTAATTCCAACATGGCATTCATATATCCTAAGTGACTTTGGCTTATTTGGGCTGGAGTGCTTCCACTTGTAAGCCATCTCAGGTGGCGGCTCCCAGTGGATTGCATAAGCTTGGTTTCCTTCTGCATCTTTTATATGAATAAATTTTCAGTATCAAGCATCCATCAATGTAAGCTATTAGATTCATTAAAATTTGAGAAATAATTGCCACTCCACACCATTAACAAGCTGATGATAATCCAATCAAATGAGGTTGCAAAATCAACACCTGGTCTCACATAGGTAGCCCAAGCAGGGATCCTCTCTAATGGCCCACTGGGAGTATTAAAATAGACCCTATATTTGCTTCCATGAGGAATAGTAGGAGTATACTTCTTCAGCCATGCCTTCCTTCCTTTACGGGTTTCTAACCAGTATGGTATGGGGGGCCTCTTTGCAGCAAACTTCTCTCGCCATATGGGATCAATAATAACATTATAAATGTCATATTCTTTACCACTATCAATCACATCTAAAGGAGGTAGGTTACCAGGAGGGTCATCTTTATGTTGTTCTTTCCAAGCTTTATACCTTGTTTCTGCATCAGGTATTGGCTCCAGTTCTTCATATGTTTGCGGACTATTGGGACCAAACCACTGCTCATATAACTTAGCTGGTAGTTCAAACCGGTTTTTTATGAAACGGTCCTCTCCGGGCTCCCAGTACTCATCATTTGCCTTCTTGTATATTTCTTCAATGGTAATGCCACTGTCACCCTTGTCATAGTCATCCACATAGTTATACTGCTGAAAATAGAGTTCATCAGGTTTTTCTCCCTCCCTCAACTTATCTTCAAGTATGACAAACCAGTAACCATAGTCATCATGACCAAATTGACCTTCTCTTGCACAGTTTTCAGTTGGTGACCATGCATTAAAATCACCAACAATTGCAGAGTAGCGAGCTCCTGCAGATGAAGTTGAGCGATCACTGACTTGCCTTCCACAATATATTCTAGTACACAGGTTGCATCTGATAGAACTTATAATTAAGAGCTGAAAGCAAGTTGAAGATTTTTACATTGAGATTCAAAGGAATAGTTAAGGTCACTTCACCTGGATTTGCAAAAGCTACTAATTGAAGTCCTTGATAAGTTATATATGTAATCAAGTTTGAGGTAACAATGATCACTTTGCCTTATTCTGCACCTCATAGTGTCAGTTAATGTTTCTAAAAGATAACTGATAATTAACTCACAAGGTCCATACTCGTGGGAAAAATAGTATTTAACAGCAAAGAAGTGCATGTTCCGGGGTTGGAAATCAACAGTAAGTTCTTTACCATAATGTAAGTACTTAACAAACAGCTAATCTTATGGATTTGACTCTTAACTATTGGAACCAAAGAATTGGGCCTGAATCAAACCTGGTGCCCACTCCATATAGTCCACACGATGTTCCACATGACGGTGCATGCCCAGAATCTCGAAACTGAAAAACTATTGACAGCATTATAAAGAAGAAATCGATTGAAAACCAATCACAATAAAAGCCTACAAAGCAGTTTCTCAAGTCCTACAAACTTCAATCACACTCATTTGTGTTATATGACAGTCAAAATGATTTTTATAATTTGAGAGCGGGGAAGCCAATGAAGAATGATTGAGGAAAAAAGGACAATGTCATAGAGAACTGAACAATGGAAGGAAATGCAAAGGAGGTGAATTTCACATCTGCAATCCGTAGATATAGGTGGAATGTATAGAACTAACCCAGAAGCCATTTCCTTGAGATTAAGGTGACGATTAAATATCTCATCTTTGAGGTCCTTCATCGCCTTATGCCTGAAATATTTCACTCAAAAAGAAAATGAGAGGAAAATGAAAGCATGATCTCCAAATGTATGAGCTGAGCAGTAAAAACAGAATATTAACATCAATTATACATTGTTGGAGGGCAGAAAATCTTCCCGCAATTACAGTTGCTTCGTGTGACCACGCGTAAACCTAACCGTGGTAAGAAAACACGTTGAATCAACTAGCACATACAATCCAGTACCTCTCTCGGAGGAACTGAGCAAATGCTTTGTGGGAAATCCCTAACTTGGTTAGGAACCCCACAGGATCGATCCCCTTCTCGGCGTCACTCGTGCTTCCCTTTGACTTCTTCTTCGTGCCCCGCTCCTCCGAACTCTGCTGCGGCTGCTGCTGAGAATGCTCTGCCGTTGAGCGCACAGCCATCGGCCGAGTCTTCCGGGGTAGTTGGACGGAAAATTCATGGCATTTTCCGCGTGGGGAGTTAGAGCTAGTGACGTAGGGAGCCGAGAAGACACACAATCTGCTGTGAAGTAAAAGCGAAGCCATTTTCATGAAAGTAGAGAGGACTCCGAGGTTTTAGATAGGAGGGAAGATGACGGTGGGATGGGATAGACTATAGAGGTTTATGAGTTGACTCGCCCGAGTTCCACTTTGGAATGGATTGCCATATTCTAAGAATCACTCAACTTCCCCTAAACTATAGAATACTTGGTAAATTACCCTAAACTCTTTCCAATAAACATTATAGTCCCCATTCTCCACATCTTCCTCTCAAAATGATTTCTTGGGGCTCCTAAATTGAGCTCATGGTAGCATTGTCTGGCTTGAGCTTGAGTTTGAGCTGACGGTTGAACTGTCGTGGAAGCCACATAATGCCGCCAAATCCACCTCCTCCTCCTCCCCCACCTCCGCCGCTTCCCGATCCTCCACCCCCACCACTAGGCCCACCTCCATAGCCACCGCCACCACCTCCATATCCACCTATACATTGATTAAGGTCAGTCAAACGCCCATCTTGCCTGCCAACCCAACCGGTTGCTATATCTTGACCAATTCTAGAGAGTCAACATTGCATGCAATTTTGTGTAGTTAGACTTATAATAGATTGGTTATTAGGCATCCTTCTCTCCAAGTTTTTGAGGTTAGAAGTTTAGCTGAATTTTTGGATTATGACTTTTCAGGATGAAATGGCAGTTGATGGAGGCATCAAACACACAAATTTATATTTTATATGATCGAGGCGAGGCATGAAACGCACAAATTAATATGACCCTAATATGGTTATAATGGGATTTTTTATCATTTTCAAAAAATGGAATAATGTTATACAACTTGTAAATTTTAGTTATTATAATGTAAATTAAGGTATGCTAGCCAGCCCACTTAAGAGACGATTAAATTATATTATTATTTCAAAATTATAGAGTAAATATTAATTTTATCTCAAATATTTGAAATATTACAATTTAAATATTAAATATTTTATAAAATAAACATATTTGTGTGATAATTTTAACCTTTAACGATATATATAATTAATTTTAAATGTTAATTTATTAAAGTCTGGCTGCCAATATTCATATATAATATTTGTTTAATTTTTATATTTAAAAATATAAATTATATATATTTCACTAAGTGAAAATTATATATAATCAGTATTTTGATAATTAATTTTAAATGATAAATTAAGTATTTTATATAAATATATCTCTAATTAGCTAAAATTATATATTTTACTTTAAACGTTATATAATTATAGAAAACATATTTATGTAAAATATTTAATTTATTATTTGAAATTTATTAAATCAAATTTTAATTATATATAATTTATGTTTTTTAAACGCATATAATTTATTTACACTAAATTTATATAATTTGCTTTTAAAATTCTATAGGCAGGTAAAATATATTTGAGTAAATTTTTTACTTTATTATTTAAAATTTATTATAGAAAATTTTAATTATATATATTATTTAATTAATAAAATGTAAAAAATATATATTTTTAAGTTATTAATAAAAATATATATTTATTTTAAATAAAATATTTATATATAAATACTAAACTTAATTTTATATTTTAATTGAGTGATTTGTAGAAATTTAAAAGATATAGGTTGAGAAATAACTAATTTGGTAAAAATAAATATAGTGATTTGTAGCGAAGAGAATCCATTCCAACCCTCCTTTACACTATTAAATAATATATAAAATTGGTAGGGATTATTTAATTTATTATTTAAATTAATTTAATACTCTTATTTATTTTTTATATTATTATTTATAATATCTTATAAATATAATGAATTATAAATATATTTTTATAATTTATTATTTCAAATTAAATAAAAATACTAAATTTATATAATTTTATTATGTAAAATTATATATAATTGGTGTTTTAAAAATATTATATACTTATTAAATAAAATATTTATATATAAATTAATATATAAGAGAGTGGTGGAGGAAATAAAATTAATTAATATTTAAAATAAATTATATTTGTTATTTTATTTCATTGTTATCGGTTGTGGTATACTTTTTTTTGTAATAAAGCGTACAAATTGTTTAACTTCTTATTTTAATTAAATATGTTTATTTTTATCAAATATTTTTTTACTTAATAAATTAGATAAAAATGAAATAATTTTTTAATTATTAATAAAAGGACGATTTAGGAACTTTTGTATAATTTTCAAAAATTTTAAGACTAAACAATAATTTTATAAAATTAAGGGTGTTTTCATAAAATTCACACAAGAGTGAATTGTACAATTTGAACAAATTTGAGGTAAATTGGAAATTTTGAAAAATTAAGAGACTAAATTGTAATTTTTAAAAAATTAAGTTTTAAAAGATAAATTCAATAAATTAATAGCCAATTAGTGAAATTAAAAGAGTTAGTATCTAAAAAAATAATTAGGAACCTATATGTAGATATAAAAAAGTATGTGAGACATTTAATAACACTCACTTTTTATAAATGGATTACTCGAGCACATATAAGTGTACGGAGGAGAGAGATTCCGTTGGGATAAATGAAATGATGGTTATTATATTTATTACTATTGAAATGATGGTTTAAATTTAAAAATTATTTTTTCAGAATTAGCATATAAAATGAATGTACAACTTTTCTTAAAACATTTATAAGTTAATTCTATTTTTAGGGTCGAGATGTCAATGGGATAAATGTTAATAGATACGAGTATTAACTCGTTAAAAACAAATATTTGATATTTGAATAATTGTAATGTTGTGTGATACCAATTAATACAAACTAAGTTATCAATATTATAGTGCATAATAATTGCTCTATCGATATTTAAAATTATCAAATAAATTAATGTTCAAATCATTTTATTCCGTATAAAAATGCTAATCTATCTTTGATTAGTATGATTAATACTTTAAAAATTTTATTTAATACATTAATTAATCAATATAATTGTGAAATATACATAAAATTTATAGTTACTATTTCTAAATTATAATATCCCGTATAAACAATTAATGTTGATTTAGGAAACAAATGACTACTCAATCATCTCATTCTATCAAAATTTTATCTTTAAAGCTACTGTATATTTTGAGATACTTAGCACAGTCGTTGAATTCAAGGATGAGACCTTAGAAACCTAAATTACCAACCAATTGAATTCACTTTTGGAAACGGATCCGTTGCGAGGAGATACGCAGCCACCCTTTGGGGGGTTCCTCGAGAATAAGGATGACTTGCCTCTGAAGAAGCTCGAGATTGCTTGGCTGGTCCTTGGGGTCTTCTCTTCTAGGCCCTGCCCGCCTTTTGGGTTGAGGACTTGTCGGTGACCTCTCCTTGCCACCCAATCTCAGGGTTGGAATTCTATCAAATCCTTGGTGCTTGCTCTGGTTCTCCTCTCTGGGGCTCACTTCTCGGACAGTTGTTGCCTCATGGCTTTCAGGACTTCTTCAGGTTTGAGCAGCATAGCCTCCACTGTTTCATACACCTAAAGAAGCAAGGGAAGCTAATCAGATAACTTCTCTCGAATCCCCAAATTCCAGACTTATCTATCAGGACTAGTTCACAAAGCCTTCCATGTAGAAGTCATTGTCTATATTAGTACTACCTGGCAAAGATCCTGGACTTTCTCGTTGATACTCTCCTGGCAAGTGCGCACGACAAAGTCCTTGCACTCATAAAACAGCTTTGAGAAGTTCTCATCAGCTGAAAGTGTTGCTTCGGCAACAACAAATCCCATGCCAAGCTGAAAGTGTCCAGCAAACGAAGCCAGTTAGTATGTGTTAATCACATTCACCCAAGCTTTAGGGAAAAAAATGGACAACTTGGAGAGGATAACCAACTCACTAAGGAAACAAAAAGTTGTTTAAGAAGCTTCACAGGTTGAATGTCCTCTAGATTGTCCAGAATCCCATCCCTGCAAAATGTAAGACAATAACCTGACCATAGAGCAGTAGATTTTCTAATTTTTTTAAGGCAACTGTACAAAAAAGTTTCCTTGAAATGATGTTTTTTTCTTCCAATAAAAAAAATGACCGCTTTTTCCTCCTTGCAGTATGTGTTAACTAAAATACTCACACGGCCAAATCCTCATCAAAGAGAGGTGCTTGCTTAACGGCTGGCACAGATTTAGCTGTTTCCCACAAGTGAAGCCATAGATTGCCTAGGACAACACAAATTCATAAGGACAATCTTATGAGCAAGTTCTTTAAGATATAAGCAAATGCAGAAATTTCTGTATGGTACTGATGCAACTATTGTATTAGTCTGATGCAAACAGGATGTATGTCAAAATTATTTTCTGCAGAAACATATATATGCTTAAAAGGAAGCTTAATATACTATTATCAAAGCAGTCCACATTTAATCTGACATGAAAGCTTCACATATCATAACTTAGAACTGCTTTCTGGGGGCATTTAAGAACTGGTTTATTAGTAGCTGATGTCCCAAAGATTGATAAGCTCAGGGAAAATTCAGGTTATGGCCAGCCTATTGAGTGATGAGCCCAACAATACTTGAACTAATCCCCTGAAAGAGTAACCCTCCAAGATGCTCACTCACAGAACTAGTCTCAGCTGGTTTTGAAAGAGATTATCTCAGGAAAAAAAACAGATTTAATGTGATCCCAGCTAACATAAATAAATAATGTCCAATAAGAACTCGAGTCAGCTACATATTTGATTGTTTCTAGCATTGAAAGAATTGGCTCGAGAAAATGATAATTATGAAGAAGCAAACCTTCTTTCTGCATCCGTTTACTTAGCAGGCCTCTTCTAGGAGATGCATCATTCCCATTAAAGAACTCACCGCCCTCAACACTTTACTCAGATTCGGTCCAATCAGGAGGAAAGTGCCATCTCACAAAGTCTTCTAGGATGCAACCAGGATTGGCAGCCTAGAAAACAAGAACATACGAGCAAAATTTAAGCATAACTGCATGGAGATAAGAAGATAAGAAACTGATACATCATTCATCATAGAGATAAACCTTGAAAGCCTGCATGTCAGAGAGAAGATGGGAACAGCCAGCACCAACACTGTTAATAGAAAAAGAAAGTGTTGTCATGTAGTGAATCATAAAATAAATATACATGTTGAAAAATGGCAAAGGGCAAAGTAACTTAGTGCTTATTGCTAGGTAATGCATAAGCATCACATTGAATGAGTGGCACAGCTAGAGGCATAAAAGAAAAAAATACCAATACAAATGTACAAAATCAAAGCAGTAGCTAATCGGGTGTAAACAACTGCTACAAACTCCCACTGACCTCCCTGTTTGAATCACAAATTCCTCTGCCTCTTTGATGAGATCTTCAGTAAGTAATGGGCCTTCCTACACATAATCAAGGCAACATCAACCTGAGCAAGGGACTACACATGGAAAATCTATTAACCTTTCAAGATATAATCAAACAGACCTGAGTAGCTGGAAAATAAATAGGTTCTCCAGTTTCCAACATGACTAAATTATCAGATGGGCGATCTGCTCCCAGTCGCGGAATGAGCTCCCCAGTGCTTAGTCTTGCATACAAAATAGGGCTTGTAGTATTATTGGTACAAGCTGATCTTAGAGGTTTTGGACTTTCTCCCATCACAGAAGAATCTAACGATTCAATGGCAACTGCACGCCGCCTTTTCCGAGAGACACAACAATTGATGACCTGCAGCTGCTGATGTAGAAGACAGCAATTAAGATCTGGTATGTCATCCAATGGAACACCACATATATGCTTCTCCTCGGACCAGATTCTTTGAAGCTGCAATTTCTCAAAAAAATGTAATGTTCTATGTTAGTCATTCATCAGCAAATCACTAAAGGTGGTCCATATGCTACTGAATCAGTCATTAACAATCATGAAAGCAAAACACCAACAAAATTGGATGTATTGTTTATATAATCGTTAATATTCATGAGTGAAATATCATCTTAAAAAAATTATATTCGTAATGCATAAAGTAATAATACAGATATTTTTCTCACCTCTGCAACTATGCTACACCAAAAGAGAGCCATCTTCTTTAGGTTACTGAAATTACCAATTACTTCTGATAGTTTAGCAACCAAACTTTCAGGAGGCGCAGCATGGATATCTCTTGGAAGAGCTGTTGCAGTGCCACCGACAAAGTCAATGTCACCATTCCTATTGAGAAAGCTTCCCTCTGCAAAATCCTTACAGATATCAGAATATATGTAAAAGAGAAATCTAAAAAAATACGGCTAATAGTACCGTCCAAGACAAAAATTCTACATCACTATGATTCATGTACCTGAATTGAAGAGCAATTGCATCAAAACTGTAAAATTATCATCAACTCCCAGCTCTGATGCAGTCCTTTCCTCCTCACCAAGCACCAACGATTTCATTGCTGAGATGCTTCTCTCTGCCCTATCCCTGATCGGAGAAGAGCTTGTAGATGATGCCAGAAGATCCTTCATTGAACTAAACTTCCTCCCATTCCTTCAAGAATTCCGGCGTTTCACAAAACAAAAAAAGTTGAGAAAATCAATTCTGCAAGCTTAAAAAAGGGTGAAATTTAACATTTATTACAAGAAACTAAAATGATGCACTCGGTAGAAATATAAACACATGTCTCAGCACAGGAAAAATAAATTTCAATATTACCATCCGCCCATAGGGATATTCACCTTTGCAATATATGCAGTATGAATTTCAGGATATCCTAAAACAAAATATTCACAGGTAACCTGTTTGTCTTTCTTCTTACTTCAACATCAAAATCAATATCTTTTGGTGTTAATTGTAGATGTCAATAATAGAAATTTACTTGAGAGCTACAGCCAGTTGCTTGACAACAGATGAAGGAGGAATTTTCTCAACTTTGCCAGCAATCAGATCTTCTATGGATGATGTGAGCTCTTGATTGGCCTGAGGAAAACACACAGTTCATGAAGAGGTAAAAAAAAAAGGAGACATGATTTTGTTCATTTGAAAAAGGCATAATAGTAAATACAGATTCTTCATTAAGCAATTCAAGTGTCCTGCCCCTTCAGGGTCTCTGAGTTGCAGCTATGCTCCATTATCCATGATTCCTTGTCCAAGGGAGATATTGATGCAGTATCTCCAGAATCCATGAACAACATTTCCCGCCTCAACCCATGTGTTTGGATAGCCATAATAATACCATTATGCCTACTTTGCAATAAAAAACAAGAAAGAAACTTCCCCACCTTTTCAACTTCATCCTTCATGTGAAAGAGGTACAGGTTGTCATCAAAAATCGGGAACGTCATTGTTGAAAGTCCCACCTTCTTTAAAGTCTCACCATGCCTTACTTCTCACCTGCAAACTCAGTTCAGCACCAGCTGCAATCTGTAGCAGTCTCGACCTCAAACGCTTCCAGTCCAAGCAGTACTGAAAGAAGTAAAAGAACAAAATGAAATAAAATTACCATTTGAAGCAAAACACCAAGAAAATAATAGGAAACAGAAACAGCAAGGAAGCACCCATTAAAGGCAGGAACAACACCATTGCATGCTGCAATGGATCTCTCCAGGCTGAAAAAATTAAACGAAGCCGAGTCGGGTACTTGTGGAAGGATCCGGGTCCTTTTGGTATGAACTGAAATTCGGGTCCTAGTTCTGGACCCGACCTTCGGTATATGTACCAAAACCTGGTCTAAATCCGTTCAAGTGATTTCGAAGTTCGGGTGCCCTATGGCGCGGCTCCGTTGAACCCAACTTCGAATAGGGTACATGTCTGTCAAAACCCACCGACCCGAATTTTTTTGACAACGTATTCAAACTCTAACATCGATTGCTTGGAGAATTGAATTATACTTAAAATATCAATAATATAATCAATACAACATAAAAAACATCATAATATATATACTTAAATTTTTATTAAATTTCATTTATAATATAACGGTTTTTGCTATCCACACAAATAATATTAAAAATAATTGGTAATATTTTATTTAAATTAAATTATATATATTTTTAAATTAAATATATATTTTTAATTAGTAAAATTATAAAAAAGAATATATAATTAATATTTTATTTAATTAATTTAAAATAATAAATTAATTATATTACCCAAATATATCTCTTATTTTTATAATAATAAAATTTTGATAACAAATTATATAATTTTATTATAATTAAAATGTTAATTTTAAATTATATATTTGTATAATATCATAATTTTTTCTCTCAATATAATATCATAATTTATATATAGTACATAATTATATTTAATAAAATATTAAATATATATATTATGATATTATATAAATAAATTAATTAAATTGAACATTTTAATGATATTAAAATATATAATTTGTTATCAATATTATATTATTATAAAAAATAATATATGTATTTGTAAAATATATTTAATTTTATTATTTAAAATTAATTTAAAATAATAATAATTTATATTTAATATTTTATTAAATATAAATTAAAATATATTAGATATTATATAAATATATAATTTAAAATTAACATTTTAGTTATATTAAAATTATATAATTTGCTAATAAAATTTTATTATTATAAATAACGAGAGATTTATTTATTTAATATACTTAATTATTTAATATAATTTAAGTTAATTATATATATATATATATATATATATATATGGTAACTCTTGCAAACCATACACTCTATTTACAATACAAATACCTTCAAAATCCTACCCTCTACCTTTAAAGGCCTTCCAAATCCCTACAGACATATAAAGTGTTAGGGCTTTTCAATTTTATCACCCGAGTTACAATTGATCTCTACCAAGCAAAGATCAAAGTAGTTTTTACCATAAAGAAGTAATACGAGCATAGGATACTAGCAGTACACTCCTGAGAATGAGATGCCGGATCCCCGAAGCAGCTAATAAGCCACCAAAACAAGAGCAACCGAATCAGAAAATGGAGCTAAGTCAACATGACCAGTCCATCCAAAGCCTCCGACCAGTCCAAAAGACGAAATAAATCGCTTTTCATCTACGTGCTTAGTATTGAGCAAAAACAATTACCTGTTCAGATATTAGGGCTCACAGTTGCTGAGACAGGAGGACGAAACCGTAGAGATACGACCTGAGAGAGCGCGAGCTTGTATAAAGAGGATAAAGAGGAAGCGAAGGAGATCAGATCTCCTTAGTCTAGGCGATCTCAGTGTGCTCCCTAGCCTAGACGATCTCAGCCACTAATGTCGCAATCTCTCCATTCCAGGTCGAGCCCGAGGCGAGAATAGAGAACGGGGAGAGGCGCCGGCGTCGGAGGGGGTTTTAGTGAACGAATTCATGTGGGACCCACTATTTTTCTGCTGGGCCCCACTTAAAATAATCGTAAAAAGGGCAACATAAGTAAAAAAAAATCGAATATTAAAAACGAGAGGTATTACGGACGGGATGAGTGCCACGTGGGCCTGTAGTCTCCCTCCTCCCACTCCCAGGGACCGGAAAAAGCAATACCGGGTTCATTAGGGGCCTGCGTGCAAAATTTCCAGGAGTTGTAAGGGTGAAAGTGCAAACCATATGCATGGCTCGCAATAGACGTGACCTGGAAAATGCCAAAGAGGGCGCCTGAAAATCCTTCGCCGATGGCGTGTGGAGCTCCGATTGGACGGAATCTCACTTGCCTCCGGCCATTATTAATAGGGCAGCGAGATGGCCCGAAAACCTCTCCGGCGGCCACCTCATCTCTGCCACTGCGGTGGCCGCCTCCGACCTTCAAAAATTTCTTCCTCACCCTCCAATTCCCCCTCTCCCCTCCGTCAGAGCAAACAATGCTACAATCTGCGGGTTGTATGATTGCATGCTCTGTCTGTTCGACCGTTTGTTTTTTTCCCGGCAGAATCAAAGGCTTCCTCTGCTATCTGGCCGTTATTTTTCTGATACAGTTCCTCAACTTCCGGCCGCCTATCGTCCTCCCTGCCCTACGGTTTCTTCCATCCCTGCCTTACCGGAAACCATCCACAAGATCAAATACTCCGTCATTCTCCTCCTCCTGTAACCTGATGCAGAACCAGCCTTCCCTGAGCTCCGCCGTGGCCTCCGGCGATCTCTTTTCCCTTTGCTGATTCTCTCTTCTTCCTCTGAAAGTGAGACAATAACCCTAATCTTCTGCGTGATCATTCGGACGAGCTCGCGGAAATGCATCGCCACGTTAGGAAAAAAATCCACTAGCCACGGCAGCATATCCTCCTTACCGCCGGAGATAGCTCAGCTGGTCGGACATTCTTGCTAGCACGGACAAGTTGCCGCTTCCGAGTTCGGTAATAGACGCGCAGAGAAGAAAGTTCACACAGGGCATGATTGAGAACCACCTGATCGAACAAAGGTCTTATAATCCATTTAGTCTTGTGAGGGCCGAAGAGTGGGAAGAGGGGCGAAAGCCCAGAGGGTATTGTTCCATTGGGTTAATCTGATTGAATTCATGATGGTGGCCCATTCCGGAGTTTCCCTCGGCGATGCGACGGCGTTTAGAAAGCCAAATGTTGGTTTCGCCTCCTCGTCCTCGGCGTTTGATGGGAGCGGCGGCAAAGCAGGCCCTGAAGAAGGGGCCATGGACGGCTGCTGAGGACGCCATCCTCATGGAGTACGTGAGGAAGAACGGAGAGGGCAACTGGAACGCTGTGCAGAAGAACACCAGCCTGGCCCGCTGCGGGAAGAGCTGCCGCCTCCGGTGGACCAACCACCTCCGGCCAAACCTCAAGAAGGGGTCTTTCACCCAGGAGGAGGAGAGCCTGATCCTCCACCTCCATGCTCAGCTCGGCAACAAGTGGGCCCGTATGGCTGCCCAGGTATCTGCGATTTTTTGCTTGTATGAAGTTTCTTAATTACGAAAACAATTTGAATTTAGAATCATGCGATGATATCCATGGCCTCCTTTCAGCTTCCTGGACGGACCGACAATGAGATCAAGAACTTCTGGAACACGAGAATCAAGCGCCGGATCCGGCAAGGCCTTCCCCTTTACCCGAATGGCATCGCTGCCCAGAAGCAGACGGCTTCTTCACGGATGCAGCCACAGCCTCAGCCTCAGCCTATCGCTCCAGCAGCTATACGGGGCTGGCCACCTCTACCGATTCAAAATCGAACAATATCAACCTTCTTTGATCCCGCCGCTGCGCTCTCTCCATCCACAAATAGCCTTATGAGTCCACACTCGTCGACCATCTTGTCCCCGAAAGCACCCGTGCTGAATAGCCACTACGATCTAGACAACTCCTCCTTCCCTGGATTCGCCTCCACCCCACAGGCCTCCCCTCTCATTTCACCTTCTTCGTGCTCCTTCCAATTCAGCCCATTCAATTCCAACCACCAAGACCTGACAATCCAATGGCCTGGCACAGTTTACGACACTCTCCTGAAACCAGCGGGGCTCCCTTCAAACCAACTGTTCTTGTCCCCGCCAGGGGAGAAGCATGTTTTCCATGACAAGCCTGAGCATGAGACTAGTCCAGAGGTCAGTATGCCGAAAAGAAGCAGCAACATTGAGCTGCTGGTGAATCCTCTGGAGCCCGCTGAGGCGCTGACATGGAACGAGAACTTGCAGAAATACAGCGACTTGTTCAACCTGCCAAATGAGTTCTCATTAAAACCTGCCCATGCTTGGGACATTGCTGATTGTTCCTACAATTCCTGTCCAGGTTTGTGCAAAAAGCCATTCTTGATGTGAGAAATTGGCAATCTGTTTCTCTTTTCCAAAGTTCCATTCACTTACTAATATACAATTGACTGAATAGGTTAGAGTAGAAGTACTAAGAAGGATCTTCTGATACAGAAACAGTACCGGGGATGAAGAACCAAGTGAAAGATGTGAACGATCAGGCAAACAATGAGATTTCAAAGCTGCTCCAATCAATCACTACGCCTGGTGACATCCCCGAGGGGTTCAACAACCTCGTAGACAGCAGAAGCTTGCCACCACTGAACCTGGGCTCTGGTGTGGTTGTAACTGAAGATAGCCTAGGACTGGATATGCATCAGATAGCCTCGATTTTCCAGGCAGATCCGGGCTCCAGTGATACCAACAGGCAAGCTGCATCATGTACATGGGACAACGTTCCAAGGATGTGCTAGGGACAGTGCCGCATGGTTTGGTTCTGATTCTGCAACATTCACTTTTAACATCATAGAAGGCAACGGCTAAGTGATATCAATTGTTGTAATGTTTTTTTGTTGGCTTTTACAATGGATCTTGAGAAGCTGCAAGAAATCTTCCATTTTTACATGTGCTTTCATCAGCTTGGTTCTGTAAACATACATGAAGCTTAATGTCAATCTCCATCAAGAGTTGAATTTTATGGCAAGTTTTATTTTTCTGATACAACACTGTTTCATCACTGAAAATAGTATTTTTCTCTCCAAAAAATGCCCGGTTTGGGACTGAGAACAATGAAAAGTGAACTTCATTGGTAACTGGAAGTGGTTCTTTCGTGTGAGCAAGGAATTACTGATACTAGGCATGATGGGGATGGGAAAGAAGATAGAGCAGCAAACATGGCCCGCTTATTGTGTAAATAAATTCACATCATGGAATCTGTATGACTGACCGCAAAGAGGAGATGGAGGGTGAGTTTTCACATGTTTCTTTGAGCTCAGGTCCCATAATCTCACAGTTTCAACATCCTCCTGGTTTCATGCTTGGGTGCTGAATTGCTTGACAGGTCTGTCTGATGACACTCTCTCTGTAGTCCCATTTTTCTTCTCCAATCTATTATTCAAGGATAAGAAAAGCATGTTTTGTAAACATATGGAAGAGGATCATTGCATACACATACAGAAACAGATCCAGCATCATAGAAGGGAGATGAAGAGCATAAAGTGTAGTTAAATATGCATTACTTCACTAAGAAGTTAATGGGAAAGTCATCCTAAACACTTGTACTCATTATATATATCCTAAGAGAGTTACAGAGGCTACCTGAGTATGGAAAAAATGTTTGTAACTATAACATTTGGCCAGAAAACCACAAGACAGCTATTAAGGTTGTTTGAGAAAGGGAGAACAAAAACCAATATGGGTATTGAGCAATAGGGTAAAGATGGGAAATGGTAGTAATGATTGAAAATCAACCAAAGAGCCCAAAAAAGAACAAACCAAACCTGCAAGAGAAAAGCATGGCTGCACAAAAGCAGCCTATGCAAAGCAAAATTGTCCATTTCCTCCACTTCTTGTCCTTCCACAGAAAGCAATAGTGTGTAAAATGTGCATTCTCCCCCGGGTCCATTTGGTCGGGTCCCGAACCCGAGGGACCGATCGGGTCGGGTAGGGACCCAGGTATCGGGTCCCGGATCCATTACATGCCTATCTATGATTCTATCCATGGTCTTACCATTGTATCCTAACATAAATCAATGGAAAAAAAATACTCGGTATTTGCTGATATAAGTTTCGTTCTTTTGACGTGGCTATTTTCCATTGGTTTTTAACGAATTAGCACTTTACCGTAGTGCAGTCTGACTGCTCTGGATAATTGCCCCCGAGCCACCATGCCACGCTGGGGGGCGACTCACACTCCCTCTACCAAAGGCAAAGACCCCTTACCTAGGTCGTCCCCCACAGAGAGAGGGAGAAGCCGCCAAGCTTCTCTTCTGGGAAAACCTCTCTCTCGGGTTCGATCCCATTAGCTACGCTGGCTGCGGGCAAGGTTGGTCCACTGATTCTGAAGCCCTTGTCTTCTCTTCTGTCTTAAGGCTTATATGCGTCCGTAGCTGTGCGTGCAAGGCGTGCCTTTGCGTCGTATTAACTAATTCTGGCTGAAGGTGGCATTGGATTTGCCGTGTGAATCTCCAGTTGCGAACTTTGCTTCCGTTTGATCGCGCTCCGGCGCTACCTACCGGAACTTCTTTGCGCGGTAGAGTTAGGGTTTTTGGTACAGTTGTCTGGTGTCTTCTCGAACTCTGCCTTTTCATTTTGTTCGGCCTCTTACTTTCCATTTCTGCCAAGTTTTGGATAAGCAAATGAGATGTCATTTGCAATTGGGTATCATCTGACAGAACTCCTTCTGCAGGTTTAAGAACTTTGCAATTGGGATAGAGATGATGAATGAATCCAACCAAGTTATCAATGCCGAAGCTTTATCAATTGTCCCCGCAAAGCGCAGACGTGGCCGACCAAGAAAATATCAGTCTACGGATGATCCAAATTCGTTTCCTGATGGAGGGGATGAATTTCATGGTTCATCTGGTTATGGAGGTTCTAATGGACAAGCAGTCTCTGGTTTCCTTGAAGGAGAGTTCGATGGAGGCTACTTGCTTACTGTAAGGGTTTGCAATTCTGACACTCTTCTAAGGGGTGTTGTGTTCAAGCCTGGGCGGTTTGTTCCTGTTGCTGAAGACAATGATGTAGCTCCCAATGTTCACATGATAAAGAGAAACGAAACGTCCCTTCAGAGTGAGCAGCATTGCGTGCGTTCTCATGGTGGATCCCATTCCCGCCATAGAGAGAGGAATGGAGTTGCCTATCCTTCAGCTGGTTTGGTGGGTTTGAAGAGCCAAGTAATGTCTCCTGTACCAATTCAGGCAGTTTGCCCCGCAGACTCTCGAGGAAACATGGCCCCTTTGTTAGTCCAACCTGTCTCTTCTGCAAATGATGGGGCTTCTGCTGGAAAACTAGATCCTCTTCATCTGGCTCCTACCCTGAGTGAGGAAACACAACCGGTTGCCTTACAGGTTGTCCATCCAGTTGCTCAACCAACACCTTGGGAGGAACAAGTCCATGAAAGCACTTTGTTGCTCAACCAACAAAGTAAAGATGCATTAGAGGAAGTAGAAACCAGACCGGTGATATCTCCTCCCATTAGGTTTTCTGAGAACCTAGAAACACAACTCCTTGGGGGTTCTGGGACTTCTCCACAAGCAGCAGCTGATACTGATACTGACAATAGTGAAGCTGTTATAAAATCAGGCAGGGCCCCAGGAGGTAGGGTTGGTGCTGGAGAGCAGCCTACTATGTTTATTGAGTCATTCCATACCATACAGCCTAATCTTGTGAACCTGGCCAACTCCGAGAATGAGAGAACTGGCAGAATGACGGAGCTTTTACAGGCATGTTTCTAACTTTAACTTCTTATGAATTGTACTTTCTTTGGATCTCCTCCTGTGTCTTTCTCATTCGACTGCAAGTTAACTAGTGGGCATATTATCTCCTACCAGGCTGTGCAGGAAAACGCCATGAAGAGTCAGATGCCTGAACCCCTGTAACATGTAGACTAGGAATTGTCATTGCACACTGCGCATCTCAGGGATTTATGCTAGTGCCTTTATTTTCCATTTGACCTTCACATTTCTTGTTTTAAGCATTAGCCATTCATTGAACGTTTCTTCATGGAAGCCAGCCTTGAACTTCGTTCGTTTTCATCAATTTCTTCTTACTATTTCAATGGGTGATGGATTCTGCTTTACTCACCATACTCTGAGGCATAGCAACAGAAGGTAACACGTGAAGCAGACAATCAATTAAAATCCATTATTCATCATGACAAGTCTGAACACTATGGTTCATAAGAGTTGCAGATAGCCACGCTCGTAGTCTCCAACCAAACATAACTATCTTCGCTATACTGAAGCAAAGGCCCGCCCATGGTAGATAATACAACATAAAGTTACTGCAATAGTGACCCCAAGTCATCACTTACAGCTACCCGCTAGGATTTCAACTCAATCATCACTGCACCAAAGTAAATGCAACACTGGATGATTAAAATGGAGGCAGAGCAATCTATACAACAAAAAAACATATCAAGTTGGGGTATGAGTTACCTAATCATCTACTATAACATTATTTGTAAAAATCTAAATCCAGAGAGGATTTGTCTACCTTGACACAATTCCACCCCAGAGATTTGAACAGATAAAAGCAAAGAAAATAAAGAGAGGTAAACAAATTATCTTCAGATCATCAAGTCATTAACTTGTCCCCTTTGGAAAAAAAATAGGGAGGTTTCATATGTTCAAGTATCAAATCCTCCATATTGAGTACTTGCCCGCTTCCTAACTTTGCCAAGTGAACATAATTACCATACTAAAAAGGTATATTTACCTGCTGGTGCTGGTAAGGAGGCTGCTGCTGGTAAGTGGGGGCTTGCTGCTGGTATACCGAGGGCTGCTGCTGGTAATTATAACTCGAGTATGCTCCTCCATAATACATATTAGGGTCCTGAGGGGGCATATATCCATATCCTTGGGAATATCCATAATATCCACTGTTCCATTGGGTCTGCTCTGGCACTGAAGCCTGGAAATACAAGATGGATGCAATCAATCATTCATCATGTAGGCATGTAAGTGATCTCCTGATTCCGGACTTAGTACAGATTAGACAATATTCAGAAACCTGTTTGTTAGAGGGACTGCGGCCCCATGAAAGCCGAATGCTCTGTCCACCTAACATGGATCCATTCAGCGTTTGCAGGGCTTGCTCAGCAGAAGCTCTGAAGATGCAAACATAACATGTTCCAAAGTGACAAACCCAGACAATCTTGCAAGAGAATAAATAGTCCTTCGGACAACAAATTAAGTGCAAATACTATTTGAATCTGGTTGTTTGGTAAAACATCACAATTTAATTGTAAAATATAATGCTCATGTTATAAAATGATTCCAAAAGTAACAGATATCAAAACCTATTTCCACTCTTTCTTCCCTAGTTCATTCTTCCTCGTACTTTTTGTTTAGTAAATATCGAAGCACTTGGTTCTATCTATTTCTTTCCAATATAATTTAATTGTTACCTGTTAACAAAATGAACAAACCCACAGCGCTTTCCAGCTGGAATTTTCACACTATGCAATTCACCAAACTGGCCAAATACTTGTCTCAAGAGGTCATCAGTAACACTTTGATCCAGAGCCCCTACGAATATCTATAATCCATAGAAATATAAAAGTTATTATATGGCATTAGATTATATTATTTCCAGTTTAAATAGCAGAATTAATCACTCACTGTTGTGTTGTTCAGATCATTCTCCCCATGAGAACCTGAGCCATTCTGCTCAGAAACTGCAAGTTTTAGATGGAGATATAAGTATGGTAAAGATAAAATAGGAGGTAATAATCCAATAGATTATAACAATGGCATAACAATAATTGAAAAACAGACAAGTTTCCAATCAGTGAATTTAACTGCAAGTTTTAGATGGAGATATAAGTATGGTAAAGATAAAATAGGAGGTAATAATCCAATAGATTATAACAATGGCATAACAATAATTGAAAAACAGACAAGTTTCCAACCAGTGAATTTTTGAATCATTAAACTCATATTTTTATGTAATTCAATATGATATGAAGATATAAACAAGCACATGTCCAACTCAATGAACATTATGCACCAGTCATTTGATAAAAAGTGACTCGATCACCTATACCGGACTTTCCAATGAATGAGAAACAATGCAAACCTACAACTAACTTGGAAAGCAAGATAATTGTGAAACCCACGTCCATCTCCAGAGAATTTCACTGGCATGAATGACACAGTTTTCAGGGAATGCGCAGATACAACAGAAAAACCATTTATTAGAAATTTGCAATTATTATATTCCTATTATAACCATCTAAGCAAACTTTGCCTGCAATCCCCGAATAGAATTCCTTCCAGTAAAAGGAATTGGCCAAAATGAGCCTATTAAATGAGGGGCACAGATAATGTGTAAATTTGAAAATGCCATAAATAAGCAAAAAGAAATTGCTGCACAAGTTACATTCCGGAAATAGCCATCAGCAACACTGAAACATGGTGTCAAAAGTTCTCAGAAATTGAAGTATAGAAATTAAAAAGACCAAAATAATAAAATTTGCATTTATTTATTATAAGTATAGCGAATGAAAAAGGCTGATATATGCTGTACCCAAGATTGCATTGGTAAAGTAAGTTGAACAGTGGCATAAAGGAACCATGTGAGATTGAAGTGACACGGGATCAAAAGGAACTGGATGTATATACCAACTTTGGAAAAGCAGTAAAAAAACAAAATCTGATAGGGGACAAGCTATGAAGCTGAGTATTTGAAAGGTAGTGTAGGAAATGCCACAAGATAATATTGAAAGCCTGTGACATAATAACATAACTGACCTAAGGTGAGGCCATCCATTATAGTGGAATTATTTCAGCCCAAATCAGTTCCAGGCCCTACAGAGGGAGAGCCTCTTGGTTTCCTGCTTTATGACAACATGAGTCTTATATAAGATTTTGCTTGTTTAAATAGAATTAAGGGCACCCGGAAGTAATGGAAGGAAATAGTGACTATTTTTTTTCCGGTCCCGAGGCACTTAAGCATCATCTAGAGAAGGAATCAAATTTGCATTTCAGCAAAATTAGCTCAAGCAAAATCAATCCAGTATGCACAAATCATAGTGGAACATAACTAGAATGATATCTACCATAAAAAAGAAGAAAGCGGAATAATTTCAGCAAAAGCGTGCGGTGAAATGTACCATTCTGGTATAACTGGCCAGAACCAATTTTCTTGTTAGCAGCTGGGCCTATCCGCATGGGCCTAGAAGAGCAGTAACTTCCATTCATTTCAGTCATGGCACGCAGTTGCTCAGCTTCCTCACTAAACTTGACAAATCCATATCCCTTGGAGCGTCCAGTCATCCTATCAGAAACAACTTTTGCACCTTTCACTGATGAATAAACAGCCTTAAAAGTTTCTTGTAGCACATAATCGGTAACATCAGCAGCCAAATCCCCGACAAAAATTGTGTACTCTGGACCATCATCCTGGCGTCTCTCACCGGGACCAAGTGTGGCCCAATTCATCCGGAAATTCTGGTCAGAGTTTGGCATCAATGACCCATTGTAAGTCTGCAGAATCCTGTCAGCTGCAGCACGTGTTGTAAACTCAATGAAGCCGTAGCCCTCAGGAAGACCAGTCTGCTTGTTTCTGATAACCTTTGCAGAAAGAACCTGTGCACCAGAAAGATACGCCACGTCAGAGTATTGATACATGTTATAAGAGTATTAATACATGCCAGAATATCAAGGCATCACTATTTTTATTATCCATGACTTCCATTAAAACTGTCGTAAGTATCTTTCAACCAGGAAAAAGAAAAGACCGTAAAAACAGATAAGCCTTCAAGTGTCATTGTACTAATCGCAGAGTGAATTATCCACCGAATACCTCTCCTGTGTGCGCAAAGCAGTTGACTAGGTAGTTTTCGTCCATATGGGGCTGTAGATCACCGATCCAGAGAGACTTGATCTCCTCGGCCCCGTACGGAGCAGCGGGATACTGCTGCATCTGAGCTGGCACAGGCGGGGGGATGGGCTGCGGCGTCCACCCGACCGGCGGGGGCATCGGCTGAGCGGCCTGTTGCTGCTGCTGCTGCTGCTGCATCATCATCATCCACTGCTGGTGCTGCATCGGCGGCAGAGAGGCGGCCATCGTCTGGTGCGGATACTGCTGCATCGGCGGCTGGGCCTGAGCGTTGGGAGCGACTCCGGTGGCTGGTTGGGGCATCATGGTGTTGGAACAGAAAGAAACCCTAGATCGGAGGCTAAACCCTAGAGCGCTGGCTGATTGGCTGAAGATGCTGATATCAGGCTCGGAGGATGGGCAAAGCCGCGTCGAAATAGATACTTGAATAAGCTTTATAGGAAAATAATACAACTATTTTTAAAAAAAAATCAGGTAGAATGGGCTGATGTGAGCCTCGTTCTAATTGGACCGTCCATGCAGCCCATTAAGTGGTCAATCCCATCCGAGTAAGCTCCTAATAAAACAGCAACTGAAACAACATATAAAGAACTTGAATAAGCTTTATGGCAACACCTTGGAGTCAATCCTGCCTTTCACCCCTCTCTGTGATGCATGCAGTTGCAGGCCCTGATGACTCAAAAGGCATGCTAACATGATGCTTCAAATCAACAGAGAATGGCTGCCAAAATTGTCAATCCTCCCTCATAACAATGTACACATTTCACTGGAAAGCTAACCATTCTACATTACACGTCCTGCAGCACTAGGCTTACTGAATTCCTTCACTATCTTTCTAAAAAACTATTTACAGCAGATAACATTGTGCTCTTGTTCTGAATGCTGTATGATGACAAGCAAGCAAAGCAGTATCCATATGAACTATGAGACCCTTTATTCAGTGTAGAAATAATATAAAAAGAGCTAGAGCATACATGGGCATCAGCAACCCTGTGGCCGAGAGTATTTTGGAGGCATAGATGGGCACCTCTCGTTCATATGAGGGTATGGATCCACGGTGTTATACCCTGGGAGTTCCATTCGATACTTTCCTCGGATTTGACAGAAGGGGAGCTTAACATCATCTCCCTCTTTACACCATTCGGGCAAGCGTTCTGCATTGCTCTCGAAAAACCTCAGAGAGTAAGCGTCTTTTATCTGCAGCAATTTCACATGTAATAACAATCAATTGATGTTGTATAACTTGCTCCACATGGTGCAGAAAGTACATTTTGCTCTGGTTAATTTAGTTGCTTCCAATCTGTCAAGATTACCAGCACTTGTGAAGTTAAGATTAACATGTGATACAAAATCTTTAAATGTGAGAATATATATATATATATAATTGACATGTTATACAAAATCTTTAAATGTGGGAATATATATATATATTACCAGATCTTTAGCCTTAGGAGAACGACCATTGTCATCTCCCTGCAGTTAAATTTTCTGAGGAAGGAAGACTTACTGTGAACTCTGTGACTTGAATAGAATCACCAATCGGGTCAAATAATCCCGCTTCCTTGTACACTTCAAGAACAAAAGCAACGCAAGATGTGGACTTTCCATCTGTGTACAACCAATCATCTTGTTCTGGGATGGTCAACAATTCATCAAATGTTGAGCTACGTCTTTCAGTTTCTACAAGGATATCTGGAAGCTCTAGTCCCTACAGAATGAATATACAGCAAATTTTAGGGTGAGGGTGGGTACACACAATACAAAAGGATGTACTTCATTATTTTCATGGATGATTTTAGAAGAATGTGCTGGATTTATTTTTTGAAACAAAAGTCTGATGTAGCTGATATGTTTTTTGAAGTTTAAGCACTGGATAGAAAATCAAAGTGGCAGTAGAATACAAGTGCTTAGATCTGATAATGAGACAGAGTATACAGTAGAAAGTCTCAATTGCCTGTGCATTACAGATGAAATGGCGAATTACCTCAGTGCCTAAACGCTTGTTGAGTGCTTCATTCCACAAGTTAGCAGCATAGGCAGGTTGTATATGATTCCAAACTGTCATGAAAGAAGCAACCTGAAATCACATAAAAACCGACTATTAGACTGGTGAAAGGCTGAAAGCACACAATCTCTCTTAAGAATTCAAAATTTTAATAATTCAATAAATTTAGACAATAGAACAACACCAACATAATTTGTTCCTCCATTCACTTATTCCAGCCCTTGATAATTTTCATCAAAATAAGATCCCACCAATCATTTTGATCAACAAATTCCATTCAGTCCTTAAGCTGTTGATTCCAATATCATGAAAATATAGCACATATATTATACATGTTATCTTCGTACAAAATTGTGATTTAACACAGCATGCTTGCAGAATAGTTTTACAATGGAAACTATAAAATGATAGAAAAGGCACAGATAAAAATGCTCAGTATTGAAGAAATTTAAAATCAAGGTTCATGAGAAGCCAAGTTGATGAGAACAGAGGTCAGGTACCAAATGGGCATCCAACGGAGGAGGGTAGTTCCCATCAATAGTGTCGATCCAGCTAAAGATCATATTATGGTAGCCATATGGTTTTCCATCCACGCTCTTTGCATACTCCCAAGCAGCAGTCTCATTAAACTTGGCTCGGATGTCCGGATGCAGGGGAAGCAATGCAATATGTGGATTAGAATCATCCTTCTTCAGCTCAAACTCCCACCATTCATCCCATGGTAAGATGGCAATAATGTCTTCCCCCTACAATGAACAATATAGCTTTTCATATCACTATACAAAGTTGACGATCAAGATATAAGAGCTTGAGGAAAAAAACTTTGGTCGATGGCAAAACTAAAGTTAATTCATCTTCCCGTAATGATATCTACATAGGGTGGCCGAGATAATGCAATCTACTAAATCTCACAACTCATGCACATGATTGTCAAGCAATAAAGCTTCCATTAAACATAAAAAGAGACGTGAATTATTCTGCAGCTTCAAATAAATTCGAAAGTGGAAATCACACGGGTAATGATCAAACCTGTTCATTTTCATGCCCTGATTCACCAACCCAGAGCTTTCCTTCCGAGTCCCTTAAGCACACTGCAGTATGACCAGCATAGGCTCCACTGACCCACTTCTCTAAAGTCTCAAAACCACCCCACCGTCCACGGATTTTAGATATAGCAAGAAAATCGCCGGAGTGAATCTCATCGGCGCTGACGTTAGTCACCCACGGTTGAGGGCGCTGCACGAAAGAAGCGCCCATGTGCTTCTTGAGGAATCCAATATTGGAACTCTCTCCCCAACCGGTGTTTGTAAACAATGGGAAGACATCCCAAAGTGCTTGAAGCGTTCCCAGCATCCCTGCCTCCATCAGGAAGATTGAAACCCCCCTACTCTTAACCTGAATACCAAGAAATTGACACAACAAAATTTCAACCATAGATTAGAGACACGACAACAAGGAATCATCGACCACATACATATTCAAACTCAGCTTTTCCTTCCCATTCTTTGATCTCAAGTGTGTGCTCCCGTGACAGGAAGTAGTAGTCCCACGTCACGCGATATGGAGTAGCGAACACATAGAGATCCATGCAAGTCCAACTGTGGGCTTTGCTAACCTGGAAAATAGCGTCATGAGTTTGGCACTGTGTGATCTATTCCATAAAGATATGGCAATGAAGCAATCTGAAAACATACATGTTCGTTGAAAGAGGCCTGTCTGATAGAGCAAAAACAATCAAAGAGGCCTGTCTGATAAAGCAATACCTCCATATGAACGGTGCCTCCTCCGAATTCGCTGCCCGTCTTATTGTGGAATTCTATCCAAGCCGTGTTGTTGTAAAAGCAGGCGCCTTTCCAGCTCAAATTCGTGTCATCGCCGGAGGTCTCAGAGGCGGCGCCGACGAAGGAAGGGAGGAGGTCGACAGCGCCCCGGAGGCGTGAGAGGACGGGCCATGCGATCTGTCTGGGAAGCAGAGGGAGAACGTCCCGGGGGTGGAGAGGAAGGCTCGCGGCCCGGGAGTTCGGGGCATGGGGAGAGAGAACGGCGAGGAAAAGGAAGACGAACAAGAGAGAAGAAGAAGAAGAAGCCATGTGCGGGGAATACTCAGAGCCCCTTTCCAGTACAGTACAGGCGAGTTTTGATTTGAAGCGGCGGTTTCGATGGTTTTAGAGGGAGGGAAGGGCGACGTGTGGAAGACAGTGAACCGCCATTGATGTGCCCTGGACACACTGAGATAAATGCAAAAAGTTCTCTGCCATTAACGGACAAGGCGAGTTTCCGAAGTAGTTTTCTTCCCTTTGCCATCAATGCGTAAAATGGCCCTCGGAGGTTGCCTTCTGTCTGTACTTCATGCGTAAAGCAGAGCAGAGAGTCACAGAGAAAAGATCCATCACTCTGATACACACAGGATATAAGTTTTCAACCCAGTTCAATTCAAATTGTATTCGAATTGGCTATCGTTTGATCCAGAAATTCAATTGACCCAATTCAGATTCCTGAAGTAAGAAACGAAAGCCTTTTTCCAAGGAAGATCAATATTGTACATGGTGAGTTCATACATACCTTGCTAAATGTTTGGAAACTCTACAGGTTCGGCATTATAGGCATGTTCTGATAAACAGGGGCAACTGATGTAAACCAAAAGTGCAGACCTGATCACTTAAGCATCAGTGTTTACAGTTGATGCGATGGATGATACACAAGGGAACCAATACCGACGCTTCCCATCTTTGTGACCGTCATCTATCATTGCAAAACCTTCCTGCACCAATTTACGACCATTCTATGTGATCATCATGTACCAATAGAAATATTTACTCAAGTCATTTTTAGGCCAAATATTCTCAGCCAACATGGTATGGACCTGGATCCAGCAATTATACGAGAAAATTTGGCGGCTGAGATACACTCCATAGTTTTACAGCAGAGTTTTGGAATGAAACAGGTAATGAGTTGCTTACATCTAATAAAATATCAAGGGCATCGATGGCACGTCCTGAGGTCCAGGATAAACGTCTTTCCACCTCATCAACAGTCACAAATCCTTGACCCTACAATCAAAGCAAGTGCAAGATACTTTTAGATAATCATCATTTTCCTTTTAGTATATATGCATCATGAGTTCCCTCTTAAGGGCATTAGTGGACACAAAAAGAACAAAGTCAATTACTTTGCAATGCTGAAAACAGTCGAACACACTTGTTTGTGAATGTAACCTTGTTTACAGAATTTTAAGCAAAGTTTAAAAAGATATAGTCCAGAGACCCTTGCTTCAAAAATTTTAGAATATTTTCAAGCAGGATTCTTTGCATGGCTTATGCTTGATTTCATAAGATGTCTCTGCAGGGGCAATACAGAAAAGGGATATAAGCGATACAAGGCAATAAAATCCTAACCAATCATCCTGTAGAATCAAATTAAAGAAAAAGTTAGAAGTTATAACCCACCTGGGCAAGCTCAATAATTTCATTATGGTCTTTGTTCAATTCAGTTGGAACAGAACGAACAAGTTTTTTCTTCCCAACAGATATTACCTCAAAGCCGCTTCCCAGTACCTTAAAATGAAAGAAAATGATAATAGTACTCTGAAGCACACAACTTTAGAAACATAATAACAAATGAGGCACTTAATGCCTATGGTTATAGTTGAACAGATGTGTTTCTTAAATGGAGCATGAGCATATCTTTCAGGTATAAAATATTAAAATTTCTCAGAAACAAAATTTATCATCTGCTGAGGATATTTTTCACAAAAGTATCATTAGAGGTGCAGGCATAGCAATATGACAATCACAAAAAGGGTATATCGAATATGCAAACAGTATGACCAATAGCTAACTATTATGTGCTGTTTTTCTTAATAATTTTATCTCACTAGCAGGTTTTGAAACAAAATAGTTGTGCAAATGCCTAACTGGGGCAAGCTACAAATAGATCAGAAATTAATCTACAGCAGCAAAATTTTCAGAATAGAATCTAAAATTACCCAGGTTTTCATGCCAGAAGAAGTAAGATGTCTTTCCAAGTAATTAAAAAGACATCCGAAAAATTATGAAGGCATCTGACTGGATCCTGAAAAAAATGAATGACACCCGAGATCCAAAGGCAGCACAAATCTTATGCAAGAAACAATAAATTTCCATAAAGTTACAGTATCCCTTACCTTTAGTTTACTTATTGCACGCAAGCAATCATCCTCAGACACAGCTTCGCGAGAAGTTTTTCGTTTCTGACGAAGAAGAGTGCATAGTTCTTGCAGGTTGATCAAACCTCCATTGTGAGATCTTGTTTCCAAACAAATCTCAACAATTTGTACGCCTGACTAATCACATAGTTATGTTTTATAACTTTAGGCCAATAAGTCCTGACTATACCATTCATGTAACAATGACTTCAGAGTAAATAGTCATTTTGAATTTAAGAATAAACCAATACTAGAATGGAGAAAAATAAAGGGTGCAGAGATGTGTATTTGCAGGTTGAATGGGGAGGGAGAAAGATATCATTGGAAGAAGGAAGAACTAGGGAATACAAAATGGACCACGATTTGCAAAACAAAATATTACTATATTCTCAACAAGTCATAAGCTCATAAAGCACAATGGGAAAAATATAGAAATTGAAAATGTGATCTAGAGGAGATATATCAAACAAGTTTTTATATCTGAACTTCAGAAAATTTTCCATGAGACACTACACAATCTGAAATAAAATTCAAGGATGAGCGTATTAACAGATGTTCAGACAAGTAAAACCAAATTAACATGTTCTACTAAGCAATTTATCAATCTGGAGCACACTAATTATGATGTCCAAATCTATGAAATGGAAAAAATATTTCCAAACAATAGAAGTTCAAGTAGGTCTAGGTTGAGAAATCTAGCAGTTGGGCATTAATAAATATCCCCCGAGCCATGGTTGCAACATCAAAAAGGCACAGTATAATAACCAATAATGAGCCGTATATCAAGGATGGGTTAAGAGGGACTTCATAGTACTAACCAAGTTCGTAGTAGAAGTCACCAATGCCCAGCAGCTCCGCCCAGAAACCTTTGTTCGATGCTAATGGATCCACTCCAACTTTTGCGCACATCTCATGGAACTGTGACCTAAATGCAGGGTTCTTTCGAATGTCATTCTGCAAGAAATGAAACAACTAGAGTAAGCAACATAAAGGAGAGACGGAACGAGTTAGACAATAGGAAATGCCATGCTCAGAGTCCGCGACATTAACCGCTTGTGCTGTCTCTTGATCATTTGTTTCATTCATATATTCAGAACAATAGGAAAATGAGGAATTCAATACCAAGCACTCTCCCAGATATACAACGCCTCTGCTTATCCCAACAAAACTTAGTAGTGGATAGGCATATTGGTGGCCTATACGGTAAACGCGTCAATGCAGAAAAGCTGACAATACCTTGTGTTTTCGGGCGAAATCCTCCAATTGAGAGCGGAAGGTAGCTAGCTGCTCTTTCATAAGGTCGGTCTTTATCTTGGCTACATTTTCTCCGAGCAATCGGTACTGGTCCTGTACGATCGCGAAAAACGGAGAGGGAAAACAAAAAGAAAGATAAAAGAGATGAGGAATCATTGATGGAACCACTACAGAAGATCTACAAGACACGAGACAGAAGGCGTGCGAACCCTAGCAGCAGCGGCAGTCTGCAAGCCACCGATCCCCGCTCGTCTTCTCATCCTTCGTCTCCCTCGTCCTTCCCCAGACAAATTCTCAGAGCTCTGGTGACACGAAGATCGAAAATTACATGAATTATTTAGTATATGGTAAATCAGAGTAATCTATATAATGAACATAATTATAATAAATAATTTATTTTTTTTATAAATTAATTATACTAAATATAAAATAACTAATATACATCAAATTGAAAAAAATAATTATAGTAAATTATTTTGTATATATAAATATTATTATACATAAAAAAATATTTTTTACATAAAATTATATTTTGTTAATTATATTATACATCACTTAATATATTATATTATAATACATCATTATTCTAAATTATTTAATTTACAAAAAATAATTTTACTATAAATAAAATTTAAAAAATAATTATATTAAATTATTTACGGTAAATAAATTAATATTATTATATGTAAAATAACCTATATATAAACTTATAATTTTTACTTGTATAAAATATTTATTATATTGTAAATTAATAAATTATTCATAATTATATTAAATTATTTAATTTACATAAATCAATTTTATTATATTGGATAAAATTGTATATATTAGTATTTAACTCTACGGCTTAATTGGATAAAATTGGAAATAATGGTTAGTTAGTTAAATGAACGGCTTAATTAACAAATTTTACTAAAAATAGGGATTAATAGGACATGATGCTAATAGGAGCATAATTGTAGGGGCTCTATTGCAATTAAGTGAAGTATAGGGTGCGATTCAAAATAAATTAAAACCCTGGGGCATAAAGAAATGGTTGCCAGCTATTCATGCTAGAAATGCTGCTTGTGCTTCTGCTCCCTTTCTTATTGGCTGTAACTTGTTGCCAAAGGTTGCAAAATGAAAATGACATTTTCTACCCTGAGAAAGCACACAACGCGCTCTCATTCGGCCTGCTGGCAGAGGATGGCGGATGAAGTGGAGTGCATGGTCGAAGAGAGGAAAGCCCTAATGGTTCCACCCACTGGATGGGATAACAAACCCGTTTTCCGATGATTTCGAGCCCTCCAAGTGTCCCCTAAAGGTCAGTTTCTGCAGCTGGAAGAATCCGTCCATTCAGTGGAAGAGTTGGGCCGCTCAAATGGAGCTGAAGCACCGAGCCACTTGGGAGAAAGTGGGCATTTTGGAAGCCATTAGAGCCTCAACTCACGAAATCCCCGTCAAAGACCCTCACTTGCTGCTCTCTCTCGCACAGAGATGGTCGCCGGAGACAAATACGTTCATATTCCGGTGGGGTGAGGCCACTGTATGTGACGGTGATAGGGGCGTACCCCGTCCTGGGCTCCCCTATTTCGGGTTCTCTTGAGACAGGTGAGTCGAAGAGGGCTGAGGCAAAGCTGCACAAGGTCTTGTCCGACTTCAAGGTGGAACATGGATACAAGGCACAGGTAGGTCCATGGATGAAAAGATTCATGAGGAGGGAATCCGAGATTGAGCACGAGGCCTTCCTTGCTACGTGGCTCTCGCGGTTCGTTTTCCCTGAATCTGTTATGCCAAACACTTTCTCGGTGGCAATACTATTAGCTAGAGGGACTAGGATAGCTCTAGCTCCTGCTGTACTCGCTGCCATATACAGGGACCTGGGTCAATTGAAGAAGAGGATGGATGATGCGTTGGCTGGTAGAAGTCAAAATTGTGAAATGGATGCTGGGAATGGTGATCTAAGGCTGAATGTCCGGGCACTGTTTCAGTTGGTTCAGGTTTGGGCATGGGAGAGGTTTCCCAGTGTGGGGCCGGATGCAAACCCGATCTTAGTTTTAGAGGCCAGGATAACCAGATGGATCAAAAGGAAGGGCGTGAAACTCCGGAGCATGGCAAAGGGCTTGAACGGTGGTATAGAGTTCTTCCGGTGGCGTCCGTATGCTACTACCTCCGATGGTTGGGGCCTAACCAAGTTATATCCTGAAAATGATATGTGGGTTCTGATTGGCAGCAGGACCGATGATCAGCTGCTCTCATTTGCTCGGTTCTTGATACCATGTGAGCTGGTGGGGTTGGATGGTTGCATCCAGAAGTATCTTCCTTACCGGGTGGGGATGCAGTTTGGGATGGACCAGGATTTGCCCTGTGCTGTTGTTTGGTCCTGCCTGATGGCTACGATTGCTTGGACCACTTTCGATAGACCACCGGCCACTGACTTGAAAGTGTACATTCCATCACGTGTTAGCAAGGGAGGATTGACGGCCCATTACGCAGAGTGGTGGGAAGAATCGAGATCACGTTCAGAAGCTCAGCTGAAGAATGTGGGGCAGTTCAAAACAACTCACGAGGAGGATTCTTCTGGAGCGCTGGAGATTCACAAGTTATCTCCTCCTCCTGGTTTCAGTAAGAAGTGGAATGAGACTGAAGCAATGGAGTTGCACGCTTCTTCCAATCCCAAGGGCTCAAATCTGCCCATGATTAATGTGCAAACTAATACTGAAGAGTTTGAATCTTGGAGAGCTGCTGCACTGGACTCGGATGTTCCTTTTGATGATAACTTAACCACTCTAGGCGAGGAGTGGCCCTCTGAAAATGTTGAGAGCATCATGGAATATGAAGCGAACACTGAAGGATTGAAGATAGCCGAGGACAATGATGCAAAGGCGCCGTGCTGAGAACAACACAGCCAGAAACCTTGCAGAAGTGACGGTTAAGAATCTTCAGGGGAGGCTGAACAGGGCCGAGGCATTCATTCCTGAGGGAGTATTTTGGCAGGCAGCAGAGGGCTGATGAATACTGAACCTTCAGAAGCTTAATATGGATCCGACACTCTTTAAACTATTGAAGGCTCATTTTAGTTCTGGCTAAGGTGTAGTTGTGATCCATGTTTAGGGCTTATATGTAGGGTGTGAAGGTCTTTTATGTGATCACGTGGGAACGAAAATGATTCAGGTGTGAGACTGCCCATATGCACCAGATAATTTTTGTGAGCTTAATCTTTTTCTTGTTGCTGGTTTTCAGGCCTTCTTACTCCCTCTAGAGAAAGCCCGGAGGGAGTCCATCTCCACGAATATTACACCCCTTTCTTCAGTGCTTTTATCTCTATCAAGTTTCCTTTCAGTGCTCATGGAGCAACCAATATGCAAGATCATTGATGGTTCTTCTCATGAATGACACCCAACAAAATTTGAAATGGTAGGGATTGTGAATTAAGATGTCACATTCTAAAAGGACTTCACGGAAGGAATGTACCCAAATAATTAGTCGTGTTTAGTTGGATCAAATACAATCACGCTGTCAAATGCAGATATGGGCTGCTAGTTACAACTGAAGAAAACATGGGCGGGCTTGACTAAATGGTTTTTTTTTTCTAAAAGGACAATTTGAGTTCGACGTCGTATTTTCAAAGAATCCTACTTGTAAAATAAATGATTTAGAGTATATTAATTTTTTTATTTTCCTTGGTTACAGTGACTCGTGAATTTAATTCAAAAAATTGAATTATAGAGATAAAATCGTAATTATGTAAAAATTATCCTACCATGTAACATATATATCTTATGGCCAACACAAATTATAAAAATATTGTATAATATTATACAAATCAACTCATACTCGGTTGTTCAACCCATATACTTGTAAATTCTTTCCGGACGAACACATACTTACCCATAAATGAGATTTCTAATATTGCATTTAATTTAACTGATAATTTATTAGTACTCACAATTTATTAAGTTTGAGTATAATTTTATAAAATTTTAATAAAAATAAAAACTATATAAAATAACTTGTTAAAGTTCTTTATAAAATATAATGAGTGTACTTATATTTTATGCTATTATTATAAATAAGTGGATAATAAATCAAAATTTGAAAATAAGATAATTATTTTAACTATTTTTAAAACTGAAAATTATAATTCAAAATAAAAATATAATATTATGTAATATTTTAAAATCTTAAAAACAAAACATGTCTTATAAAGAAAAATAGCAAAGAAGACAAGTTAGAAAGCAAACTAAATTACAATAATAAAATTATTGAATTATTTGTTATGTATATTAGATTTATATTTAGTAATTGCTATGAAGTTTAAAATGGGTTACATCCTATAAAGTGCAATTATTTATAATATACATAGATGTGAATGACTAGATATCAAGCTAAGTCTTCATTATAAAATAAATATTTATAATTGTATTCAAAAGATCATAAATACTTATTTGAGAGATCATAAATGCCTAATGGGAGTAGTAATTTAGAGGCCTATTAGAACTTCATAGTAAATAAGGGGAGTTATCAATTGAGAAACTCTCTCGGGTTCGATGCACATTAACTTGAGTCTAATTATTTTAGGGATCGTGTGATATAAATAATTTGTCTTATACAAATTTGTCTGTTATACTTAACTTATTTTATAAAAACTTGTGATCGTGAATGTGTATCTTTACCCACATGGTTGATAAATTTATAATAAATTATAAGTGAATAATAAATTTATTCTATTATATGCTTAATAGAATATATATATATATATATAAGTCTCATTTTTTATAAACAAGATTAAATTAAAAAATTTCAAATCGGTATCACAAAAAAGTAACTAATATGGATTAAAAGTGATAAAAGTGAGATAAAGTTTTATTAAATTTCTATAGAAATTAATCTAATTAGAAGTTGGAAGTAAAAATCCTAAAAAAACCCTAAAAAAAATAGAATTAATCTAATTCAGTTTTTTGGGTGACTAAAAAATGAAAAAATATTAAATTGAAGTTATCAATTAGTTGAAAATAAATTTAAAAAATTTAAAAAATTAGAGATCTGATTAAATGTAAAATAATTTTGTATCATCATTATCCAATTTGTTTAGACAAATCAATGGTCCAATCAAGTAAATATAACAAATATTTATCAGCAGAATGAAATAAATTGCAAAGATCTATTTAAAATTAATAATTTTAAAATTAATAGGGGTGTAATTAAAAAATATTCACTTACATTAGAGTCTCCTCTTGCATGGATAGCTCGATGGGCATATCACCATCACATCAATAATATTTTAATTATTTTTAAAAAAATTAATCCAAAATACTAAAATATTAAATAAAAAATAAAATATTTTAATTGAATCATTAAACTTTAAAAATTGAAATTATAAATGTCTCAAAAAACTAGAAATCCTCTTTAATTTTCTTGAAAATGAAAATTATAAGGTAAATACTACAACTAGCCTATTTATTGTATATATCTATCTATCTATGTAAATACCCATTTATCTTGATATTTGTATCAACAGATAATATAAAATAAAAATTATTAATTTAAAATATTTTAAAAATAATTTGTAACATTATTATGTAGGATTAACCAACATGGTGAATTATAGTTTGAAGGTGTCACATTTCTGCTAGCCAAAGCTTAGTGGTTGGTAAGAGAAATGGAGGAAGAAGCATCAAGCAAAACAAATTTCCATACCAGACCAGGGGAATAGGTGACAAAAGGGAAAAATAGAAACCACCTTGACTCATTCCATAGATCACTTGGATGGGCTCATCAACCCCTATATTGGCAGATTTCTTCTAGGATCAGAGTTGTTCTTGTTCATGGGTCTCTTGCAGTAGCAGCCATGTGTCTCGAGGAGGAAGCCACCACCCGACCCGACCACTGATCAGCGACGTTGTGATAACCCTTGAGTACTTGGCACAGAACAAGACCAACACGGAAGAGCTCGGCTCGAGGGTGTTAAGCAGCAGTGTCTTCAGAATCACCAATCACCGAAGCCTTGAGGATTACCGAAAAACAAAATGCTAAAATAATAAAAAAAACATGGGGTTCTGAATTCTGATACCATGGACCCACTGTCTCCCACTTTATGGGACCCCGGTGAGAAAAACAAGCATATAAAAAGACAGTACTAACGCCATGGAGGTTGCCACGCCTGGCACCTAGGTCAGTGAATCGATGAAATTGGCAGTCTGAGGCTGAGCTCTCTGAGAGCATTATCTAGGCTAGTGATCTTGCTGGAACGTCCGACTTCAGGGCCTTGTAACCTTGCCCAACAGAAATACCGATTGCCCTGCTATCAGCTACTTCAACTAGGGTGCAGATGCTCGGGAGGAAGCGTTCACTTAGTGATCTCCTCTTCCTCTTTGGAGTCAAAGCCAACTGGACTACGGGTTTAGAAACGTCACTAGAAGAAGTCATGTCAGAAGCAGTCGCCTCTGGGAGGTATCCTCGGGGTTGGTAACCTTGAAGTATATGATTTCTTGCATGATGAGGGACCCAACTGTTCCACGGGTTCCTACTTCGAGAGGAGCACTGGCCTTCTCTTGTAATTCAACGGCCATTCTGCGGTGGAAGTGGTGAATGTAAACTTGATGCTGGTGGAGGTTTTGCAGATGGGGAAGAAGATATCCTTTAGGATCTTGTGAGATTGCTTTGTGTAATAGTGGGGCTCACCATTGCCTTAAGTTTCCTGTTACCTTATCTCGATTGATTTGCAAGATACCTCACTTTTTCTTATTTGGCTGGACTTCACATTTGTGATTTTTGTCACTTACTGCAGTTTTTTTGCCAAGTTATCTTCATTAAACCATAGTTAACTTTTCAAATGGTATAGCAGCAAATGTGCTCACAGCAAACCTAATGGGAGATAGTAAAATTTACCGATGGGCCTCGGCCTCCCCTGGCCAGCCGAGCATTCCCTTTTGATTTGAGCGTATGTGCTTGGTGACACTCCCCATGATACTTCTGCAACCTTGGTGATAGTCTTGACCGGGTCCACTTGTTGGCCTTCAAAATAGCATCCATTACGCCTACTTCGGATTGCCCAACATGTATTTTCGTGGTCTTACCTATGCAATATTCCTGGCAAAATTAGAGCTAGATAACACCTTATTCCACTAGGTAGGTATAAGATGAACGCATAATTAAACAACTCGACTTCTCCTAAAGCTAAATTATGATATCATTCCTACTATGCATTAATGAAAAAGGAAGAATGTCATCGTATTCTAAATGTGAAATAAGGTTCTTAATGCTATCTAGTTCTCACATACATCTTTGTGTTAATCAAAGAATACTCACGCATGTACAACAAATTGTCCTTTTCTTGTTGGTGAGCAATTTTCATGGTGGAGAGTTGGGATGCCACCTATCCCTCCTATCTTGATCTTGCCTTAATCCCCACCTGTCATGCTATCAGTTCTTTCCCTATAAGAATACTTGCAAGAGGGACCCTAACCCAATTTAACATGAATAAAATTTGTTTTCTAATATACTTACCTTTTAACACCTTAGACCACTTTTCTTTCCTCTGATCCGCTCCATGAGAATCGTGCTAGAGCGAGCTAATTTCCAGGCACCAGTTCTACATCAATAAAAAGATAACTTAAAAAATAATTCAGAATAACACTAATTACTAACTTAATTAAGGTTTCCTTCCCACTTTGGGGAACATATTGGGATGTCCTTCTTTGTAGATTTCTTTGGATTCTTTGCGTCAGCCTTGTAGAGTATGTTTCTTCCCATTTTCCTAGAATAATGAAAGCCTTAGATACTTTGATATATGTTTCCTAATTGTATTTAAAGTATTACTCGAATCTGCGTCTTCAACCTACTTACTACGTTATTGTAACTTTACCATGTTATCTTTTTTTCTTTCAAGAGATTTTTTCCCGAGGATCCATAATACACACATGCTACATATATGCTCAACTAGGTTTGTCAAAGTGCATATGATTGGTATAGCACGTGTCTCGTGTTTGATTTGTATTTTCTTAGTACCGTTAAATATATTATAAATTTTTTTAGTTCCGATGAAAATTACAACTTATATACTACTAAATCAATTTTTTGTACTACTAGTTATGATACAATATACCTTGGGTTTAATTTAACATTGTGTTGAATCCGTAACATTTTCTACTACAGAAACACTTCTAAAAATATTTTATCCCTAACTTCAAATTTTATCTTATAACGTCAGTTATTAGCATAATTTTTATGTTTGTACTAGGTAGCGCTTAATTTTTATTTTTTCCATGACATCTACAATAAATTTGACTTTCTCGAGCTTACATTCACATGACTCTTTCCAGTAGAGTGGTGTACTATACCTTCTGCCATATAGAGTTTCAAACGAGTTAATGTAGATACTTTTCTAATAATTATTATTATAGATAAATTCCATCAAGTATAATTAGTACTCCAACCCTTACCAAAATTTAGTAGGCATGCTCAAAGGATATAATTTAGGGTTTGTATCGTCCATTTAAACTGACAGTCTTTTTGAGAATGGAAGACAGTGCTCATATGTAGACTTAGAGTTTTTTTAGAGAGTTCTATAAATTGTGCCAAAATTTAGATGTGAAATTAGAATCTTGGTCAGATACTATATGTACGGTACCCCATGTGTCACACTCCGTCTCGATTTATCAGCTGGCGGTCTTGTGTCAACCGCTACATACTCTCGATACTACCACAATAAGTATTTTCACAAAATTAGTACTGATAGTACTAATGCTCCAAATATAAAACACACATTTTACAGCGGAAATTAAAACTTTTTCACAAAATTTTATTCAATGAATTATAAAATTTTACAACCCTCAGAAAGTAATGACTTAATAGAAAATACTTGTTTACTTCCTTTCGAAGTTCTCTACATCGATCACTCGCTCTTCCGGAGCCACTTCTGTTGTATGAAATCTAACTCTCCTCATTTTCTCTTCCCCTACACTTGAAAAAATGTATTGAGGGAGGGGGTGAGCCAACGCTCAGTGAGTCAGAGGATTGACCATTGAATTGTTTATCGTTTGATGTCGTCTCTACTTAAAATGACTAGAATAGATTCTATATCATATCTGTGAGAAGGTGTTGTGGACGGATAAAGGGTCGAACCCATATCTACTTAAAAACCATTACTTATAAGTAGTGGTACCTTTCCAACCTTATAAACCTACAACACTTCTCTATATTATCCAATATGAGATCTTATTCTAAACACCCATCCTCAACAACTATATACAAGCCGAGGAGAGGGTGAAAGTAGAGGAAGGTCTCATGCTCTCGTTGGAGAGACTCGAAAGGGTAGAAGAATTAAAAAGACTATATGATGGAAGATGATAGATAAGGGGAGAAGAGTCAGACCACGAGTCGGGTTTCCAGTCTCGGGTCAGGTACGGGTGCGAGCCCATTGGCTTTGATACTATGTGAGAAAATATTGTGGACTGATAAGGGGTCAGTCCCATTTTTACTTAAAAACCATGACCTATAAGTAGTAGAACCTTTCCAATCTTATAAACCCACACCACTTTTTTATTTTATCTAATGTGGGATTATATTCTCAAAATTCGCCCTCACGTGCAACGTAGATACACTTGACACGTGCAATTTTAAATCCAATATCAACAATTGTCTACATCGGATATTATTTTTCCTTTTAGCATTATTATTCAAAACTATTTTAGGATTTTTACCCCATCCTGTTATTTTTGAAGATGGTTATCTACCGTGGTTTCTTCTAGAATACTCTCGCTATGGTTTACTTAGCCATTCTACGAGACTTTCAGATGTAATTGGACGGAACTTCTTTCCCGTGCCACTCATTTCCCTAACTAGTTTCGGCGGAATTCGCCTCCGTGTCATTTCCATTTTTGGAGGATTTCATTATCATTTTCAATTGTATTCATCATGATTGAACCATGAGGTTAATAAGGGTATTCCACCATTCGACTATAATATACAAATCAATCCTAATTTCAGAGTAGAGTTAATTAACACATAAAATTCATGGTAATATAATGTAAAATATACTTATATATATATATATATATTTTTTTTTTTCTTTCCTAGTCTTTTAAGTGCCATATTTCACGCCACTCATAAAAAATATACAATTCTCCTCCTTATCGCGTCTCCGTTAAAATGTATAATCTCGCCCTTATTTCTTGATCGGGTATGCAAATAACTCCTACTTGTATCTACTCATATGCAAATACAATGCATGAATGATATATATTACAATTAATTGCAGACTGACTCAGTATAGACCAAATCCGCCTATTGGTAATTCATCTCATGAGGTAGACATTCATGCCTTACTTCTATACATACGACACATTTGTTGATTTATTCTCGGAGCATGGTCCTCTCTTGACCGTTTCCATTTTTTCATGGTTATATCTGCATCTCATACAATGATTTCCCTAGGAGCCCAATACTCATATTGTAAACCCCACACATTTGAGTTAAAGAAAACCGGGAAAAGAACCGGTCAAACCGAATAAGAAAATAAAACCGGTTTACATTTGGGAATAAGTAATATGAAAATTTACAACTTTTAGTTGATCCAAAGGATTTATTAAATATTGAAAAAGAAATTTAAGACAAATTAAAAAATAAAAACCACATTGGTTCAGGTGAACTAGATTCCATAAAAACTTCAAAGTTAAGATTTTTACGACTATATAAAGAGGTCATCCCCATTTCATTCTCTATAGTCTGTTTTCCGGAAAAGCTCCGTTTGAGCTCGTTCCGACGTTAAAATTTGCGATTCAAAGTTTCTTAGAATCGTATGAACATACAAGAACTCAATTTCAACTCCAATTTCAATAATTAGAAGTGTTTGATCGGTTAATTTGATGAAATCAAATTTGGGAGTGTTGAAGAGTTGAAATTGGGGGAAATTTTGGGGATTTTCGAAATTAAAAGGGGCCAAAATACAATTTTATGAAATTGAGGGTCAATTGGGCATGAAAATAATGTTGGAGGACCAATTGAGGAATTTTGGAAAATTTGGGGAAAAACTTACCATTTTTGTGAAAGAAGGGCAAAATGGTAATTTTGGAAAAATTGGGGAACCAAATTGGAAATTTGAAAAAATTAAACCCCTTTTTGGTGAAATTGAATAAATTGAGGTCCCACGATAAATTTTAAAAGTTACAGGACTCAATTTGAGGAAAAACCGAAATTAGGGACTTAAAGTTAAAGAGAAATAACTTTAGGGACCTAATTGCAAATAACTAAAAGTTTGGGTTTTCTCATTCATTAATGAATGAAGGCTGTTATGCCGAGTAATAATGAACAAGGTTGTTCATATCGTGTAGTAATGTTAAATACCGGGAATGCCAGCAAGAACAAGCTCGCGTGAATACAAAGAACCAGTCTAGTGGAAATTACGGCATTGACGGGTGAGTGGGTTTATTAACGTCATACCCGGTTGGGATGATGAGCACAAATTAAAGTTAAAAACCACTTACCGGTTGTGAGTGGGTTTACTAACATCATACCCGGTTGGGGATGATAAGTGCCTCGATATAAAAACCCACTGTTTAGTGGTATTTTAATCATCACTACTTAGAGAAAGTGATGTGAAAGTTATGCGAAAAAACTACTTACGGGTTGTAAGTAGATCATACCCGGTTGATATGATGAGACTTCCTCGAAGGAAGTTGAAAACCCGTTCATCGGTTATGAATGGAGATGTCCTGATACCGGTCGGTATGATGGACAGTAAAAACCTATTTTTGTCAGAAGTGCTCTCCCCTGATTGTGTGCCAATGCTTAAACAATTTGGGAGACCTTCTCGACGGGAGCTCGAATAGCTCTAATAGGCCGTGGGCCTCGATTTTGGAACTCGTGGGCTAAATGCCCGATTTTGAAAATCTCGTACAGTGGGCCCAAGGCCAGTGGGCCCAAGGCAAGTTGGCACGAGCAGGAGCTCGTAAATGAACATGATATATGTACCATAAAACTTAATAAGTTAATTGTTTGACCATGGTACCAATATAGGACCGACATGCTCAGTCAACTAGCGGCATTGCGACATGACAGGTCGACGGACTAGTCAAGACAAACAACTGCGGGTTGAGTTGAGAGTCGGGGCCGTTGGACTAGTGGCACCACGGATTACATGGCAATATAAGAAAACATTGTTTGTGCATGCACTGTGAGTACGGGATCATTAAGACGCCCATAAGGGGTAGTGATGCATCATAAGGGCACTGGACGACCTGGTGGCTATAAGGGCAATTCGTCGTTCCAGGTGTCTGTGCGAAATTTGGAGTAGCACGAAGTGCATGAGACCAGGGTGGAATTATATTTCTATAAATCTGTTGTCAAAACAAAGTATACTTATAATTGGTCCAATCGGTACCGATTTTAGAAATCTCTCACTCATCCGTATTCCAATACTTGTTTGTTAGAGCAATTTTTAAGCTTGGCGTGCCTTTATTCTACTGTTATTACAATATATTGGACAATTAAGTCCAAAATAATAAGGTAATTATACTTAATAATATTAACTTTTCAATAATTACGATTTAACCTTTAATTTATACCTTAATTCCAATTTAGTCCCTAAAATTTTTAAATCTTTAATTTGTATACCTAATTTCTTAAATTTCTAATTGGATACAATATTTCTCACTAATTATAGAAAAATCTCAATTTTTAAAAATTACAATTAAGTACCCAAACTTTTAAAAATTACAATTTAGTCATTTAAATTGTATTTTATCAATTCGACATTAATACTTCCCAATTGAGTCCTAATATAATTCTAATCATTTTATCTAATCTCTATAATCATTTCAAGCTTTTAATTGCTAAAATTTTCTTAAAAATTTGCCGAAAAATCATTTTAGAGAAATAAAACTTTGATTATTTACTTATAAGGGCATAAAGATGAAGAATTTTCTCATAATTTTAGGAAACTAAATTTCGAAGTGAAAAAAAGAGTTAATGTGGAAGATCTGGTACAAATATGGTAGGAAAATAAAGCTATTCTTCTTTTTTTTTTTTCTTTTTCTTTGTACTTTAAATATATAAGTAATATAAATAAAGGAAAACTCTTTATATAAGGGATCGGTACCTTTTACTCTACCAATTCCCTCGCCCAAAATAGAAACGATTCTTCTTATTTTTTTCTTTTTCTTTTTACTTTAAATAAATAAGTAATATAAATAAAGGAAAACTCTTTATATAAGGAATCGTTACCTTTTATTTTACCAATTCACTCGCCCAAAATAAAAACGAATTATTTCATTTTCGATTATGAATAGTGCTATAATTAGAAGGTGGTAAAATAAAAACGAATTATTTCATTTTTGATTATGAATAGTGCTATAATTAGAAGGTTGAATACCACACGTTGTGCGCTAGTGCGAGATTTGAACGTGGGATTTGCCACATATTATGTTACGCTCTAATTGGGTGGCGTAGCTGCGACTTCTTACTCAATTTACGAGTCTTTTGTTGACAATACATATGACGACCTCTAATTAATCACCCATATCGATGTCGCCGTTACGAGTCAATAAATATGACGACCTCTAATTAATCACCCCTATCCACGTCCCCGTTAACCGAATCTATAAATTGGTTGACCATTGACCCTACATTGATTCACTTATTTAAATTTGGTAGTTTTTTCACTAAATGAATTTGGTTGTTTTCCCACTAAATGGACTGTGCCAATGTAAGAGCATTTAAGAGAAGATGTAAGCCTATGTTGTGAAAAGATCTATCGATTGGCGAGAGATGGGAAAACTCCCTCAACTACGGGAACATGGAAAACAAATGCCCAAAAACTCATGTGCATGGGAAGCAATACGTGGTTAGGACGAGACTCTTGTGGTCATAAAAACCATTTCTATTTAGGATTGACATTACGTGAAATCAAACATTTAAATTGAACGGACCACATGGGTCAGTAGCTTTAGCAAGTAAGAGATTTGAATTGAATTGTAGGGAGTCTTAGGGGATCTAACTGCCTGTTGCAACAATATGGGAAATTTAGCTATGTATTGATAATGAACGAGTGAATACAAATGTTTCCCAAATCATAGTATATATAATCACAAGGTGCCTTTACATGAACAAACACATAAAATTATTGTGTCTAATAGGACGTTTAGAATTGTAACCCACGATTATGCTCGTTATCCTCCCGAGGAGATGTCTTATGAACCCGAGTGGGCGAAGAGTGATGTGTTGGATTCAAGGAGGCATCCAGGTTGGATATTACGGAGAATCCATTTAGGAGCTCATGGATCAAACGGCCCCAAGGTCTTCTGCTATATTTGACTGAGAAGGCAACAGACTAACCAGCCATGCATCGATGACTCCCCAAGTTCTTTACCGGATCCATCAGCAGGGTAACAATGATTGGTCAATTCGTATCGACGTAAGGTGTATCCTTAGAAGCTTCCTTGTGGATGCCCTCGGAGCCAACCTGACAGCTCTGGACGTTGATTTGTTCCAAGGCTGAGAGCATGCCATGATCAGAATGTTGGATGTTGAAAGGGTTAAACTCAAACTCCTTGTGAGACATAGTTACAAGATCCTCCATGGCAGAAATTGCACAAACTTGGTAACTACGATCAAAATAAATGAGTTATTCATGGACAGCTCCCATATCAATTTTCATTTTCATGGGTGTAGTCAGTAATCAAAGAGTTATGGTCATGTGAAATGTCCAGCTTCGGTCCTAACTCAACTACAGGAATTCATGCAGGTCCCATACGTGCAACTTGCACCTTTTCTATATGATCAAACACCCATGGAGCTTTACGTGAGCCCGCGGAACCCTCGCCGGAGCACTTATTCGGCCTGCTCTGCTCTGTCATTGGTCGGACTACTATCCATTATGCCTAACTTTCTTTGTTTTACTCCCTTGACTTTTGTCAGCTGCGCCGCTTTCATTAATCTTGCGTACCCACGACGGCGAAAGTCTTGGACACGAAGCACGTGCGCCTGTTGACTCCCTAGGCTGGCTACTTGTATACATGCTGCATCAACAGTTCTCCACTTAATTACATCGTTTTCATCATAGAGCTGCCTTCCCTGCTTGAAACTAGTAGGAGACTAAGACAGGTAGCTAGGTCCACACCTATATCTAACTATGCGCGAATGTCAAGGACGGCGAAGACCTCCCACGCAACTACATTCCTTCCATCCACTCAGAATTAATTATTAATAAGGAGGCTTTCAACTCAGGGGAGTCAATATAGTACAACAGCTGAAGCGGTCAATTCACTAACACTGTATGAAGGGCCCTGGCCACCAAGTTGCAGCATATGCCCACATACTTCGCACGTCTCCAATGTACATACTGCCGTTATATTATTATAGCAGTATATATGCACCTTCTATCCTTGCTTAAATTCTGGCTTTTTGGGTTCCTAATTTGGACATCTTACGCAAATCTGTAGATCAAATTATTGCCATATAGGGTCAGATCAAGATTGCTATATATGGTAGCTCGCTAGGCTACTTAACCTGAAGGGGGCTTGTTCAGGATTACCAAACCCTAGCTAGCCTAGGATCAGATAAATATGTAAATTCTACAGTGTTATTTCTTATTTTCGATATATATATATAAAAATGGGAGATTCCAAGCATTTCAGTACCAAAAGTGCTTCTTCCAGCACCTCATTCATCAGCTGCTACCATTCTTCCGGCCGAAGCAGTTCTTGGACGAAGTACTTCGAAGGTGTGTTCAACAGCGGTGGCAAATTAGGGGCCGGACCGGTATGCTCCGTCTCTTGCGACACTGCTGCAGGCTTTGAAGTCCATAGTTGTTCATCTCTTGTCTCTGATGCCGCTTCCCCGGTCGTACGTAAAAATCGAGCTGCAGACAGCCGGAATGAAGTCCTGGGGGCCAGAACTGTAGGCTTCAAGGAGAGAAGAATTTCTGCAAAAGATGTCCCCGAGGACGATCTAGAGGACACAGCTAGCTCCCCCTTGAATGGATCTCATAGCTAGTTAGGCAAAATCACTAGATGCCATGTCGAGGCATACTGCTGTTACGTTCTGGTATGGATTCTTCATGAAGATAACCGTCGCTTTTGTTGCGACATATGGATCGAATTCGGTTACATCGTGTTGAGCTATTTTGGTTTCAATATTTTGGTTTCAATATTATGATGTCAATATTATGATGTCGTAAGCAGAAGAATACTGTTCTGGGGAGTGATGGTGGCTGGCTGACTGGCTTAGCAATTTGTAATGTTTGTTCTTAATATGCAGTGTGTACATTCTCTATTTAAATATCAATTACTTACCTCCCAGTCTCTACAAGTTTTTATGGTATCCCACTGTTGACTCAGGATTGCTGACAAAGACAAACACTCAGGTTCAGGTTCTGAGAGATCAATCAGAATGGTTCCATTGTTTTGTCCTTTTTTTTTTACAAATATACAGCCGTGAAGAATAATTACAAACCACCACACGCATAAAAACACCAGCATGACGACAGCCTTGGAAGCAGTAGTGAATGCATCAACCAACCAACCCGCATCTGCTTCCACCAAAATCATACAAACCCATAGACCACAGACCAATTCATGTAAGATGGGCAGACTGGGGAGAAAGAAAAAAAAAAACCAGACCAATCCATACCCATGAATATCTAGAGCGCCATGAGGGCGGATGTGGCAGCAAATGCGGTTGCAACGACCCCGGTGAACCCGATCAGAGCGGAACGAGGCCCGCTGCTGTGAGGAGGAGGAGGATGGCTTGTCTCACTGGTCGGGGCTGGGCTCGGATTTATCTCCACGCTGCCAGATGCTGGCGGTGATGGGGATTCCTCCCCTGACGGCGGCGGTGATGGGGATCCCTCTTCTGACGGCGGCGGTGGTGGTGGGGTTGCAGGGGAAGAAGTCTTATTGCTGCGATCTGCGAGAACGACCACGACCATCTTCTCGTTCTTGAGGCACTTGTCCTTGACTCCACTGATGAAATGGAATGGCCCCGATTGGTTGAGCTTGAAGACCGTGTGCCCGTCAACGAACTTGGAAATGTAGGGCTCGGTGTTGCAGCTGTCATACGCCTCCTTTGACACGTAAAGCAACGAGTCCTGGTTGGCTTGGTAGACAAACACTGCAAGTACGAAACCAAATAACCATATCTTTCAGGATGGACGAATCCAGATACTATCGACGGGCTTCACAAGTCGTGCTGTTACGGGATTACCGAGGGAGTCTCCGACGAGGAACCTCATTCTCTCCGCCCACTGGTTGAAGGGATTCGAGCTGCTATCAGAAGGGACCGTCCATCCGCTCTGACCTCCCACGGTGAACTGGAATGCTTCAGCTGCCCTCTGTGACGCAAATATCATCAGACATAAGAGTCCAACAGCAACAACATGTGATACTATGTTCACTTTCCTGTCAAGTGTTTGGCCCATGATGCCTGAATCAAGAGGAAAACAGCCTCAAAGGCGAATGAGATATTTACTTGGGTGGTGGGGTGGGGATGTGATGATGACTGAGAGGGGCTTTTGTAGGGAAATCTACAAGCTCCGTGACCATGAAGCTTTTGCTGCTTTTTCGTTGGCTTTCCTTTCCACTCTGTGTTTCTTGGCAGATGGAGCAAAGCATATGCTCAGTTCCATTTTTGTGTATGGAGGCAATAGGTAGGTTGTTCTCGGATCCCTTTTGTGAGGTGTTCCTCAAGTTTTTTTATGTGTGTGTGGGTCGTGGGTTTATACTTTGCTTTTAGCATTGCTGGAAATGAATGAATGTTCATATCTTGTCTCTCGGGTTAAGAGACCAATGGGCATATCTTATAACAAGAAAAAAATTTATAAATAAAAGTAAAATAGTGGAAGAAGTAGAATACTTCGGTAATTTATATGTTACCTTTCATCCATTACTTCTAAAGTAATTTTTTCGTTTGCAGCGTGTAGTTTCACCTGGGACAAAATTTTTTTGTTATTTGATTTTGGAATTTATATTATTTTCAATGAAATTTTCAAAAAATAGAGATAATATTAAAATAGTACTTTATAACATAAAACTAAAAAAAAATTACTCTAATAATCAAGAAAATATAGGGTTAGAGAATGAGAGTGAATTTTCATATATCGATATAAATAAATTATAACGAAACTTTTAGGATGAGAAAGTAAAGGGTTGACAAATAATTTTTTTACCACATAACTCACGTAATAGTAATTAAAATATATTTTTTATAGAAAGAATTATTAGAAGAATAAAAATGAGAAAAAGTAGCATTTTTCCAATATTTATTTCAAATAGAAAAATGTACTATAACATAACTAATATAAGTAGTAGAAAAACAAATGAGAAAAAGGGTACAACTTGTAAAAGGAGTATGAGTATAGTTTGCCCTTATAACTTCGCTCAACCACTTCTAATTTGATAATATATTTTTTATAAGTAAATATGTAGAATAAAATTTAAAATAAAATGAATTTAAAATAAAATGAGTTATTTGAGTAAATTGAGAAAAAGATTAAAAATTTAAAGAAATTTATGGAATATAATATATACTATTAATAATAAATTTATGAGACGGAAAGTGAAAATAAGCAAAATTAGAGTATAAAATTGTTAAATATGTACCGTTGTTAATATTTAGATGCTTAGTAAGGTTCAGATACATGTGAGACAATATATTAGTTATACGTGTGATAGTATCAGAATTGATAGAATTGAAAAAAATAAATATATTTAGAAAAGAAAGAGCGCTATAAAGATATAAGATTGTAAATTGTATTGTGTTGATACATTTATAATATTTTTTTATATAAAAAAGAAATAATACAATAAATTATAAGTTATAAATATTTAAATGACCACATTTAATCCAGTTATTACTCCTACCAAGCTAAATAAGAGTTTTCAAACATTAAGTTTGGAACGAAGTGTGGAGAAACTATGAGAAGATATTAACTTGGTGAATATATATGTAATTTGAGCGTAAGTATAAATAAAACTAATGACAAGTTCTTTAGTAGCGACCGTTTCTCGAACAAAGTGATAATCTATCTTAATGTGCATGGTACGAGCATGAAAAAATAAGTGTCAATAAAATTAATGACAAGTTCTTTAGTAGCGACCATTTCTCGAAAAAAGTGATAATCTATCTTAATGTGCATGGTACGAGCATGAAAAACATGATCATCACTTAAATAAATAACAGTTAGATTATCACACTATAAAATAGGAGAATTTGAAGGTGAGAATCCAAGTTTACAAAAAAGAGATTGAATCCATATTAGTTCAGCTGTAGCATTTTCCAAGCTTTTATATTCAGTTTTAGTGCTGGATCGTACAATTGTACGTTGCTTCTTAGCACTCCATGAAATCAAATTACTACCAAAACAAATTGAAAAACTACTAATAGAACATCGATCATCAGTATTACCAGTCCAATCGGTATCAGAGAAACAATGGAGTTGAGTTTGAAAATTCTTCCAAAAGTAAAGACTATTACTTGATATGCCTTTGAGATATCGTTGAATTCGCTTAACTGCCACCCAATGAGATATAGTTGGTTGGTGCATAAATTGGCATACCTGATTAACTGCATAAGAAATATTAGGTCTTGTTAGTTTGAGATATTGAAGAGAACCAACGACCTGTCGATAAAGGCGAGAATCATCTAGAGGAGTTCCATCATGAAGAGATAGGCGTGAGATAGTAGTAATAGGGGTCAATGAAGGTTTGCAATCAACCATAGCAGCTCGAGTAAGTAGATCAGAAATATACTTCTGTTGAGTTAGAATAAGCCTGCCAGAATGTAAATGTACTTTTATGCAAAGAAAGTGATATAGCGTGCCTAGATCCTTGATAGAAAATTCTTGTTTTAAGGCACTGAGGATGAAGTCCAAAGGAGCAATGCAAGATACTGTGAGTATAGTATCATCTACATAAATAAAAAAAATTTATAAAATTTGGGGTTTTGTAGATGATAAATCAATATAACTTGGGGGTTGAGCCATGTAAACCTCTTCATCCAAATGACCATTAAGAAAAGTGTTGTCAACGTCCAGTTATCGAATATACCAATTATGTGTGACAACAATAGAAAGTACAATACGAATAGTAACTGGTTGAATTACTAGATTGAATATAACATAATAATCGTTACCTTCTTGTTGAGAAAAGCCTTGAGTTACGAGACGAGCTTTACATCGAGCAATAGATCCATTAGGATGTTGCTTTAATTTGTAGATCTATTTACACCCCACAATATACTTGTTGGTTGGAGAATGAATAAGATCCTATATATGATTTTTTATAATAGCATCATATTCAACATTTATTGAATGAATCCAACATGGATATTTTTGTGCTTGCTTGAGAGTTTGAGGTTCCTGAATAGAAATAGTAAGAAAAGCCCCAGAAGTTATTTGAAAATGACGTGGGGGTAATGTACCATTTTATAGCTTGATAATCATGCAGTGTGTGGATTAAGCATAAATATCCTCCGTATAAGCTAAAGATTCAACATTATAATGTTAAATGACAAGAGAGTGAGTAGATGGATATAGCTCATCAGATATTGTTATTGTAGAATCAGATGTAGGTATTGAGGAAAAAAATAAGAGAAAAGAGAAGGAATAATAGAATTACTAGGAGTTGTTAGAGTTGTATCGGCTCTTGACAAACACTTATCAAAAGGAAAGTTAATCTCATTGAAGTACACAGTTGGACTAATATAGGTACGCCATGTTTATGGATCATGACATCGATAATCCATAAAATCAGTAGGATACCCAAGGAAGACACAAGCTTTGGAGTGAGGTTGAAATTTATGAGATTGATATGATCGAAGATAGGGAAAGCACAAACATCCAAAGACTCGCAAATGAATGTAAATTGGTGGAGTTTTGTAAAGAATTTGGTAAGAAGATTGAGATTGAAATGTACGAGTAGGTAATCTATTGATTAAATATACCGCAGTTTCAAATGTAAAATCCAAAAACTTGATGGAAAGATAAGAATAATTTAGAAGTGTGAGTCTCATATCAATGATGTGTCTATATTTTCTTTTTACATATCCATTTTGTTGGAGTGTGTGGGTGCATGAAAAACAACGAGTGATCCCATTATTTTGGAGTTCAGCTTGAAAGGCTACAAATAAAAATTCTTTGGCATCATTTGATTGAAAAAAAAATAATTTTGGTGTCAAATAGATTTTCAACACGTAGTCAGAATGTACGAAAGATTTGAAGAACCTCCGAGGGATTTTTCATAAGAAAAAACCAAGAATATTTACTATAATCATCGGTGAAATGAATATAGAAATATGTACAATAGAAGATCGGACTAGAACAGGTCCCCGGATATCAGTGTGTACTAGCTAAAAAGGACGAGTGTTTTTATTATTAGTAAGAGGAAAATGCTTTTGAGTAATTTTACTCAAGTAATATGCATCACAAAATATAGTACCAATAGAATTATTTTCTATTGAATTTGTGGATACAATTTGAGATATAATAGGAAATGCAGGATGTCCAAGTCTGTTATGCCAAATGTTACGAGATATCTGAACACTTAGAATGCGAGGACTAATTGATGATAAGTGTGTTACACGCAGTACAAGCCTCCTTTACGAGCTCCCCAGAACAATTTCTGATGAGTGAGACGATCCTTTACAACAAATAAATGAGGGTGAAACTAAAAATAAAAATGATTATTTTGAGTAAATTGGAAAACAGATAATAAGTTAATGTAGATGGTGGGAATATATAATATTTTAGTTAAAGAAAATTGTCTCAACGAGTTTGAAAAGAAAATTGAACTGAAAGAGAGAATTTTTAAACATGATCCATCTCAAATAAGCAATTGTTCATGATGAATTAAATTTTTCTTTATAGATAAATGTGTAATGTCATTGGTCACATGGTTGGTGGCGCCAGAATATATATACCAGTCAAGAGTATGAGCTCTTGGATCATTGTTGTGAGCTATGTTGACTTTGGGGGTTCTGTAGTTTGTCAGAAATTGAGGACAATCAGGAGCAATGTGGCATGATTTTTGACATATTTGGCAAATAGAAGGATAATCTCGTTGTTGATAATTGAGTGCGCCTGACTTATATGCACAAAAACTGGCCCATGATATATTTCGTGCGAATTAGGCTGTTGTCGATTGTTAATTTGTGGTTGCCGTGATGCCCGGTTTTCAACAGTGTTTAAGAGCCCGCATGTTGAGTGACATGTCATTTTTTAGATTCTGACGATAGACTATTCATGCAAGAGCCTAACATATGCTCTCATTCTTGATTTCTAGATGTGATTCTAGGGTTCGAGGATCGCCCTTGAATCGAAGGTTTGAAACAGGGTCGATGCTCTGAAAATCGCCCTAGGGAAAAAGAGTTGGCAGGTCCACGATGTTAGTGGCGAGTGACACCAACGAATGACGATATTGTGGACAAGTGTACTCTACTGATTTTATAATTGAGCTTGGCTTTTTCAGAAATTAGCATGGATTTGAGTTCATCTAGACTTGTTTGCTTGAGTGTAGAAGTGAAGGTCATGTAAAGATACTGATATTGTTCTCCTAATCCAATGAGAATTCTATTTTTTTTTATTTCAGATTCAAGTTTAGAAAGGCCAATATGGGCATAGCTAGTAGCGAGACTGACAATGGACGTCAGGTAAACTCCCGTTCTTCGATCTTCTTTAACCGTGTCACGCCATTGAGAGTCAAGGAGATCTTGATGAGCTTGGACTTGTTGAACAAATAGGACTTCCAATTTATCCCACATATCTGTAGAATTGTAAATTCCAATTACCTATATATTAACTTGAGTGTCTAATGATACTAAGATAGTGGTGAGACATAGTTTATCACAAATATTCCAACTCTTGTAGGATGGGTTAGGAATAAGAGTAGATTCATCATCTTTTTGAGGAGGCAAGAACTTTGGTGGTGCCAGGATGGTTCAATCGGAATACCCCATCAATTCGTAAATTTTCAAGAGTGGTATCATATTGTTGCGCCATAGAAAATTGTTTGTTCCGTCCAGCTTAACTAGAAGTACTGGAATATTGCTTGTAAGTTGAACTCATGTTGATTTTGTAGGATTCGAAAGAAAACATGGAAGATGGTGAAAATTGATAAGGGTTGAGCAAGTGAGGTTGATGGTGTAGCTAGGATGTATGATTGAATTGCATTAGTAAGAATGTTATGATACCATGAAAGAAATGAATAAATCTAGAAGAGAGAGTGCAACACTAGAGACATATAAGATTGTAAATTGTATTGTATTGATACATTTACAATATCTTCTTTTATATAAGAAGGAAATAAATGTATGACTATTAATATTAATATATAGTAATTAATAGATAATAAATTATAAGTTACAAAGTTTTAAATGACCACATTTAATCCATTTATTAGGAATCAACATATCAACCGAGTTGATGGGGATCAGCTTGGAATAGGCATGATGTGTCACGGGCTTGAGCTCATATGATGGACAATGGGTTGCCATATGGCTCATTAATCCACACAGTTGACATATAAGCTTAGAAGGTTGTAAGTCGAGCCTTTTAATTAATGCATGAGATGGGCTGCCTTTGTCTTTCCCACGGAGGCCTTGTGCAGCCCAATTGTCAGAAGAGCGGATGGAACCCACCGGATGACACCCAGACATTAGGTTGGATTGAGGTCGTTGAGCTGAAAATCTCATAGTAGGGGTTCTAGAATTCCATCGATCAAAGCCTACAGTTGTTACAATATGTCGATTAGAGTTTGGAGAGAACCTTTAGTGGTGCAATTGTCGACTTCAAAGATGAAAAGAAGGCATCATAGGCGTGGAGAGGAGTTCACGGGAGCTTCAGGCAGCTACAACAGCTATAGGAGACTGAGGTATATTGGTAGCTCCCGTTATTCTAGATAATGGTGCAGACCCTGAATCAAGTGCATAGTTCTGAATGCGATGGGCATCCTGGACGAGCAGCAAGGCATTTAGGGAGTCCAAAATCATGGCATCTATAACAGGCAACATAGCAACGATAAATACCTCATATTTCATTTCAAGACCATCAAACAATTTATTTTTTATTTCGTGGTAAGGTTTGGGGTGACCAATTTGGGCAAATATAGTGGTAAGAGTTGAAATGATGGAGAGGTAGGTAGTTATGGGTTGATCGCCCTTATATAACTCCCATCATTATTGATTGATAATGTAATTTTGAGCACGAGTTTGAAAGTAGTATAAAGTATATAGTTTGTTTCATATTTCAACTAATGTGAGAATACCAATAACCTATAAATTAATTTATATAGATGAAAATGTGATTAGTACGATTAAGGTAAACTTATCTCGTATAACCCACACATTATATTATATTATAGATGAAAAATTATCAATTCTTAATATTTTTCTCCCGTTAGATTCTTGATTAGATATACTACCATCGCTATAGTTTGGCAAATTACTAATATTATTCTACCAGATATACTAATTGATGTTATCATTCTTAATTAATAAGAAGGATAGTGAATTTTGAAAAAAAATATGGTAGTTGAATAACTCATTTGAAGTTTTAAGTTTTGAAGTGAATAGGAAGTTATTTGTTTGAGAATAGCCTTGAATAAGCAGGGAGGATGCTGTTATATTTCTTGTATGTCCTATATTTCTTGGTTATGGAAGAGGTAGGGGTGATTTTAATTTCAATTAGTAAATTGTTGAACAAAGTAATCTAATAAAAGAGTGGAATAATAAAAAGAATAATTAGGTAATTTCTCTTCATTCATTACTTATATTGTAATTTATACAATTATATATGCAAAATGACAAAAGATAACTCAAAAGAATATATACAATAGCGGCGAATGTAGGCTGCTTCAATAGCTGTGTGGTACCCTCACCTTGTCTTTTTTCATATTTTCTTTTAAAAAAACACAACATTAATTATCAAATAGGATATCTTCTTCCTTCTTTGAATGTCCTCTCATCCTCTTATTATTCTTACCTTTTTTTTTTCTCGTATCACGAAGCCAAACAATAGGCACCTCCTAGCAGTCCCATTCATGTCTCCTCCTTACCAGTGCAAATGGTCCATCAACATAACCAAGGTAGCCATACTGATGACGAAAACCAGCAAGGAATCAACCCGAGCCTGATTAGCTGATGAGGCCTTTGTCGGTATGGTCGGAGGTAGCGAGCACTCAGCCCCATTGAAGAACACCTTAGTGGGGAACCCATCACCATGCGACGGATGGATGCCCCATGAAGCCTTCTTCTTGAAGGAGATCACCGACTGCTGCTTGCCGGGCATCCGCGGGTCGGACGGCTTGGACCCGTTGGTCTCTCCCATCAAATAGTTGAGCCCCTTGAGGCCTTCTAAGTAGATGGTGTTGTTGGGGTTGGTGAGCCTGGTACCGTTGAAGGAGTAGACCGCCTCGAACCCAGGGAAGGCCTTCTTCAGCTGTACCGCGGCGGACCAGTCCTCGAACACGGTCCCGCCCCAGTTGAAGATGGTCATGCGGGCGGTCCACCCGTCCCGATAGTCCGAGTTGAGGTGCCAGTTGATGCTAACGCGACAGTTGTCAGGGCAAGGGAGCCGGGCCGGGATCGGGTAGTGCTTGATCTTGGCCCATGCCTTGGCCACGATGGTCCTGTTGTCGAAGGGCACGAGGAGGGCTTCTGGCGGCAGTAGCATCGGCCTGGCTTCCGCTCTGCACTTGTTAGTATTGACATCCCCACACCCACAAGCGCAGGTATTACATGGGATGGCCGACTCGTTGTAGTAGGCCGAGAAGGAGACGCAACACTTGGCCTCCTTGGGTTTAGGCTTGGTCATGTTACAGGTCAACTGCCAGCTGGCGATGGCGGTGGAGACGGCCTGGAGTCCGCTCGGATCGGGGAACTGGGTGTTCTCGACTCGGATGGGTGCACCGCACTTGTAGGTCGGGTTAAGCACCCCGCTGATCTTCCACCGATGGGGCGGAGACAGGGCGGTCCGGTTCATGTCCGGCGGCATCTTGTAGACGGTCATCTGGAATATGGACCGGGCCTTGGAGGGATCCATGGTGGGCGGGAGGAGGGTGCCGTTGCGGCAGCAGAATGGGATCTTGCCGATCTGGGAGTCGTTGACGCGGTCGGCAGGGAGGTCGGCAATGACGGGCTTGCGGTCGCAGTTCATGACCTGGGAGAAGTCGAAATCCTTGTAGTACTGGCCGGCAGGACCGTAGAGGCATTCGGAGTAGTCGTGGCGGTGGGTGTAGGCACCGCGCATGGAGTGGATGAACTCGCCCCTCATCCACTCCCAGGTGAGGTTCCAGTGGTCGAGGCGGGCGAGGGGGTGGTTGTTTTCGATGGTCACCTGGGCCTGGTAGTTACCCTCGTAGGCCCGGATCACGTCGTACGTGAAGGACAGGTCGCCGTACCGCCGCGGCAGGAACTTGGTCTTCGTCGGCTTCTTCTTGTGTTTTTTATCCTTCACGCAACACGAATACATCACACTCCCTGCGTAAGAAATCAGGAACCGCCCTGATAAAGACTTTTTTCTTTTTCACATTGACTAACATCATCACATGCAACCCATGGGACACGTATACTTACCGCGCATCATGATCTTAGGGCACTCATACCCTTCGTTCTGTAGTCGGATGAACTTGGGCATCGGGATGCCGGGCGGCTTGACCCCGAAAACCGACCCCTTGATATCGACCAGGGCCTGGATCTGGTTTATGTCCCCGGCGGTCTCGATGGCCGTCTTCAGATCCGACATAGGGTATCCCGCGAAAAGCGTCCCGTTCTTGCTGACCTTAGCGGGCAGATCACCACCATCGATGATGACCGCGCCGCCGGTCGAGACAAGGACCTCGCCGTGCTGGAATTTGGCCAGAACCTGCCATGCCTTGAGCTCATCCGTTCCGGTGTTGAGGACGCTGAGCTGGGACTTGAACGCCCAGGACTGAGCCGTGGCGTTCTTCAAGTGGGGGTACTCCTTCTCGCGCTCGATGAAGGTGTAGGAGATGAAGATGCCATTGCACTCGTCCTGCGCCTTGAGGGTCTTCTTCTTCTCCTCCTTCGGCTCTGGGGGGAAGGGGTCGTCATAGTCCTGGCCGAAGGCGGCGGAGCATAGGAGCAGCAGCAACACCAAGGTAAAAACGACCCGGGCAGGGAACACCCATTTAAGCGGTGCCTTCATCGATCGGACGGAGGAATTTTTTTTTCTGTGTGCAAGCTTGCTTATTTTTTTTCTTGATTTTATTTTAGTGTCCCTCCATGTGTCAATTGCCTTATTCCGGCAGAGAGCCGGGGACGGAGGGAGGAGGAGAAGGAATGGAAGAAAACCTTACTATCCGAGGGAGATTGGCAATTGAAATGAAATGTGTGCAAAGAGGAAGAGGGGATGGAAAGGAGATTGTAAGGGGACTGGGTCAAAATGGAAGGGCGAGTCTCTTCCGCTAGTTTTAGCGACGAATTTGGCGGGGACAGATGCTGCGCTGCTCCACGCTTATTTTTCCGTTTTATTGGCCGGTAAATGACACTCCCAACTGCCGGACAGGACATGACGGGACAATGGTTTCAGTTAGCGTGGACAAAGTTAATAAGTTCGATAAGTTTCAATTAACTGAACAATAAGACTATCAATATACAAACATATTATCTGTATGTATAAATAAATATATCTACTTTAAAATTATCACTATTGGGTATCAAACTGACTAATTTGGGTCTTTCAGTTGTTTAATCGATTATGTAGGCATCTACCAGGTAATGGCAATACATATAAAGAGATGATGGCAGTGAATGCGGATGGAGTTTTCCGTTTATTGTGTTAACATGAGCCCTTCTAAAAGGTATACAAATTGAGAAACATGGAGGATTCAACGTTGCATTTCTAAGATAAGAAGATGGAATACATATAAAAGCTGTAGTTCCAAAATAGATTAACATTAAGACTCCAGAAGTCACTAAGCTGATGGGAAATTATTTACCTCACGACTAGAGGTTAACGGAAATTTCCTCCACTATCTCGGCTTTCGGCTCAAGATCGATGAACTGGTTCGACTTGCTTGCCAGGTGGGAGATGCTGACCCTGCCTTGACGCTTGATGTAGTCTGCAACAGCCTTCATTTCTTCCAGGGAGATGTAAATGTATTTCCCTCGGTCATCCATAACCCCAGAGAGACGACCTATAGTAAACAAAGATCAGAATCTGAAAGGTTCCACAAGGATATGGAGTTCGTTCAAGTAGAACGCTATCTTGTACAAAGTTACATGGGCAAGGGATCGGATAATCGGAACGTGAGCTATTTCTGCACTAAAGGAAAACAGACATGAGAGAACTGGAGAATGGATACAGAAGGAACCAACCCATGCTTTCCAGAGAATTGATCCTATTGATACATTCCTGCAGAAATCATAAACAAGGGTGTGAAGATGCAGAAAAGAATTGGCTAGTAAGGGGAAATTCATGAAAGTACTGTTCTTCATTTTAGATGATGCAAGAAGGGGAAATAAACTCTCTGAGTGCGTACCTGAGTCCTCAGCTTGAATTCTGCAGCAAGGTCTTCCAGGGGAATACATTTGTATTTCTGGAAAGGCATTTCAAATTTAAAGTATCAGTTTCAAGGCTGTGGCAAATATTCCACAGAGTTTGAATTGCCTAAACATTTTTAAACATAACATCAGGCTAAATTTCTGTACAATGAATTTCCATTAGAATATCTTTTTGGTGCTTTCCCCACCAAAATATTATGGGAAGTTCTTTGAACCACTTATTCCTATAGAAGGAAAGTCTTAACTGTAGCAAATATTCCTCAGAGTTGGAATGAGAAGATCAGTTTGCACTTTCTTTTCTTTTCTGATTTAAATATTTAATGCATATGCAGCTGCTCCACTGCAAGAATACCAACCACAGAGAGAAAAGTCGCATAATAACAACTACCTTTATATAATCTACGAAATCAGAAAGCAGACCCTGACTTCCATCTTGGACTTCATTTTCTGTAGTGCCTTCAGCATCAATTGAGAACTCCCCTTTCCACTTCTCGAACTCCACAGCTGCAGCTTCCTCCTCTCGAGCCTTCTGAGCCTTAGCTTCTTCCTCCTGCAAAGATCATGAGTTTTTCAGGGAAAAAGGGACTACGGAAATAATAAGCAGATACTGACTGAAAAACTTTAATGGAGTGTAAAGTGAACTAGATAATTCACCAGCATACGCTCTTTTGCCTCACGCTCTTCATCCTTCTTCCTCCGCATCTCTGCATAATGGTCTTGTTTTGTTCTTCTAGATTCACGTGCAGCTTCTTCAGCCTAGATAACAATTCACATCATATAAGCAGTCCAAAGAGAAAATAAATAAATAAATAAAGTATTGGATATTAATGAAACTAACAGATGACAGCCCAACCTGCCGTGCTGCTTCTCTCTCTTGCCTTCTCCTCCCCTTCTTCTTTGATGCTTTAGGCTCGTAGTAATCTCCAGCCATGGCCTCCTCCTCACTTTCCTCGTCTTCTTCTAAATCAGCATTTATAATTATAAATATAACATGAAATTTTGATAAGAGATGCCCAGCGCATATTAAGCCTCTATGTGTTCATTTTTTACTAGCCAGACATCTCTAGCAAACTAGAGTGGACACCTGAATTTGCACTCTTTAACAGATGCAACATATCTCTCAGTACCCCCACAGAGATTCATATGTGTTATCTCCCATATTGTGAAAATGCATGTTGGTATAACTTCAAGGTTAAAGACAATCTATGCATGCTAGAATCTTCAACTCCCATAAAAAACACACACAAACAACACAAGATAAGTTGAATTTCTAAAATAAACAAGTGTTTCACAGATGAACTGCTTCAGAGACCACTGATATAAACGCATACAGGAGAGATTCAACTTAAGGGAATGCAGGCGAAATAATATAAAAACCTTCTAACATTGGAGGAGGAGGAGCAGAAGAAGTGCTGGCGCCAGAAGCAGGTCTTCGCCGCATCCGACGACTCCCAGTAGCTCGAACAACAGTTTCTCTTTGAGGAGCCTGCAATTCACGAACAAAATATGTGGGTTTTGACATTAGCATCAGAAGGAGCACGAGAAAAAAAATCAACCATTACACAGGCATGCCAAGATGAAGTCAAAGAATCAACACCTGCTCCTCTTCTCCTTCGTCATCTGCCTCATCACTGGTTCGCGAATCCTGCCGCCTTCTCCACAGATACAGCGGGATCAAGGCTACAACGAGAAGCATCGAGAGCAAAGCAACCAAAATCTCCTCCATCTTCCAATTCCACCACTTTCCAACCTAAGGCCATGTCCAGGAGTCAGCTTAATCCAACCGAATCGAATCAACATCAAGGCGTGTATCTACTAATACGGCAACAATTATGAAGCCAATCAGAATCTGAGAATCAAAAAACCCTAAAGCGAATGCCTTGGCCTATTTTCACGCCACAGACGCAACGATATCAGAGTGGCTGCAGTGGCAGTAAAGGCTGCAGCCGCGATCGCCGGCGATGACAAGAGGCAGGCGAGGGAGAGAGCCACAGAAGTCGTCTAGGAGTCTAAAATTCAAGTTTTATTTCCTTTTTTTTTATCAATAAGTTTAATTTCCATTACTCGTTTATTTGTTAGATATAAATCAGTAGCCCAATTTTAAAAAGTGAATATTATAATATTATATTAAATATTTATTCAATTAATAAAAAAATTTAACAATAATTTTTATTAAACTAAAAATCCATATAACTATTTTTTACTAGTCGATCCTCGTGACGTGGCGTATGATAGATTATATTTAAAAATATTTTACCAAAAAATCATTTTCTTTATTTTATCTAATACATATAATATTGTGAATCAATTAAAAGTAATAAATGGTAAAATACTTTTAAATTATAAAATAAAATCAAGGCGTATTCGTATTTTTAATATAAGTCGAGAACAAGTGCAAACTGAATGAGTATGGATACATAAACGATCCAATAAGCCATCTGTCATCCTAAGACTTTCAATAGGAATCATGTATCCTGTTGACGCAATCAGCGGATACCCCCAGATCAGAAAATTTGAAGCAATTGGACTTGCACACTCAGGAAGATTGATGGGATCACGAAACAAGAAATCCGATGTTTATTAATAAATGTCACACGGATTGTTGTGTATTTCATAACCACATAGTACTACTCAACCCATGGACCGAAGCATCAACTGGACAAAGATCTCCAGGAAAGATGGAGTACACAAGACTGGCAGGCAACTCGCGAGTATCACGACCTCAACACATCACTCAGAAACCATGGATCTTGATATGGTCCTTCTTCACAATCCCAGCCTGGATTCAATCACCGGGAGAAGAATGAAAAATAAGCCATATGACAAAATTTGCAACAATCTCATAACCCATAAGCTAGATAATCGAATTATTCCATAGATAGAAGAATGAAAAATAAGCCATGACAAAATTTGCAACAATCTCATAACCCATAAGCTAGATAATCGAATTATTCCATAGATATTCCATAGATCTCCCTACATGCCGGCCAGAGTCTCCTATTCCTATTGCATGGGAAAACCTGATAGTACAGATGCTATTTACTAATTTACCTGGACAAGGAAGGTAGAAACATTCTTCCTTTGATCACCTTGAAGTTGGATGACCTGTCACCACCATGGAAGAGTGAGAAGATCCGGATATAGACAGGGCATGGATAAGAGTGAAAATTAACTCATACCTGGCCTAGTTCGGGATCCTGGACGACAGTACCATTGCAGCAGAACTCTTTCTTGAGGTCCTTCAGTATCTTGTTGTAGCTAAACTCTTTCTTCAGTCCCTGCACAGTCGTCAGACTCTTCCTACCATTGCGCTGCTGTACACGAATATGGACATACTCTTTTGCTCCAGCACCGGAGTCGTCAGAACTCGCATCAGCAAAAGGATCTGGAATCAACGGATTGAGCCACATAGCCAAACGATTCAGACAAAGGGTTCAACTTTCACATGATTGTAGGTATTAGAACTGGCAATTATCAACTTACCGAAGGCAGCAGGAACCTGAACGTCGAGATCAGACATGAAACTTGGCTGTTGAGATTGGATCCGAGTAACCAGGTTTCTTTAAATGAAAAGCTGCACCATTAGGGCAAACGAGAAATCAGAAAGGGCCGTGACAAGACCGTCAAAAAAAACCTAATTCGATCCCTCCCAGCAATCGACGAGCGGATCACCAAAAAACGAAGATAGATTATGAATACACGATCCATGGGAGAGGGACCAGCGCGCACTAGACCACCCCCAAATCAAACGGGGGAACACATACACGAATATACCCCTTAGAACGAAGATCAGGAGGACAAAGGCAGTCGAAAATCCACAATCGGATGGCCACAGATCGATCAGCTCAGAGCAAGATGGAAGGAAGGGGGATTACCTGATACAGTATCTCGATGCAAGGAAATTTAGTGGTTGATCGAGAGAGAGTAGAAGGCCTAAAATCAGTGGTTCTTGGAATGAATGTGGAGAAAGGAGATAGGCATCTGCATAATACAATTGCCACGACAGACCTTTTATTCTCATAATAGTCCTTTTATTTATATTATATTAGGTATTACCCCTGTACTTTACTAGTATGTCTCGATTTAGTCTAAATGAACGAACGCCTCTGAGAGTAACTTACTCCATTGTATTTCATCAAGAAGTGCACAGAGGTGAGTGCCATAAGCACAATATTGTTCAGGAATCATGTTGAAACAGAAGAAAATCATGGGCAGATTTCACTTTAACTTGACGCAAACCCAGAAATGAATGTGTTTGCTTGCTATACAGTAATACGGATATCCTATGTTAGAAATTAATCGCCTCATTTGCCTTTCATGTGGATTCATCAGTAGTCATGGCAGTCTCAGCTCTCAAGTCATCCATAGCTCAAGCGGGACTCGAACAATTTAGCGCCCACATGCCGATGTGGAACCCCGATCTCGCAGGCGTTCACTCTTGCAGCGAACCGCAGGGAGCAGAGGGACTCTCCTGCAGATGTTGGGTCGGGAGAGATGTTCACGAACATCAGGGTCTTTGAGTCCCCACCGAGGCAAGGCTATTCAAGGATAAGTAAGATTACATATCAGAAATGAAGCCTGGCATAACGACTTCATTCAGTGGTTCTCATTATTGAGTTTTCCATGAAACAGAAAATAGACTGAAGTTACCTGGAGGAGGTACGTGAGCTTTGAGTTTCTGTATGGTATGTAGTCCTCTTTCTTGCCCAAAGAAAATATGACATCGCTAAGAGATGATAAGCTCTTGTTGATGGACTGGTTTTTCATGCAAATGCACCGGCTTCACAAAGAATGCACACTGAACATGAATGACATAGTAAAATCATGAGAAAAGACGAAGTACCTGAGTTTCCTTCAAACGGTCGCCGGTTGACCCACTCTTAGAAAGGCGCTCGCTCCCAGCAAGATCAATGAGATTCAGAACACCTTGACTTTGTTGTTCAGTGGTCTATTCAACACAAAGTTAATACCGGAATAGTATGAGAAACCGAAATTCTGGAAGTTGATGGAGTTGGTTCTTTCTACCTCATTCACTCCAGAGATTCGCATTGTGAAAACAAAGTGACTTCTAGAGGATTGCTCATTCATCTGTGTTTTACCAACTGATCTGAAAAGAGATGCAAGTAAAGACAAATAATCCTACTAAGTTCACTGCATTTACATAAGATGCATAAATGATGTGGCAGAGTAATTCACAGGGCTAGAATGAAGATAAATTTTAATTTCAATGTTCTGTTGACCAAAGTGAAACATTGAATGGCCAGAAGCATCACATATAAGATGAGGCAAGGAGAGCTCTTTTCCTTCTAGTATTCATGTTTAAATGTTAAGAAAAACGTGATATAGCCTATTGGACTTTTCTAGGTAAGTACAAAAGAAATATCAATCAATCACCTGCAATTGGCAGCATGGTTGAGCAGGTACGAAACCTCTTGCTTGCTGCAGACATCCACAACTGTTAGATCTGAGACATGGGTATTCCCATTTGTGTCGTGTTTGATAGCATATTGCTTCGCAGCACTACCATTCTCTGTCCGGGTACCATTTCCATTTGATCGGCTTGAAGGCAATAAGTCACGGATTGTTTCATTGTAGATCTCCAACATTGAGACCTTCAAATGAATTTTCAGTCATTCTTTAGAGTCCATATAAGGGCAACTGGTTCATGAAACTCAGGGGGGACAAGGAGCACACTTTCACCTGCATTTCAAATTTCCAGCCATTTGATAGAAGAGATTCTTTTGTTTGAAATATTTGTTCTAGACAGCGAGGTATCAGCCCTTTCTCTTCTGGGATTCCCGGCTTACCCATCATCGTGTAGGTTTTGCCTGAACCAGTCTGACCATAGGCAAAAATGCAGACCTACATGTGGAAAGAAGAAAACAGGTTCTCTTTATGAACATCTACTTGGAATAAATAAAAAACGAGCATTTGGGATCAGCAATCTGCAGCCAAAACGAGCATTTTGACTCCATGTGCGGAAACCATAAAACTGTGATTACATATGGTAGGGCTTGAATATGCACCTTATAGCCATCTAGAGCACTTTGAACGAGCTGTGATATTTCCACAAACACATCCTCTTGTGATGACTCGGGCATAAACACTTTGTCGAATACGAAAGAATGTTTCTGCCCTGTTTATGTTAAAAATGATGGACTAGCCTCAGACTCCACCCATAATCTAAGGGAATTTAGGATTAGCAAGTACATTGAACAAATACCATTTTGGGCCAAATCAATCCCCCTTCCAAGAACCTCCATTGAGGTAGGGTAGGATACAGACTTTCCTTCATCACTGTTTTCATCAGGAAGAAGAGGTCGAACTCTACAGAATACTCTGATATTTCCTTTCAATTCCTGTGTGGATGTTATACATAATTATTTAAGGAATGGAAACTAAAATTGGGTAATAAATGCCAAAGGACACAAAAAAATTACAATACCAGTATAGTGTTATGCAATTTCTTCCTCAATTTCTCTCCCTCGATGACCTTGAATTCTGCATCTTCAAGGCGAGCCTGCAGCTCACGGATAAGTTTTCTCTGGTCTTCGCATTCAGTTTCTGTTTCCACAGAAGAAATGCCATAGTCCTAGAACACGAATGGTAAGGTTACAAAGATATCAAAATTTTGCTGGATAAAATTTCTGATAACGAGCTTGTTTGAGTATGTGATATATGTAGTCATAAGCTTAACATTCAATCTGAGCTTGAAAATTTCAAAGGGGCTGCAATAATATAGAGCAAGATTAGAGAAGTAATTTTACATGATCTTGGAAACAAATAATTGACCATATATGCAGGAGGTTGATTTTTAAGTTTCATTAATAAGTAATGTCCAGTATAAACAAAATTCACCATCAAAGTGTATATAATGGTCAGGAAGAGGTTCTAAAAAGGGCACCGGCATCCCACCTTTAATTTTGTCTCTGCTACCATCAACTTATCTTGCAGTGTCCTTATTTGGTCACACTGGTTCAAACACCTTGCCTGTCAGGAATACTTGAATCATAAGAATGATAATTACAGAGAGGTGCAATCATATATGAAGTTAAAACATGAAACATGTAGTTGATGACAGGAGATGAAAAGGAAAACCTCGAGATCATTTGACTTCACTGTCAGGTTATCTAACTCGGCCATGGATCGTCCAGTGTACTCTTTGTACTTCACAATTTCTGCTGTTAAAACTTGGGCTTTCTCCTGACTTTTGTTGCGCTCGTCTCTCACCAGCAGAAGGTCTCCCCTCAGGCATTGCACTTCATTTGTCAAGAATTCTTTCTGCTTTGATATGTCCTCAAGAGAAGACTGCAGATTGGCATTTATTGTCATGTCAGCTACAAATCCACAAAGGCATGCCCGAATTCCTCACTTTCGTGTCTTAGTTTGACAATTCTTTCCATTTTCCACTTGTAAGCGATAGAGAATATAATATATCAGTAACTAAGAAACAAATAGGCACTGGAAAAGCTACTTTGGAAATATCAAAAGTCAAAATATAGGCTAATAAGTTTTCACAATGCACAGAAAATACGATTTCTTACCTTAATTATAGAAAATTGATCTTGCAATGAGATGTGTTGACCTTTCAAGTGGCTGAGGTTTTCGACAATAGCTGCTTTATCCTTCTCAATTCGCTTAATGTTCTCACTGGCAGTATTAAGGTCTGACTGAAGCTTGCAGTTGTACTGCTGCAGGCTCGTATTGTACTCCTGGAGCCTCTTATACATTTCATTAACAGATGCTATCTACAAAAGGAAAGACATCAATTTCAAGGACATAAAAAGGTCAAAATAAGTTTGAATCAACACCTTAATAATGAATTACCCTCTGATTAGCACTTGACAGCTCTTGTTGAGCACTTGATAGCTCTTCAGAAAGTGTAGCTTGGGACTTTTCAGTGTTAATTCTGCCTTCCCTCTCTTTGACAAGAGAATCAATGGCAGCCTGATAATCCCATTTGGGTAAAAAAATTAAAATTCAGAACTGAAAAGGATAGAAAGTTTCAAAAGATTATTGCTTTATAAATTTTCCATCTTACCATCTTATCTGCTTGTTCTCTAGTGAGTTTTTCTTGTGCAGATGACAGATTCGTCCTGAGCTCATTGATTATAGAGCTGAGTTCTTCTTCCTTGTTCTTTGACGAAACCTCTAAACTCAAAAGAGAAGAAAAAGTATGATCAAGCTCATCAATTTATCATGTAGTTTTGTCAGCCAATCACTGAATGATTTTCCTAGAGAGAGCATACCAATCTCAGCTAGCTTTTGTTCTGCGATTTCAAGAGAAACGGTTAATCTCTCGTGCTTGCATAGGTAACTTGCCTCCACCTCCTGAAACCATCTGAGGCAAAGCCTCAGCCTCTTAATGTATTCCATCATGTTCTCACATTTCTCCTGAAAGGCCCAACCAATTTAGTCATGATCAACAGATGAAACACAATGCCAACTCGATGAACTATCCCAAAATGCTCAATCCATAAACTTCTTAGAAACTAATGGCACTGAAACAGCTAAAAAAACAGCACTCGGTCCATCAGGGACACAGCCCAAGAATTTCCACAAATTGATGATCTAGATTTTGCAGTAAATTGATAACAACAATATCTTATTGAACCAATAAACTTATTTCCAAGTAATAAATGGATTCCAACTGCTGAAACCTCCGGTACAGCAGCAGAGAGACGATAAAAATCTGACCTTGTAATTGAATTTGTTTTTGGTCTTGAGTTTCTCAGCGAGCAGGGCCTCCACATCTTCTCTGGTGAACTCGATTCCTCCACACTCAGATCCAGCATTACTGGGCGGAGTACTGTTCGGACTGAGATCTTGCCCTCCGTTCACCACCGCCGAGTAAGCCCGTCGGGCCCTTATGGCTGACATAGCTGTCCCAACCATCGCAGGCCGATCTCTCACCCTCAGTCTCTTGGAAGCTCTGTCTTTCAGCCAACAACCGCTCTCATTGCCTTCTAAACTTTCCTCCTAATAAACCAAGCGAGCTTCGCTCAGAGTGTCGGCCTCCTGGTATCACTAAACAATCCCGAAAACGTCATTTTTTAGCTAACGCACGAATATTATAACAATGCAGAAAGCGACATCGGGGAAATAATGAAGACGCAGAACAATGCGTCGGTCTGTACACACGAAGGAAAGCTTATGAAAAGTGACCGAAATGTAACTCCACCTATATGAATCGCCGACCTGCAAAAATTTAGCTGGGTCAGTCAATATCCTTGGGAACTGACTGAGAATCAGCCGAATCACCGTGTTGGAAGATGGGAAGAGAGATAGAGAGAGATAGAGAGAGATAGAGAGGAGGAAAAGACGGAAGGAAAAGTTCTGTTTTGACGAGGTTTTCAGTTTGGTTCCTCTTCATGGGATACCATTTTCAATAACTGAGCAAGCGAGTTAAAAAAAAAACAACATAAATCATAGGGAAAAAGGAGGGAGAGGGAGAGGGAGGAGGGAGTTCAGTGGTGGTGGGACACCTGCCATAGATTAGATTCCAAGGAATCGAATTTGAGGCTTGGATCATATCAGAGTCATTTGCTTGCTTGGAGCTGCAGGAAAGTAGATTCAATTCAGTTCAACCTCACATAAATACATACATACATAGCAACGGGAAGGTGCCAGGCTGGGGGACCGTGAGTTCGATTCAAACGAGGGGATCTACATCTACAGGTGTTATGGAAGATTCCTACAGTGGTTCAGAAAAATGCCGTCCCTCTTCCTTTTTCATGGCCGTATTTGCACAGTACACGATAAACTTTGGATAAACTTGTACAATTCGAGTAATACTAATACCCACAACACCACTATGATGATAATACATCAAAACTGTGCAAGTTTCATGGCGCCATTGATGGCATCTTAGGTACCCAATGAATCGTCATACTAACTATGCTTCGAAATGCAGACCCCCCCTATCCACTAAGATCATTAAGATAAGGATGGGATAACAACATTTAGGTGAAGATGACGAATGATTAATAATTTGAGACCTTACTTTGGTATGGTGCATGAACCTTAATTAGTGGTGACGAAGGGTGGTAGAAACCGGTTGGGTTAGATGGGTCATTTCACCTTATTCAATATACAAAATTCATTATCCAATACACTTCCCTAAGAAAAGTAGGTTCCTTCCAATCGGAGATAAGTACCCTTCACTTTGTTTTATTGGAAACCCTCATTCTTTTGGACATTCCATGTTCTCTCTAAAAGTAGTGTTACACAGTACACGTAGGGAGAAATCTACCTCACTCTTCGGTTCAGCAGGGTGTTTGGTGTAGGTTGGTGCATCCACCCATTTGTTGGTCTGTCCTTCCCCAAGTCTGAGTGCATATTAATAGCGTAATTAGTTTGTTGTTCTTATGGCAGCGTAGGTCCATGGTTTAACACAGAAGCATTCATGGTGTGGGATCTGGTGGTGCTTTCTGTTATTAGCTTTCAATGTCTAGGTAGATAGATAGATGATTCATGTTGCAATAATATATGCATCATTAAAGGTAAGATTGCACAAGCATGGCATATAATGAATGAAGGTGTGTGTGATGGAACATCCTTTTCCAAGTATAACCTTTGCCGACGCCTCCTCCTTACCTAATGAAAATAGACAATGTATCTTCCTCCATGGGGCCTACCACTTATTAATTCATTCATTAAAAAATACTACCAAAAATTGGAGATGCGGGGTATCGATCCCCGTACCTCTCGCATGCTAAGCGAGCGCTCTACCATCTGAGCTACATCCCCATCATATTCTCTAATAAATAAGTATAATATTTATCCCCAAAAATCTGGATATTATTATTTCCTTATTTATATTCATTCCCATTCCATCTAAAATATTTTCTGCCAACTCAAATGGTAAGTGCTGGTATATAATCTCAAGTCGCATTTCCTCAAATTTTCATACGAGATTGATCTGGCGACTTCTACTTCAATGCCATTCCTTAATATGATTGGAAAGATCATAGATGAACCCATCCGGATGGGAACGGCAGAAGGAAAAAAGCTTCGATCTTGCGCGGACTTGCTATAAATAGGACAGTTTCCAGATGGCGGAAGGGAGCGCAGTATTCACAAACACTACCACTTGACATTTAAAATACTACACTAAGCACTAGAATCTGGATCACAGAGGAGATTGGAATGTAAAGCTCAGCTAATCCTCATCGGCAGAGGCCTTGGAGCCTGAGGTCCCCGTCTTCTTGGGTAAAAGGAGGTTGTGGATGTTGGGCATGACACCTCCATTGGCAATCGTGACGTCCCCGAGGAGTTTGCTCAGCTCTTCATCGTTTCTGACTGCGAGTTGGATGTGCCTGGGGACAATCCTTGTCTTCTTGTTGTCCCTGGCAGCGTTTCCGGCCAATTCGAGAACCTGTAAGGACGAGCAAAGGATGATTATCAATAACAAATTCAATTTGGCTGGAAGTTTAAAACGAATAGGATAATTAGGTTATTGTTTTTGGTAAGATTGAAAAGAGGATTTAAATCTAAATAAGAGTTACAATAGGTCAAAAGAAGTTGCAATGTTGAGTAGAAAATCAAACAGAAACAACCAATTGAGATGAGTAAATAGGACAGAAATTTTGAAAACCTAACTGCACTACACCAAATTAAGAATAAACGGATTGAAAACCTAGAAATTGGGAAAGGAGGTTTAAACTCTTGAATCAGAGTCGCAGTAGGTTAAAAGAAGTTGCGATTCTAGTAAACTCGATGAGAAAAACAAACAAAAGTTATCAATTGAGATAATTGAAGACCACAGATGAAATTTGAAAACCTAAGTACAGTATCAAGAAAAGTTAGCGAGGCCGGAACAAAAAAAAAGTCTCCCAAAGGTTCACCTCAGCAGCGAGGTACTCAAGAACAGCAGCAAGGTAGACCGGAGCCCCAGCGCCAACGCGCTCGGCGTACTTTCCGGCCTTGAGGAAGCGAGCAATACGACCTACGGGGAACTGAAGTCCGGCCTTGCTGCTTCTGGAAGTCGCCTTCTTCGAAGCACCCGAACCCAAGGTTTTCCCTCTACCAGCCATCGACTCCAAGAACCAGATCAAAGTCCTGAGAATGCAGAAAAAAGTGCAGCCTGAAAGAGAATTGCGAATTGATTGGGGAGGGAGAACTGGGCGTCGGGTAGGGAATAGGCGGCCTGACGTGGTTGTTGGGAAATTTATAGGAGCATCATTTTTAAAAGCTTTGTCCAATGAGAGTGGAGTACGCGGATCGAGAGGGACAACCGTTGGATTAAAGGTAAGGGGAAGGGTGGAGATTATGTTCCGCTTGTCGGTTTCTTTTTGGATGTGAAATGACCATCTAGGACATGTGGAGGATCTCTGGTGCTAGATTGTCTAATAGTGACACGTATGTCGCTTTAGGCAATGGGCATATAGGGCTGGCTATTCACAGTTAATGGTGCTTGGAAAAGAGGGCTAGTGAAAATGGGCTTTTTTAATCCTGATTTTTATTGGGTGGCTGCCGTCTTCTTCTTCTTCTGTTCCTCCATCCTCTTCGGAAGTACCTAAAAACTTTATGGTGATGGATGGGACTCGGGTCATTGCTTGATATTTGACATCATCATCATCATCATCCGATATGGGCTACCATGAACTGTACCGGTTGGGCCAGTTAGTTGTCCTCTAGTTTTCTTCATAATTCAACCAGCTATTGGAAAATGGTTCTCTATTCTCTCTCTATCTCGTGTTTGTGTGTGCAGCTGCAGGTTAGGGAGATAAAAGGGTCCAAAACGGATACTCTTTTCTGCATGTGAAGGATATAATAGTTGGGCGGCTTATCTTGGCCATAGCTTCATCTCGAGGAATTATTGGCTACACAGTAACCAAAGTGCCTTTTCCTCTTTCATGGCTACGCACAGCTGAGAATTTCCGAGGAATCTCAGTTTCTCCCTTTTACTTTCCCACCAGTTTTCCTCAACCAGAAGGCGGAGATTCCAAGCGGGGCCAATGGAATGGCATCATCCCATGAGTGCGTTTCTTAGTCTCCTGTGCTTTTAGATCAGTTATCAGATTTGAGTTTTGCTCGGAGGTGACATTGTAGAGAGAGAGGGAAAGAGAGAGAGAAATGCCGACTGTGTGGTTTGCGCTGAAGAGGTCGCTCCACTGCAAGTCGGGGCCGTCGGACGTCCACAACCCGAAGACTAGGCGGCAGCTGGCAGCCATCTCGACGTCGAGGAAGCTGACGAGATCGGGCTGCTCCAGGTCCATCGCCAACCTCAAGGACGTCATCCACGGCGGCAGCAAGCGGCACACCGAGAGCGAGAGGCCACCGTCCTGCAGCCCGAGGTCGATCGGGAGCAGCGATTTCCTCAACCCGATAACCCACGAGGTCATCCTCGACGCCGGAAACTCGAGGTGCGAGCTCAAGATCACGTCGTTCAGCTATGGTGGCGGTGGCCAGGGACAGCAAGAGGCCGGCCAGACCACCTTCAGCCTTGCCCCGGGGACCCCCATGCACTGCTTCAACAACCCTTCTTACAGGGCCTCCTCGGCTGACGGCGGCAGCAATTCCAGCAGCCCTCCTCATAGGAAGTTCCCGGCTTTCGGGCTCCCCCTGGACAGTGAAGGGCACAACTGTAAATCTGCTTTGGCCTTCGGAGCAAGGGGTGGAGTTGGGAGCAGCAACAGCAAGGTCGCTCTTCTCGAAAGAGACGAGAGTTGCAGCAATGGCGCCCCCATCTCCTGCAACAAGTGCGGCGAGCAGTTCTGCAAATGGGAAGCTGCTGAGGCTCATCATCTCTCAAAGCATGCTGGTGAGAAGACACAAAACCCAAGTAGAAACAGAAAAGGGAAATGCTTTCCCTTTCCTTTTTCAGTTTCTGCTTGCTATGACTTCCATCAGTCCGATTTTATGGTTCTTTCTGCGTAGTTGACTTGAATGTTCTATCAGTGCAACTGCCTAGGCACCGACTGAACTACACTAGAGAATGTCTGCAAACAAGAATCTCCAATAGGACACATCTAAAACAAGAAAATTGAATTTTTTGAACGAATTGAACTGACCAATCAATCTTGTCAACTTCTCGTTGGGTATATTCTTCTTGCTTTCGTTGGTCTACTAGATTTCGCAAAACGAATGCCTGTTGACTGTCAGAATGAGTTTATGCATCTTGTTTTACTTCTAATTTTTTCATCATCCTCCGCAGTAACTGAACTTGTGGAAGGTGACTCATCCCGCAAGATCGTCGAGATGATATGCCGAACCGGGTGGTTAAAGTCGGATCCCAACTCCGCCCGCATCGACAGAATCCTCAAGGTCCACAATATGCAGAAGACCCTATCCCGGTTCGAGGAATACCGGGAGACTGTCAAGCTGAAGGCCAGTAAGCTTCCCAAGAAGCACCCTAGGTGCCTAGCCGATGGGAACGAGCTGCTGCGGTTCTACGCCACGACCCTGTCGTGCAGCCTCGGCCTCAATGGGTGTTCGAGCCTCTGTGCATCGGAGAAGTGCAGTGTGTGCCGAATCATAAGGTGCGGGTTTTCAGCTAAGAAGGAGATGAGGGGTGGGGTTGGTGTTTTCACGACATCAACTAGTGGCCGGGCCTTGCTGTCGATCGAGGATGCTGCTGAGGATGGATATCAGGTGTTCTTGGAGGTGAGGAAGGCCCTCATTGTGTGCAGGGTGATTGCAGGTAGAGTCCACAGGCCTCTTGAGAACATTCAGGAGATTAATGGGCAGAATGGGTTCGATTCACTAGCAGGGAAGGTTGGTCTATACTCGCACATTGAAGAGCTCTACTTGCTCAATCCTAGAGCTCTTCTGCCATGCTTCGTGGTGATCTGCAAATAATATCCCAAAGAGGAGATTTTTGTGAATGCCAAGGTGATCATCAGACTTTCAAACAACTTGGTTTAGCTGCTACTCCCTCTTCTGCAGTTTATGCTGCAGTCATGGAGAAATTTTGTGTAGTGCTGCTGCTGGTTCGAATTTATGACATCTGGTTGGGTGAGTTGCATAATCGGCGGTCCATACCATTACATGGTATGCTCTAGATTTGAATTTCGGAGGTTGTGTGTCTGTAAATGAGTCCAGCGAGGGAAATGGGCATGCTTCTGCAGAATACGAACACACCAATCCTTAGTAAGTCCAGGAATCCGACAGTCATTCAGAAACTCCAGGCCCAGGACCATGCAAAAACAAAATCTCGGCTGTCGCACACACAAGAAGACAATCCTACTTCAAACTATTCCCTTTTTATTTGAAGATGTCAGGGACCCATTTAAAAATGAGCTGAGTTTCCTGTGTGTGTTTTATGACTTTGTCGAGATTTGATTCGATGAATATGAGTTTAGGAAAACATGCCAGCAGTTAATGAAGGGGAGATACCCAAAAGTTGTTTGCTTGGCTCGTGAGGAGGAAGGTGCTGGAAACGAGTTTGAGAATAATATAATGGCCATTGGCAATTCTTACCCTAAAAAAAACCTTATTTGGAAGAGTACCAATTGAACACCTCACACACCACAGTTTCATTGGATTCCCACTGGTCCATGGCCGACAAAGAGGAACGCATCTCCTCCGGGGGCCGTGCTGATGCAAATTGCATCAACCCCATTCATAGATTCGTTGAACTGGCCAAGGATTGAAGCTGTTCTGTAAAAAGGGATGCTCTGAATCGACCTTGCAGTAGATCTATGGAAAATAAAAAGATTTTTTTGACAAAATATAAAAAAAAAACCCTTTTGGAAAACGTCAAAGCCCAGGAGATAAGTTGGAGGACCATGCAGGGCACCACCATCCAAACTTTTGCCTCTGCTCTTGTCTCGTGCTCTGTTCGGCGAAAATAGTAACATCTCGTGAATTTTCACGAGACAAATTTCTTGGGATATGTTCTTAATATTTTTCCCCTTATTTGGGTACTACTGCTTCTTTGAACTTCTTCACAGAAGAGTTCACGGAGACAGTGCTCCATTTCTGCCAACGGTGACCGACATTGTTAAAACAATTGCTCAATCAAATCAGGCATTGCATATATCAAAACTGAATTTAGATCAGGGGAATCTACCCTAAGATACATGCAGTGGACTAGACAAAACAGACAGTCAGTATGATCAAGAAGACAGGTCAATCAATTACAGCAAAAAAAATTAAATATTACAACATGTGAACACACTTCTTAGCTTGAACTCAGCTGAAGGTCTGACCTTCCAGTTTACCAACAACGAAACTACAAAATTAAGAAGAAACGGGCTAAGGAAGAAGACTCACCCTTTGGGAGGATCAAACCAGATCAGCATAAAAGATTGATATACATGAAGAGACCAAGTAAATATGACTCAAATCTATGAGGTTGTTGCTGCAACTTCTGTCTTGTCTTTGCTTTCCTTTGATTTCTGCCAATTATCTACACTATCAATTATCTCCCCAGTTTTTATGAGGTACCTTACCCTTTTCCCACTGTCAAGCATCTTGTGCCCCACACGGCTGGTGACATTCTGTTCCTTTGAGTATAACATCACGTTTGAGCTGTGGATGGGTGCTTCAATCTGAGACACCCAAACATCAGCAGCAGATGTTAATATCCGTGAGTCACTGACAAATAATGTCATAAAATTCTATGTTCCAATGTATCAAAGTAAATAATGGTATGTAGTAACTAATTATATGAAAAGATAATTCACTTCAAGTCCTGACCAGGATAGTTTGATCAAAATGGGGATAATTTGTTGAAGATTGCAATATTTATGTTGAAACCATGTTAAAGATTGCCAATAATAATATGAATCACCAATTATTAGAGATATGCTCCAATAAGAAAACAGTACATTATGAACTAGAAGGAAAAAAAAGGTGAAGATATAGAAAATAAAAGGTAAAAAAACCCGAGAAAAACTGACCTTAAGGATCTGTCCGGGTTCGCCCTCTTCTCGGCTCTTGACATGCTTGGTCTTCAAATTTACTTCCTGTACAACAACACTGCTATTGTGTTTGAAGATCTTTGTGATCTCTCCAGTCTTGCCCTTATCACGACCAGCTATTACTTTCACTGTATCCCCGATCTTAACATGCATCTTATGTACAACTGGAAGACTGTTGGGTTTGCATTCCTTGCGCTCCCATCGTTTGAGCTATCAAAACAGAAACAATAAACAAATCACACTGGGCAAATTGCTCTAGCAAACCCCTTTTTCCTCACCTGATACCACAGAAGAACCACTCAATAAAATGTAGACATGGATGCTAACCTTAGCTACAATGAGGCATGGCTTAACTGTGAAATTGACCTGCAAGTATATTCAAGAAATGAGCATTATGTTGTATAGGTACATTATATATCTTCTACAGGGAGGACGAGATCTTAGGCAGCAGAGCAGGGTTACCACCAGGATGATAACAATGAAGAATGAAGAGCAGATAAACCAATTTTTCCACATTATAAGAAATTGAAAGTACTTTCATCACATCTCAACTTCAATAAACTTGCACAAAACAGCTGATACACAATGTTTCAGCCAGTAACATACACCTGTTTAAACTCTTATCCATGAACGGCACATAAATGTTTCACTTGATTGAGCTCGATAGCCCTGATTTTCTTATAATTCAACATATAATTGGATGGCAGGCTCCCCCAGAATACCCAAAAGCACCGATACCATGAAATGTGATAAATTTCCCAGTATCCAATCCTACGGAAAGGACAAAAATGGAAATTACGTTCATTCTATGATCCATAAATGATTTTCTGTAACTAGGTATCAACTAAACCCCCAAATAAGATGAAGTAGCCAGTATCACAGTAAATCGGAAGAAGCGGGCAACTAATAGACGCTTATTGGAGAAGAGAAGACATTTGACTCACGGGAATAGGAGAGGCTAAGTTAGGGGAAAGGCGCTGCCCCAGAAATGAATTGGAAGAGAGTGAAAGGGCAGTCATCGAGCTGTGGAGGGCAGCCATTTCCATTTCCGCCTGATACTGAGATGAAGATGCTGCTATGGATAATAGGGAGAGAGAGGGACGGAGACGCAGCTGAATAATTGGGGATTACCATACAACGACGTCGTCAGGCGTTGAAGGCCCAATTAGTGAAGCCCGCTCATAGACAGACCATCCATTTACCTTTAGCAAAAAAATCTTCATATTTTTCACATTTTATCTTATATAAATAATTATATCAATTTCTAATATAATATTTACTTTTTTCCTTTTAATTTTATTTATTATTTTAAATATCATATTCTCAATACATAAAATAACAAAATACTTTCATATATCCATAAAAAATTTACTGCACAAACAATACTGATATATATGAATTTGTACTAGAATATCTTCTAACACATTAATATTTTCATTAATTTTATTTATAATTAACAAATCTAATTTAATAGTTAAATATTTATAATTGAAATCATGCAACTTAAAATGAAAAAACATATTTGTAATATAGTTCTATCATCAACATTAAATAAGTAGTTCAATCTAAAATTAACTTATTATCCGTTTTAATGTTAAAATTTTAATATATTATTAATTTTGTTATTAATAGTTTCAAACCCTACTTTAACAATAAAATTAAAAATATTTGTACAAAATCACATATTTAATATATTTCTCCATACAAGTAATTCCAAAATTAGTTTATAATTAATCAATTTATCATACAATACTATGTTGAACAATTAATTAATTTAATAGTTTATAATCTATAATTTATATTTTAATCAAATAGTGAATTTGTAACAAATAAAAAAAACTTTTGTGCTGACTACATATGGAATAAAAATAAATAATAATTATTATAATTAAAATAAGAAGTAAAAAATATATATATATATACATCAAAAGATAAATTTTTACATTAATATATAAATTTGTAATATCTCATTATTATAAATATAATTATTACGATATAATCTTTTTTTTTTACAAAATTCACATAGTGATACAACTAACAAACTTATACAAACCTGGTTTACTAATATATATTTTTAATTAAACATAACCTTATTATATTAAAATATAATTATAATTTTTAAATAAATCTTGTAAATATATAATTATCTATCATATTCAATGGATATAAATGAGTGATAATGATAATTTTTTTATAAATTTATCGTGCATATCTTATTATCAAATTTGAATTTATCACCAATATATATTTATTTGTAAATTTTTCGTTAAATTATTAAAGAAATTGTTTAAGAAAATTTATTTAAATATTAACTCTAATAAATTATAAATTTCTTACCATTTCCAACTTTAATAATAATTCCATTTAGATATAATTCTACCATAAAGGCAATTCTCTCACGTGTCATGATCTAATCTCAATTTATCACCAAGTACTATAACTTCTAAATTTCTTACAAGTTCTAACCTACAAAATTTAATAATAGTTGCATTTGAATATAATTCCACAATCAATTTTAATATTCCCTATGGTTTTAGTAATAGTTGCATTTAGATTTAATTCTACACTCAATTGTAATACTTGTATAATGCAAGTAAAAGTTTCTAAATGAATGTAGATATATAACAACATATAAGTTATCATATTGGCCGCGAGCCTCCACCCATTATTCCAATAATTACATATACAATTTCACCTTAACTTATGTGCGAATATGTAAATATGTAAGTATACGTTTTATACTTTTTTTTTTTAAATAAGTACAATGAGATTCCCTAATATTATACTAATAATAGCTAAAATTTCCATAAAAAATGCCATTAGTTTGATTAATATTTGTATAATTCTTGCACTTTAAAATTTTAATAATAGTTGCATTTAGATTTAATTCTACCATCAATTGTAATATTTATATAATTCTCAATTTATCATCATTTTACTAGTTTGAGTAGTTGGATACCACTAGTAAATATAGCTACTCCATTAAGAACAATACCTATTTTTTTGTCGATACAATAATTGATATTGATTCTAATTTAATCAGTATAGATGGTATTATTATTATACAAAAAAACTAAATATAATATCATATATAATAAAGTAGGGTCTAAAATTCTAAAAATGGTAGAGAAACTCGTATCCAATCACTTATTAGGATGCAAAAAATGCACGGGACGACAGGCGCAAGGACAATAGGCTTTATCAAAACTTGTATCCGGCTGAGTTTTAGCAAACTCGCACCTGACCCAAATGTGGGTTTAATGGACCCAAATCCGAACGGACCCGAACCCAAAGGTCAGGTCCAAGGGAGTACCAAGCATTTGCTGCCGAGAATTGCCAGGAGGTCTTGATGGTTTACCAGCATGCAGGGCTTTTGGAGCCTTGATGATGTATTGCAATAAAAAAGATGGTTAAGAATCATTCATGTCATCTTGAAAATAAAATGACCAACAAAGAAACAGATTATTGGAAATGCATATTATCCTAACTGTGATTATGGGAAACGATTAATAAAAGCATGAATAGTATTAGTTTTGTAGTTCTTATAAGAAGAAATTTATCTTAAATTAGAAACATACGGTCCATGGAATCAAATGATTACCTATTCAATATGACAGCACAAACATCATTCTCTATAGCAAATATCATTACTATTTCCAAGCAGCACTTGTTTAGATTAATCACCTGAATGCAGGAATTCAGAAGTGATGACACGAGCAGTTCATTGCTGCCTAAAAAGTATGGCTGGATATCTTCCTTTCATATGTGACAAGCCATTCCCAAACCCACTGTGCTTGAAGGGATAAAACGTACTTTTGCACCAAATGAAAAAATAATTTTACACACACAATTCTCTCTTAAAAGCCCAAGGCTGGCAGTGTGCCTTCAGAAGATGCATTGAAGAACCCATTAGACCGTAAATCCCATTGAATATGTGATAAGCTTGCTTTCGAAATAAAGACGAAAAAGGGAATCTGATTCAGCAAAAAAATATTGTTAACTCACTCGCAATACATCATTAATTCCCTCAATAACATAGTAAAAAATAGCTGTTTTCTCAAGGAGGCAATTGGTTCCTAGTTGTTCTTTGATACATCTCTAAAGGAACTCATAGATCCGACCATTTTCAGATCCGATCGGGTCGAATACGAGTCTCGGATCCTGGGTCCGGTTGACAAGTCTAGACACGAGTAAGGCCGGATCAATGCGGTGAAAAAACGGGAGCGCGAGAACAACAATGGCAGCCTCATGGTTTAGACAAGGGCACGGGAAGGATGCACAGGCGCATGCGCACTGGCATGGGGAAGGACAAACTGTCGGGCTCGGGCTCGATCCGATTGGGTAACCAATATCGGGTGTCAGATAATGTTTAGAAGCATATGAGGAATAATATATCCAACTTTCATGGCGGCTGGCGAGTTCATGATTGAGCAACCTGGCAAATTTCTCTTCGACTGATCCAATTCTTGAAGTGGGCTTATGTCATATGGGTGGGAACAATGACAAACAATTGACCGAATCCTAGGACCAAGGTCCATGGCATCTCTTTCGGCACAGCCCAAGGTCCATTCTCCTCGGTAGACTGCGTCACATGACCTTTACAAGGCAGGAGTGACAGTACTGGACAACACTGCCCATCCCCATATCTCGGCCGAAATGCCTCGCCCACAACTTTCGTACGGTATAATATATTTAATATATTAAATTTATGTTAACATTAAAACTTAAACTAATAAGTAATTATATATAATTATCTTGTAAATTTAATGGGTACGGTAATCTAATTTTCCTTTTAATGCACTTAGAATTATATGACTTATTTAGTCGAGGCACGATACTTAATTGGAACGTGGGCGAACATATGACTGTCGGGGAAGGAAAAATAAGAAGAGTTGGACAATTTCCTACCACTGTCTGTTCTCTTCTGTCCAGTGAACGTTCCAAATTTCATATATATTTGCCAACGTGTTGCATTACGAGGAAACTACGCCATTACAATCGATTGACTGGAAGTTTCAGTTTGCTTTTTATGGTTTTTTAGAATTTTTTTTGTCCATTATAACTTAATCTTTTAAAATTTAAAACAGTTTATTATATAATATATTATTAGATAAAATAAAAATATATATTATATTTAAAAATTTTAAAATATTTATAATTTATTACTTTTAAATATAAATAATTACCAATAAATAATATTTTTTCTTATATTATATTACAATTAGTATTTGAACACTGGTTTACACCCGGATACTATAAACTCGACTCTGTATTATGTATCAGAAAAAAAAATACACAACTGAAAAATATTATTACCAATTATAAGAAATTGTAAAAATAATAATTAACTAGTAAATAGTTTTTAAATACTAATTTAAAAATTACAAATAAAAGTGTATATAATTATAGGTAAGCATATTTGTTAAAATATAATAGTAAATTTAATAAAATAGAGAATCGTTTTATTTTTATAAGTTTAAAAATAATTTATTATTTAAAATTAATAAATATTAATTAAAAATTTATAGTAAAATTTATCGATACACAATAAATTATCTTATAAAAAAACTTAATAAATAATATATTTATTTATAATTTTTCTTGTTTACAATATTTGAATAAAGAAATGACTAAACAATGGCAATGTGAAGGCCTATGAAGACCAAGAGACCGATTTCTTCTCCCATTATCCAAACATTCCTACGAATATGCACATTTCATTTGAAAAATCACATAAATTTTAATAATTGTGTCCATACACTTAAAATATTTTTCCTTATATAATAATAAAATTATATATTAAAAATTAATTAATTAATGTACTACTATTAATATAAATAATTAATTATCAATTATAAAATTTTGAGTTATTAAATTTAATTAAATATTATTTATTTATTATTAATAACAAGCAAAATAAAAGATTTCAAAATATTAATATTAAATTTTATTATAGAGAAACAATAAAAATATAATTATTTAGTAAATATATATAATTTAATCAATTCTAATAAAATAAATTACAATTTTTTTAGCATTGATACTTTATCGAACAAATTGGTAATATATCAAAATATAATTGATACGAGTATAATATATAATATTATCACTTATAAAAAAATAAATAAATTATTACACCATAGTAGAATTTGAATGCACAGAATTAAGTTAACGTATAAAAGTTTAAATTAATATCATTTTACTTGTACTGCTTTTTAATCTTTTATATTTAAATTTGGTGTTACATCGTGTAATTATTCATTTTTTCTTATTACTATATAAAATCATAAATTAAATTAATGTAAAGAAAAATTGAGAAACAATGTAGATAACCATGATTACCTACCTAATCATGGATAAATAATGTAATTAAAACTGAGAATTATTCCAAAAGTAAATTATTACTTGATTTTTATTTTAAATATTGTAAAATTTATTTAATTTATAGTTGGTTAGCAAATAAATTTAAATATCTAATTAATTGTATAAAAAATATTAGGTATGGTTTGTGTGAGAAATTGAACAGAACTAACAATTTGCTCCAATCCATTTTGGTTAAAGTCTCGTCAATAACCCGCCATCACTTCCTATACTAAGTTAGTGTTTCTACCAACATAAATCAGGAAAATACGTTTTCCATAATAAAATTAGTAAAACGACTTAATATAAATTAACTTGTTATTGTAATTTTGACTTATTTTTCAGGTTTTCACCATTTTTGGTGCAAAAACTTTAAAAGAGTTTTAATAAAGTTGTGAGTTCAACAACTCATTAAATAAATTTAAATAACATTATAACTTATTGTAAATGGTTAATTATGCACTTAAACAAAATTTTCTTTTCTTGAAATTAATTTGATAAGCAATCCACTACTTGTCTTGTATTTTATAAAAGAATTTATCGAAAAATTCATAATTTATTTTATCAAGATTAGGGTAGGTTGCTTACTAATGATAGTGATTTAATTAATTAAACCTACTATGGTCAAACAAAGACCATTTTATCAATAAATAGATCAAATAGTTACAAAACATACTCTAATAAATCACAAACTCAACATGTTCCACTTCTTATCCATAACAACTTTATTGTGCACATTAGTGATAACTTAGTATAATTGGTGCCAGATTAAAACTTAAACTAATTGTATAATTGAGTACCAATATCCAATGTCCAACCTCACATATCAATACTCCAAATATCTAATTGTATTGATTATACTCAATCTTTTATTCACTTTATTTTAATTTGATAATCTTGTATAGTTTTAGAGTTTCAAGATATACTATAACAATATTTCTTAAAACGGTAAAAATTATTATTTATATATTTTATCTAATAATTATAATTAAAGTGAATGCGTATATTTAATTTATAAATTTGTAAATATTTAACTAATTATAATTAATAAAATTTAAGTATAAATTATTATTAAACTTACCCAATATATTCTCTTACAAAAAAACTCAACCATGAATAATATTATTATTTATTATTTTTCTTGTTTACAATTATTGGAGAAAGACAGCGCACACATTTCTTCTCCCATTATCTTTGGAATTTTACGAATAATTAAAATATTTTTTTATATAGTAATAAAATTATATATTAAAAATTAATTAATTAATATATTACTATTAATATAAATAAATTAATACAAATAATTAATTATCAGTTATAAAATTTACCAACGAAATTTTACCCTAACATTTTTCTAGTTTAAAACTGATTTGTATGTAATTAATTCAATTAACAAATTATAAATAATTATTTGTTTTCATACAAATCTATATATATTTTTTCTTTTTTATATGATCTAATCAAATAATGAAATTTTCTTAATAATAAAATTTTAATGTATTTTTATTTTCTTTATTAATTTATACATAATTTTTAACTATTACGAATAAAAAGTACTTTTTCTTACTAATTACAAGTTAAATAAAATATTTCAAAATATTAATATTGTAATTAATTATAGAGAAATAATGAAAATATAATTATTTAGTGAATATATATAGCATGATAATTAGTTCTAATAAAATAAATTATATTTTTTTGCCATCGACTATTTATTGAATAAATTAATAATATATTTAAATATATTTGTTACGTTACCAGTAAAATATAATATTATCACTTATAAAAAATATATAAATTATTATATCATATATTAGTAAAATATGAAATCGCGAAATTAAGTTGTCGAATAACATATTAAATTTATATTAGTTCACCGATAATATTTTCTAATATTTTATATTTAAATTCGGTGTTAGATTATTTAATTACGCGTGGTTTCATATTACTTAATAAAATTAAATTAGTTTTAAAAAAAATTTAGAAATCATTGATATAATGTAGATAATTAGTATTATTAATCCCATCCTATTCGGGAGAAATAATATAGTTGATACTAATAATTATTTTAAAAGTAAAAATTATTACTTAATTTTCATTTAAAATATTGTAGAATTTATCACATAATTAAATATAATTTATTAGTGTATAAATTTAAATATCTAATTAACTGTATAAGAAATTGAACAAAATTAATTATTTATCTGTAAAGGTAATAATTATCTAGAGTAGTTCTCTAATGTCCAACTGTTTTAGTTATAATATTGTGATTAACCTACTATCACTTGTACTAACTTAATATTTCTACTGAAATAAAATATTTTAATAAATATTTATAAATATATATATTTTACATAAAAAAAATTAGTAAAATAATTTATTAAAAATTAACTTATTGTGATAATTCTGACTTATTTTTTTTTATGTATTCACCCTTTTTGATTTAAAAACTTTTATGAAAAAGATTTAACCGGTGAGTTCAAAAATTTATTAAATAAAATTTTAAAAATATTATAATTTATTACACATAGTTAAATATACACTTAATTAAAATTTTCTTTTATTAAAATGAATTTGTAATACACTTAATATATTAATTAATTGATTTTTAATTAATTCCTGAGGCAGAAAACAATATTTAATAAGCTTACTAACTAAATAAAGACAGAAAAAGGAATAAAAAAATTATTGCTAACTCACTTGCAACACATGTGACTGTCGGGGAAGGAAAAATAAGAAGAGTTGGACAATTTCCTACCACACGGCAAATAGTGATGGAAATGCAGGCTGGTGCAGGCTCGTGACTTATTCAATAGGTTCTTGAACTTTTCTAGTCTGTCTGTTCTGTTCTATCGAGAGAATGTTCCAAATTTCATAATATTTGCCAACTGTTGCATTACCAGGAATTTACGCCTTGGCAATCCGTGCAGGAGGCTCGTTCTCCTCTAAATAAGTTATCGTCCCTGAAGTCTGAGATTGCTTTTTCTTCTCACACATTTTCTCCATTGGAACGTAATCCTTCAAAGTTCAAAACAAACTAAACATCATGGATGGCGTCATGTTTATCATTTTTCTTTTTCTTGTTTGCAATTGTTGGAGAAAGAAATGGCTATAAACAATGGCAACGTAGAAATGGCTATAAACAATCGCAACGTGAACGCCTGTGAACACCACCAGACCGATTTCTTCCCCCATTAATTAATTAATGTACTACAATTAATATAAATAAATAATTATGAGTTATAAAATTTTGAACAATCAAATTTAATTAAATATTATCTATTTATTACAAGTAAAATAAAAGATTTTAAAATATTAATATTGAAATTAATTATAAAGAAACAATAAAAGTATAATTATTTAGTGAATATATATAACTTGATACTTAGTTTCAATAAAATGAATTATAATTTTTTTTGTAATCGATCCTTTTTCGAAAAAATGATAATATATATAAATATAATTGGTACAAGCACAAAATACAATATTATTACTTATAAAAAATATATAGATTATTATACCATATATTAGTAGAATAAGAATTCATTAAACCAAGTTGCTAAATAATAAATTAAATTTATATTAGTTTATTTGTACAATTTTTCAATTTTTTATATTTAAATTCAATGTTAGATCGTTGTTTCTTATCACTACATAAAATTAAATTACTACCAATAAAAAATGAAAAATCACAAATAAAATATCCATAATTTGAATTACATACCCAATTAATATATGAGAAATAATATAGCCGATAATGAGAATTATTCCAAAAGTAAGAATTATTATTTAATTTTCATTTGAGATATTACAAAATTTACTTAACTACTACATAATTATATATAGTTGGTTGGTGTATAAATTTAAATATATAATTAACTATATAAAAATATTAGGTTTGTTTAGTGTGAGAAATTGAACAGAACTAACGACTTGCTCGTAAATGTAAGAATTATTTAGAGTAGTCCACACCCTAACCCAATTTGGTTGAAATCTCATGATCAACTCACCATCACTTCTTTTACTAAGTTAGTGTTTCTACCGACATAAACTAGGAAAAGTAAATGTTTATAAACATATACGTTTTCCATAACAAACTTAGCAAAATAACTTAATAAAAATTACTTTTTTGTGGTAATTCTAACTTACTTCTCATGTTTTCACCATTTTTGGTGTAAAAACTTTCCTGAAAGAGGTTTAAGGGACTAAGTGAGTTCAACAACTCAATGAATAATATTTAAAGAACATCACAACTTATTGTACATAGTTAAGTATGCACTTAAGCAAAATTTTCTTTTCTTGAAATGAATTTGATAAGCAAGCTACTAATTGTCTTATATTTTATAAAAAAATTATCATAAAATTCGTAGCTTATTTTATCAAGCTTATGGTAGGTTTCTTACTAGTTGGAGTGATTTAATTAATTAAACCTACAATGGTTTATTTCACACAAACCCCCTTATCCATAAATGGATCAAATAGTTGCAGAACATAACCTAATATACTACAACCTTGATCTATTCCACTTCTGGTACTGAGCAACTTCACCGTTCACTTTGGTAAGAGACTACAACCTTTATCACATTGGTGTGTGGCTACAATCTCAACCAATTGTCTGAGTGAGCACCAATGCCCAACACCCACACTTATCGATACTCCGAATCCCCAATTGTAGGGGTGAGACCTCACTTTTCTATCCACTTGATCTCAATGCAATTGAAGTTCATAGAGTTTCGAGATATACTAGAATAGTATTTCTACCCTTGCAACACCGTTGCTATCTAGTAGCCTTTATAAACAATACTATCCCGTACTGTGCGTTTGTCATGCCTCGACCCGGTTTGGTCGGATCCTCGTGATTAACTTGCTGCTCTCTTGGTTAAGAGGGGTTTTCCCTTCTTTTAATCAAGAGGAGCCAAGCAAAATTTCAAACCTTATTCCATGGAATAACATAAATCAATCAAATTTAAGGTTAAAAAGAAATTTTAAACATACCTTACAGGGGATACATCTTCAAGTTTTCATTATTATATCTCATTATTTCTGAAAAGGGGTAAAAGGTAGGGGGTAAGTTCTATAACTAAGTGAGCGGGTGTTGGGAGTGCGTTTTCTTTAAAAATAGTTGTGGTTTATCTAGAACATTCCAAAGTTATCATTTCCTAAAAAATTGATTACCTCACTATGGTTTCCAAAACTTTTTTTTTCATTTCCTTAATAAGTGTGTTTAGCTCTTTTTAGTCCATCCCCTTGCCTCGAGAGGCATTTAGCAAACAAACACACACCCTTCATTAGGAAGGGTACACACATTCGCAGGTATAGCCCGTCTACTGCATCCATTTGTGGATCAGAGCGTCTTTACCATCCACTTCTACCCTCGGTCTGAGTGGATATTCTCGACATCCGACTCTCAGACCTGAATGCCACTTCGTATTCCTATGAGGACACAAACCTCATCCCGACCCCACCTGAGTCTCATGCGCAAGAAGTTACTCCGAGCTTCGAGATTGACTAGCATGACGAACTGCCCTCATCTCCACCATGTCGTCCAATAGCCCTTACGACCGATCACTACCCCTCTTGGGCATCTTGATGGTTCTGTACCACAAGTGCATGCACAAACAACAATTTTCACATATGGCTATTATCTTTGGTTCCAATGGTCTAATGGCCCCAACTCTCAACCCGACCTGCAGCTATTTGTCTGGGCTGATTCATCGACCTGGCCCTTACGCACTGCCGTTATTCTATCGAGTATTGTCGGTACTAACTCAATACCATGGTGAATTCACACAACAATTTTATTAGAAATTTTCATAGCTTTCTTTACTCAAGTTTGTTTATGAGCTCTTGCTCGTGCCCACTGGCCTTGAGCCCATTGCACGTTTTTTCAAAATTGGGCATTTAGCCTCACGAGTTCAAAAACCGAGGCCTATAGCCTATCTGAGCTATTCTAGCTCTCATCAAGAAGATCTTCCAAATCTTTTAAGTATTGACACATAGTTAGGGGATAGCATTTATGACAAAAAGTTTATTTTCAACTTCATCACACCAACCGGGTGTGATGATATCTCTACTTACAATTGGTAAGCAAATTTCTCCTTTTCTCAAGTAAGTTCATCATACTCGATCTCTACTTACAACCAGTAAGTAGGTTTTATTAGTTAAAGATGACACTCGTCATCCCAACCGAGTATGAAATTAGATAATCCCACTTATAAGTGGTTTTTTTATTTCTAAAGTGCTCACCATCCCAACCGAGTATAATGTATAATTAAGCCCACTCACCCGATGACCGTGACGTTTTCGTCCCCAGTTGGTTTCCGAGTCCACGCTTGCTTTTCCTTGCTGGCATTTCGTCTCTCATGTCCCTACATGTTTTGGGCATCCTTGTCAATTAAGGTTTGGCATGGTAACCTTCGGTTTCTCACGTATGAGTGACTAGGCTCAAAATTGTTAGTTAATTGCACTTAGGTCTCTAAACTTCATTTTCCTTAACTTTAGGTTCTTAATACTAACTTTTTCCCAAATTTGAGTCCCAAGACTTCCAAAAATTCTTTTTGAGTACTCACTTTACTCAAAATTTTATAAGGTGCTATGTTTTCCAAATTTCCAATTTGGTCCCCAACTTTTCAAAAAATACAATTTTGCCCATACTTTCCAAAAATGGCAATTGACCCTAAATTTTCCAAAAATTGACAAATTGGTCCTCCAACATCTTTCGAATGACCAATTGGCCTTCAATTTTTGGAAATTGCAAAGACGTCCCTCAAAATTTTGAAATTCCTAATTTATCCCCTTCAAATTGACCGAATTTGATTTCTTCAAATTGACCATTCAATCAGGGTTAATTGCTCTAATTTAAGGTATGAATCATTTCCTACACTTTCATACGATTCAATTGAGCTTTGAACTGCAACATTGGGTATGAATTGAGCTCGAACGGAGCTTCGCCGAAAAACTGCTTGTAGAGAAAGAAAGCTTCGAAAGCTTACCGTCGGAGGTGCGGCGGTCCGAGCTCTCGATTAGAGAAGGTAGCTCTTATCTTGAGGTTTCTTCTAGGATCAAGAATCACTACAATTGAAGTCAAATCGAGGGTGAATTTAGTTAGTGAAATTTGGCACTTTCTCTCTCTAACCCCGATCTACAATGGCTGAGAAGAGCCGGATTGGCTTACCTTTCAGCTTTGTTAAGGTCGTGTGAGGGCCGTGAGGGTGTTGGGGAGGCTTGGTTTGGCCGAATTCAACTCGGTCAAAACGGGGCAACTTCAGTCCGTTAGAGCTGCTTCACCGTTTGATTCGGTCGACGCTTCTCCGACGGTCCTTGGGTCGAAAGGAAGTTGCTGTCAGGTAGTTGACTTTCCCCGGAGTCTATAAGACCCAACCTTGCCTTCCGAGGCTTAGAAAATTGTCCAAGTTAGATTTCTGGTTTAAGCTTCATCAAAAAATTGAGCAATTGAGAGAGAATGACGATTTGAGGTGTGTGGATAATGAATGGAGAGGATCTCTTTATATAGGGAGCTCAGGGACCCTCTGCTCGACCACTTTCCATTTTGGTTGAGCTTATCCTAGCCTTGAAATGATCTGAATGGTGCAGTTTCAATTTCATCGACGTTATCCATTTTTTGCATTAATGAACAGTGCTGTAATCTTGAGAAAGAAGATGACACTGTTCCGACCGGGTTCAATGGCGTAAATTGACCGATTCAAATCCGATTCGACCGGTTTTCTCAAAATTAATTTTTTAAAAATAATCTAAATTTATTTTCTATCTAATGGTAGCTTCAACCTCCCAATTTGAACATTTTAAGCCACCAAGGAAAATGAATTTAGAAACCGGTTCAAGTATGGTTCAAACCGGTTCAATTCGGTTCATGTCCGGTTTGCCCTAAACTGGTCTAGTTTTCTCTACCCATTTGTCCCAAGGTTATTTTCCATGATTTTTATGACTTTTTGAGTCAATTGGAATTTTTTGATTTCCCATTTTAACCTTTCTTTATCGATTAAGGTTTGTGAACTAGTTCGGTTTTCTCTTCTAAAATGAACGATTCTTTTCCTTGTTTTCTTATCTTTAAAGGATGGGGTTTAAAATGTCTATTCTATTTCGTAAGATTGCAATCACATACAAAATTATCTTAATTTAATATGTTTATCTTTATGATACTATCCCATCATGTTGCATTCTGGCTTCAACAAGCATTATCCGATTGTGATAATTATTGAAAAACTATTAAATCAAACTTATTTAGAGGAGTACTCGACTCGTTTCCATTGGCCTTGGGCTCACTTGTACGAGATTTTCAAAACATAACCTTGGGCCCATTTCATTTTCAAAAAATTGTGGCATTGGTCCAACTCGCACAACACTAGATCTAGCCCACCATTGTCGATCATTGGCCTTACTCATATCCTGTATCGACGGTTGGACTAAACCATAACACTTGAGGTGTATCCATATACGTTAAATGGGTTGTTGTTATATTATGCTTAATGCTATTATAAAAAATATAATCCCAAATAGTTGAAGTATCTTCACACAGTCAGTGTATTATATTTCTAAAAAATCGATTTTCAAAATGAAGCAATATCTTTAAATATTTGTAATTAGTACAATTGGTCTCAATGTCACAAATCTTACTCACCTGTATTTTGATACTTGGTCCTTCTCGGGATTTCCAAGCTGGAAGTGTCTTTCCTTTGCACAAATTTGTTGGTGATTCTTTCATACAATAATTTGGGCAATTAGTTCTTAGGAAATAAGGTAATTGTATTTAATATGTGTAACTTTCCAAAAATTATGATTTGACCATTAAGTTATACCTTAATTTCCAATTTGGTCCATAAGATTATCAAATTTTCTATTTGGGTCCCCAATTTACTCAAATTTCCATTTGGGCAAGTAATTTCTCATAAATTACATAAAATCCCCAATTTTTAAAAATTACAATTAAGTCCCTAAACTTCCCAAAAATTACAATGTAGTCCTTCAACTTGAATTTCATAAATTTGACCTTAATTATTCTCAATTGAGTCCTAACATGATACGAATAATCTTCTGTATACCCCCTAATTCATTTCAAGCTTTAAAACACTAAATTTGGCTTAGAAATAAGGTCAAATGAAAATTCGTCGGAAAATCATTCTACAAAGAGAAAGCTTCAATTACTCACCGGTAAGAATCCGACTGTAAAACCTGCCCTTTTGAGCTAAGGAAAACTAGGAAAAAAATCGGTCAAACCATCTGAGAATTTAGAACCGGTTCACAAACCCGATCATTTATGAATGGGCAAGTTGGGATTTACAACTCTCGGGTGATCCAAAGAGTTCATTAAACCTTAAAAAAGAAACTTAAGACAAATTAGAACAAGAAAACCAAATTGGTTTAGGTGAACGAAAGTCCATAAGAACTCTAAAGTTAAGTGTGCTTGCCTGATAGTAGTGTGAGGATGGGTGACCTCTTGGGAAGTATGAATTTTTTTGTAACCCGAAATTTCAAATTTTTATTCGAATGTATGGCTTATCATAAATAGCCATAAATTAATATATATTTAATTATTAAAATTTATACTAATAATTTAATACCTAAATTAAATTGTTGGAATTAATATAAATAATTTAATACCAAAATTAAATTATTGGAATTAATACCGAAATTAAATTATTGGAATTAATACCGAAATTAAATTATTGGAATTAATACTGAAATTAAATTATTGGAATTAATACCAATAATTTATGGCAATATTAATACTAGTAATAAATCTCGTCCATTTAATACACGGGTTTTACGCCTATATAAAGAGTTCATCCCCATTTCATTCTCCTCACACCTGAACACTTCTCTCTCTGTCTCTACTACTCCATTTCCCGGTAAAGCTCGAACCAGAGCTTTGACTTGAACAAAGGTCGAGCTCTTTAGAACCGGGGAGAAGACAGCTATCTAATAGCAAACTACAGTTAATCCGAGAATTTGTTAGAGAAGCACCGACATGATGGAATAGTGAAGCAACTCCGGCGGACCGAAGCTGCCCTATTTCAGCCAAGTTGAAATCGGCCATTTCAAGCCCTCCTCAGGCCAAATCAAGCCCTCCCAACACTTCCTCAGCCTTTCCACGGCCGAATTAGTACCGGAAGGTAAGCCAATTCTGCTCTCATTTACAATTTTCGATCGGTGCTAGAGAGAGAGTCGACCGAATTTTAATGACAAAATTCTAATCCAATTCCGCATCAATTGATACAATTCTTGATTCTAGGATGAACCTCAGGATGAGACCTATATGCCCAAATTGAAAGCTCAGACCGCCGTGCCTTCACCGGTGAGTAATCGAAGCTTTCTCTCTCTACAGTCTATTTTCCGGCGAAAATTCGTTTGAGCTTGTTTCGGCGTTAAAATCTGCGATTCAAAGTTTCTTAGAATCGTATGAACATGGAGGAACTCAATTTCAACTCCAATTTCAATAATTAGAAGTGTGTGATTGGTCAATTTGATGAAATCAAATTTGGTAGTGTTGAAGAGTTGAAATTGGGGGAAAATTTGGGGATTTTCGAAATTCAAAGGGGCCAAAATACAATTTTATGAAATTGAGGATCAATTGGGCATGAAAATAATGTTGGAGGACCAATTGAGGAATTTTGGAATTTTTGGGTCAAAACTTACAATTTTTGTAAAAGAAGGGCAAAATGGTAATTTTGGAAAAATTGGGGAACCAAATTGGAAATTTGGGAAATTAAACCCCTTTTTGGTGAAATTGAATAAATTGAGGTCCCACGATAAATTTTAAAAGTTATGGGACTCAATTTGAGGAAAAACCGATATTAGGGACTTAAAGTTAAAGAGAAATAACATTAGGGACCTAATTGCAAATAACTAAAAGTTTGGGTTTTCTCATTCATTGGAAATGAATTAAGGCTGTTATGCCGAGTAATAATGAAAAAGGTTGTTCATATCGTGTAGGAATGCGAAATACTAGGAACGCCACCAAGGACAAGCTCGCGTGAATACAAAGAACTAGTCTAGTGTAATTCACGGTATTAACGGGTGAGTGAGTTTACTAACATCATACCTGGTTGGGATGATGAGCACAACTTAAAATTAAAAATCACTTACCGGTTGTGAATGAGTTTACTAACATCATACCCGGTTGGGATGATGAACACAACTTAAAGATAAAAACCACTTACTGGTTGTGAGTGTGTTTACTAACATCATATCCGGTTGGGATGATGAACACACCTTATAATTTAAAAACCACTTACCGGTTATGAGTGGATTTACTAACATCATACCCGGTTGAGATGATGAACACAACTTAAAGATAAAAACCACTTAATAGTTGTGAGTGGGTTTACTAACATCATACCCGGTTGGGATGATAAGCACAACTTAAAATTTAAAAACCACTTACCGGTTGTGAGTGAAAATTTTATGTCATACCCGGTTGGGAATGATAAGTACCTCGGTATAAAAACCCACTGCTTAGTGGTATTTTTAATCATCATTACTTAGAGAACGTGATGTGAAAGTTATGCGGAAAAACTACTTACGGGTTGTAAGTAGATCATACCCGGTTGGTATGATGAGACTTCCTCAAAGGAAGTTGAAAACCCGTTCATCGATTATGAACGGAGATGTCCTTATACCGGTCGGTATGATGGATAGTAAAAACCTATTTTTGTCGGAAGTGCTCTCCCCTGACTGTGTGCCAATGCTTAAACAATTTGGGAGACCTTCTCGACGGGAGCTCGAATAGCTCTAATAGGCCGGGGGCCTCGGTTTTGGAACTTGGGGGCTAAATGCCCAATTTTGAAAATCTTGTACAGTGGGCCCAAGGCCAGTTGGCACGAGCAGGAGCTCGTAAATGAACATGATATATGTGCCATAAAACTTAATAAGTGAATTGTTTGGCCATGGTACCAAGATAGGACCGACATGCTCAGTCAACTAGCGGTAGTGCGACATGACAGGTCGACAGACTAGTCAAGACAAACAGCTGCGGGTTGAGTTGAGAGTCGGGGCCGTTGGACTAGTGGCACCATAGATTACATGGCAATATAAGAAAACATTGTTTGTGCATGCATTGTGAGTACGAGATAATCATGACGCCCATGAGGGGTAGTGATGCGTCATAAGGGCATTGGACGACCTAGTGGCTATAAGGGCAGTTCGTCATTCCAGGTGTCTGTGCGAAATTTGGAGTAGCACGAAGCGCATGAGACCGGGGTGGGGACAGGATGAGGTCTCTATCCTCATATGGACATGAAGAAGTGATTTCGGGATTGTGGGTCGGATGTCACGTACATCCACTCATTCTTAGGGTAGAAGTGGTCGTACTTCTATGCGGGTGGCAGGAAAAGTCGCTCCAAAGCCACCAGCGGGTTCAGTAGTGATACTGACTTGCGAATGTGTGTAACCTTCATGATGAAGGATGTTTGTTGGGTGATGACACACTGTGGTAAATAAGAAATGGTGGAAAAACTCGAATTTTTAAATTAAGGGATTTTTTAAAACAAAGGAGTCTGGCACACTCCATATAATTATTTTTCTTAAAAGTAAAAAACTTTTAAAAACCCATTCACTGAGTAGTCGTACTCACCCCTCCCTTATATCTATTTCAATAAATCCCGAAAAGCCTCCCCTTAAAGACCGTCAACTAAGATGCCTGTAAGACAAGTATGTAAAGTTTTAAATTTCATGCAGTTTTGATTATGCTATTTCAGGAAAAGGTTAAAGGACGCCTTACTCTTTACAGTTTACAATAAGGGGAAATCCTTTAATTAACCGAGAGAGTGGTGGGTTGATCATGAGGATCCGACCAAACCGTGTCGGGGCGTGACATCGACGATCGGAGCTTTTATTTTCACTAAATTATTTTTTTTCTGGGGATCCTTTCTGTATCAAACCATGTCTCAATTGGTGGCCTAAGCAGTGCGAATTGCTTAACTTAGTTTTTCGGACAAAATACATTGTGAACAGTCATTTTCGGCGAAGGACGGCAAAGGGAACTTACCACTAGGGTTCAGGGAAGGTCTCGAGGGCTTGGTTTAACCGGGTTGGCCCAAGGGTGGCTCGAATTGAGTTCGACCAACTCTATTTGTAGACTGCCGAGGGAGTGAAGGTACTGTGCGAGCTCGACGACACTTATCCGGTGATCCCGAGCTGAATGGAGTATGTATTCGTGTAGCTGACTTGATTAAGATTCTAGTGAATTTTAATTTGCTTTTGTAAGTGAAGAAAAGTATTCAAGTTGCAGCTCTGTTTCGTCATTAAATAAAAAAAGGAGCCCTATTTATTTTTTAAGCATTTGAGTGATGAGAACAATAAATAGAGATAAGTTTTTTATATATGGAGATATAGAGTTCTATCAATTTATCAATCACTTGACAACAATCTCTCTAATTTACGGCCATATTAGGATGAGTTTTTGATGGTTAGAATAATGGGAGACTGCAACTGTGATTTGTGATTTATCGAAAAAATGAGCTATATTCTTTTTTAAACATTCGAGTGATAAGTAGTATTAATGAAAAGTAGTCATGTAGTTAACTCTATCCATTTACTAATTACTTGAGTACAATCTCTTATATTTACTATTATATCGAGAGAATTTTTTAGTTATCGAAATAATGATAGTTAGCTAAAATCTTTTATTTATTAGTTTATAGAGATTAAAAATAAGACTGTACGCATGCGAATTTTACAAAGACAGCTGCCACCAAATTTGATTGGCTAATTTTGTTTAGGTGATTTCCAACTCAAGGTACAAATCGTCCGTTCACTCGTTGTTCTACCAAATGGCGAGCGACAAATTTCTCTCTATGGAAGTGGGCTTATTTAACATAAGAGTGGGAACAATAACAAACAATTGACCGTATCCTAGTACCCTAGGACCAACGGCCATGGCATCTCTTTCGGCACAGCCCAAGGTTCATTCTCCTCCGTAAATGGCTGACATGACCTTTACAGGAGACAGAGACAGTACTGACATGACCTTTACAAGGCACTAACATTAAAACTTAAACTAATAAGTAATTATATATAATTATCTTGTAAATTTAATAGGTCTGTATTTTTCCTTTTATTGCACTTAGAATTATATGACTTATTTAGTCGAGGCACCATACTTAATTGGAACGTGGGCGAACATGTGACTGTGGGGGAAGGAAAAATAAGAAGAGTTGGACAATTTCCTACCACAGGGCAAATAGTGATGGACATGCAGGCTCGTGACTTAATTAATAGGTTCTTGAACTTTTCTAGTCTGTCTGTTCTGTCGAGAGAATGTTCAATCCATGCAGGCAGGCTCGTGCTCCTCAAAATAAGTTCTCATGCTGAAGTCCCAGTTTGATTTTTCTTCTCACACATTTTCTCCATTGGAACGTAACCCTTCAAAGATCAAAACAAACTCAAACATCATGGATAGCGTCATGCTTTATCATTTTTCTTTTTCTTGTTTGCAATTGTTGGATAAAGAAATGGCTATAAACAATGGGTCATAATATGCACTGCACACTAACTATTCTATAAATTCCATCACTCCAAATTATCACATTATATTTTGGTTAGACATGACACGTGTATAAGAAATAAAAAAAAATAATCACATTTCGTATGTTAAATAAAATATAAAGAAATATTATATATAATTAAAATAATTCAAAAACTTATAATTAAAATTTTGTCTTCTCCATTATATATTAGAATATAAGCTGCTAGCAAATACCCTTCAAACAAACAGCGTTGCCTATTGCTTTCATTTGTAAGGAGAGAGAGTCCTGCGGTTCGGCAATGGCGAGTCAAGTGTCTACAGCTCGGAATGGAGATAGTCATGCCGTGGTGGAGCGCCGCACTGCGGGGTTCCACCCGAGCGTGTGGGGCGATTATTTCGTCAAGTATACATCTGAATCAATGGTTAGTGTCATTAATAGCCCTAACTTTCACTTTGAGTAACACTCGACAAATATATGCTCAGCTTTCAATGTATACAATGATGCTTATCCAATCTGGGTCTGCCATTTTCTTTGCCCTTAGACTAGTAGGAGAGACGAACGAGTTATCGAGGAACTGAGGATGAAGGTAATAGAGAGGAAGCTGGGCGATGAGGATGATTTGGGCAAACTAAATCTGATCGATCATATCCAGCGCCTCGGCATTGCCTACAAATTCCAGAAAGAGATCGATGAAATTCTCGAACGAATTCACGATCGTTGCTCTAAATCCAGCGGCGCAGATCACGGTCACGACCTGCATCATGCTGCTCTCCTCTTCCGCCTGCTTCGCCAGCAGGGTTATAGGATTTCTGCATGCGGTAAAGCCACTTGGACACCATGGATCTATTTGTTTTTCAAAGTAATATATATTTATTTCTACATATGATTATGATCAAGCCATGCATGCATGCATGCAGATGTATTCAACAAATTCAAGGACAACAAAGGGAAATTCAGCGAAGCACTCGCGCAGGATGTGAGAGGGCTGTTGAGCTTATATGAAGCCAGCAATTTTAGGGTTCACGGGGAAGACATCCTCGAAGAAGCCCTAACCTTCTCCATACGCCACCTCGAGTCGGCCTTGGAAAATGCCAATTCCAAGGCGCTAAGCCTTGGTCTTGGTCTTGCCGAGGAAGTAAAGCATGCATTGAAGCACTCAATACACAAAGGGTTGACAAGACTTGAAGCGTGGCACTACATCCGGTTCTATGAACTAGATGCTTCACACGATGAGGTGCTTCTGAAGCTAGCCAAGTTAGATTTCAACTTGTTGCAGAAGTTGCACCAGAAGGAACTCTCTGAAATTTCAAGGTAGCTTTAGTTTGATGTTCGGAGAAGATAACAGAATTCTTTAGGCCTCTCTCAAGAGTTCGTTGATCTAAGAACTTAACTAATGTTTCGTGTGTGTATATATATATAGGTGGTGGGTAGAAAGTATAAATTGCGAGAGGAATTTCTCATACGCCCGAGATAGAATCGCTGAGTGCTATCTATGGATGCTTGGGGTATATTTTGAGCCAGAGTATGCCCTAGCAAGGAATATACTCGCTAAAATCATTGCTCTCGCTTCCGTCATGGATGATACGTATGATGCCTATGGGACACTTGACGAGCTGCAGCTCTTGACTGATGCCATAAACAGGTTCCCTTCTCATCTCATCTCCCCAATGTTATATTATTTGAAGCTTTCATACATGCTCATCATCAAAATAAAAAAAAAAAAATTCATCACCTCACTGTGCTTTTGGTCAGGTGGGACATGGAAGCCCTAGAGCAGCTCCCAGAGTACTTGCAGGTCTTCTACAAGGAGTTGCTCCAAACTTACAATGAATTCGAAAAGTTGTTAGCTGAGCAAGGAAGATCGTACAGGTTCAAATACGCAAAAGAATCCGTAAGTATATATTGAAAAGACAAACAATATTTAGATGGTTAGCCTTTAGATACTCATACACATATGAATATGATCAGATACAACATCACGCGAGGGTATACTTCAAAGAAGTAACATGGTTCCATCAGAACCACGTCCCAACCATAGATGAATACATGCCCCTTGCTCTGGAAACGACAGGCTATGGACTTCTCCCCATCTCATCGTTCATCGGAATGGGGGATGCTGCCACGGAAGATGCCTTCCAATGGCTTCTGAGTGAGCCCAAGATCATCACTGGTGCCAAGATGGTATGCCGACTCATGGACGATATCGTCTCCCACAAGGTACATCACTCTCTATCCAAACCAACCCTAGGAAAAAAAACCTCCCACCAACACCACGGCATGGCAGAGGAAGAATCAATAAAGTTGATGTGGAGAATGATCGACGATGCGTGGAAGGACATCAGCGAGGAATTCTTGAGGCCGACGCCGGTGCAAATGTCTCTTCTCATGCGCATCCTCAACCTTACAAGGGTGATGGAACTGCTCTATAAGGACAAAGATCGGTACACTCATGCGGAAACTGAGACGAAAGACCTTGTGGCTGCTCTACTCGTTCATCCAATTCCCCTCTAGCTAAGTAGTTTTACTACGATCCTATAAGAATAAGCCATGCATATGCCACATAGGGACATCATTTCTTTTCAATAATAATAAAAGAAAGTATTACCAATAATTGTATTGAAGAGTGTTGCTCTCAAATAAAGACGAACTTCTACAATTGATGTGATGATGCAACTAGGGGAATATCTCAACTCTGGGAGGAGAATTTGAAAATGATCAATGTCATCAAAGGGTGATTGAGTGAGCAAACCGACTCATTGGATGCATAAAGAGTTCACCGTGTCTATACACTAAAAAATGTAGGGGTTTAAGGTCGAGTTTGCTAAATTTTGAGCACGGGGAGGAGATGAGGTGATGACTCTGGCCATCCAACACCATCCAATGGTGGATATTCTGAGGCTTCGGATTTTAGGCTAACCCTTATGACCAATGACATGAACAACCTTCTCTACAGTATGAACGACCAATTCTAAGTCGTGGAAATTGTGGATGATACCATGCAAGATAATTGTGAATAATTTTAAATCTAGATGACAGTTAAAAGGAATGATTTGGAAGACAGGTAATTCCCTTGCATTTCTTAATGTGGTTTACGCCATCTTGCTGTAGATTCTGCAGACTATCCGGGGCTGAAGAAACTTATATTCAACTGGGTTTTGCTCACTCTTTGCCTGACAAATAGGTGAATGGAGTGGTTTTGATATGCAGACTGAATGAGGCTGAGGAAGGAATACTTAGACAAATCACCTGGGTTGTTGCTTCCGTTGTAGTTGTTTGGGCCGAAAGTATTTTGGATCCATGCATGCAGTCCATTGGACCCGACCAGAGAATCGTGCAGGATGCCCGCAGGAGGAGTCGAATGCTGTTAATGTTTGTTCCTTTAATATTCCTCCATAGAGAAACACAGACGGCCATCACCTTATTTTGTCACGTCAATTGACTCTTCAAAGCAAACTGAAACGACAAGGCTGATGAGCAATGTTTGTTCCATCGTTCTTCCTTTCATCGACCATTTTTCTGGGGGGCACAAGGCGCATTCCTGGCAGCCTGTTTGTTTGCCATTCAAGATTCAAATCTGGTGGGATTGAAATTTTTTTTTGGCACAATAACCTATCCATATATTAGAGATTTAATATCAATATGTTTGTTTGCATGAGTCTTAGGAGCTCATGAATGGAACCACGGTTAATATCAATATGTTTGATTAATCTATGCTAAAAAATGACTGTGATATGTAGAAGAGTCGATTAATTAGTTTGATAAGCATAAAAATTAAAAATAAAGTAAATTATCTACTCTATTATTGTTGATTTTTTATCAAATAATTTTATTAAATGGGTATGTATAAAATAATTTATGAATATACTTAATTTTATTTTGTGCAAAAAAAAATCATGCGGGTTGAGAATAGATTTTGATGTTGGACCCTTATCTCAAAACGGTAAAAGCCCAATAACAGTATGCATGAATGGAATTGGATCCATGGTACTTTCACATGCTTGATTTAGCATTTGGGGGCTTCATATGTACAACCTGTGTCCCAATATGATGATTGAACTTCCAACATGTGGATGGTGATGATACTGTACCAAGCCCAGCTTGGCCATTTAGGGAACAAATACCCGACAAGGAATCTGAGCATAGGACAAATTAGTAATTACAGGTTATTAACGCCATTGAAAAGCCTTCCTGACCTCTCTCCATAGATACATTTTTCGAGCTCCGTGAGCTTCCGCTCATAGACGCATCACCGGTCTTACTGAGAGACTGAGCTTTCGTGAGCTTGGCCAGGATTTTGGGTAAGAATAATGCCCTAACGATCTCGTAAGAGATCTCTTCTGTCTGTTTATGTCTGATTCCTGATGCCTCCGGTCAGTCTGATTCCTCTTTAAACGTTCATATCACCTCTCTCTCTCTCTCTCTCTCTCTGCCTCTCCTAAAGTCAAGATAGAGCACTCCACCAAAATAAAGCCTTTAATCGTGCACGTGATAATAAATGCATCTGACCATTGATTTGGGTGGACGTGGAGATGCCATAAGAAAGGGGTTAATGGGGAAGAGAGAGAGGGATACACGAGTTTCACTAACTAGAATCAAGGGAAGTATGCAGAAGCCCTATATCTTCATGGGTCTGATGGTACCAAGAATATATAAGATGTCAACTGATCTCTTGGAATGCACTGAGGTTGCTTGATCTCGACACACCTTTCCAGCTAAAAGAACATGCAGAGACAGCATCTGTCTTCTCGATCGACCGTGGAGCTTTCAGGCAATGCCGTGAGCGTATCATCGATCGATATACTCGCCACGACAGAATATTATCAGGGTTACAGACCCATCATTGCCAAAAAGCTCTAGTGCGCTCTTCATTTTCTTCAACCATCGAATAAGTGAGACCCATCTTGAGAAGAAAAAGAAAAACAATTTGGCAAAGAAGACGTAGGGAAATGATCAATGACAATCGTCCAAAATACTTGGCAGTAACAGTCAGCATCGATCAACAAGTAAGAGTTAGAAATAATATTACATTTTAAGTAAAATAGAGAATTAATTTAAATTTATAAATATTGAATGATTATATTAAGCAATTCAAAATTTTTTATATATTTATTTAAAAAACATAATCGTTATTAGTGGAGTAAATTAATTAGCACAAAACAAAATTAAGTCAACTCCAATAAAATTATTGATTAGTGTATATTTTTTGACAGATCACGGTTGGGTTGAGGAATTGGTCCGTTGGGCCTACAAGGAATGGGTCCGACAGAAGAATAAGGCGGATCATTTGCGCCCGTGGTGGTAAAAAAGTCAACATCCCTGGACCACACGTGCGAGGAGCGACAATAATTCCCCGCGTTGTGTTGTGCGTCGCCTGTGCAGTCGCCTTCGGACCGCTTGGATTGCCACGTTCCACGTGAAATCGGGTCGGACATACCCGGTTTTCTAGTTGCGAATTAATCATGCAATTAAAAAAACTCATTTTATTAGTGTGCTCAACATATTTTTATAATTTACTTTAAAATTTAAATATTTACTAAAAAAATTATTATTAATATTAATGTACTTCTCCAGGTCAACGACCCGGAAGTCACACTTTGCCTAATGAAGTGTCCCACATTGTTAATATTTGATGGATTGCGAGTGAATTGACTAAACTAATAAAAATGTTGGGAAGAGCATATAAATGCTGGTCACAATAGATCCACGTCACTTAAATGAATGATATTGGAGGTAGACTTAATTAATGATGCCTATGTATATGTAGGATACCATTCGTTGCATGCATATTCTCACCAACAAAAAAATAATAATAGTTTAATAATTTTATCGAGTTTAGTATTTTTTTCAATAATCGAGCATAATATAATCCAAATTTCTTGTATCGTATCTTACCTATATTAACCTAATGCGAGAATATATTATACACTAATAATTGATAATATTTATATATAATTAAAATTAATGATTTGTAATTTATCAAAATATCATAATTCTTTATTTTATTAAATTTATATTATATTTTTGCCAATTTAAATTACTTTCATTTAGCCACTACGTACAAGCTCATTGCTTCAACAGCATTTTTTTTTTCTAGTCATCATCTGGTCAACTTATACGTGAGTGAATTCCTCTATTCTATACGTTCCTGCTCATGTATATTTTACTGTTGGAGTTAGAGCTGCAAGTCGGTAATGACTTTTCAGCATTTCCAATGGTATTTTTGCTCCAAAGGAGTAGATTCTTTTATCCACTCTATTTTTTAGCTCCTCAAGTGAGTAGCTAGGATCCCCATATTGTTATAATGGTTGGACAAGACACTTCATATAAGATCAACTTATTCTCAAACAGTAAGATTTTTGCTCTAAATTTTGGCTTTCAACCCAGATTAAGGATTAGGTTACATGATCTAACCCACCCATATGCCATGTTGGATTAGTGTGTAAGGGAATGGTTAAGTCCATCTTCGGGAATAGAGGATCCTATCAAGTCACTCATACACCGTGTTGGGAGGATTTCTCTTATTGCTCCATGTGTACTTTGACCTTTGAAGCTGAAAACTAGATATACTCATTTGATGCTTCTCACACCCTTCCTTCTTCTTAGATTGATCTTTGGTCACATTAAGACCCTCAACAGCAAGTTGTGGTTTCATACTTGATAAATATGTTTTGTCTTTCCATCTTCCATTCGTACAACTATGGTTTCAAGTTGAAGCTTCTTTCTAATTTTCTCTTGTATAGTTCCTTCTAATGAGATCTTGTAGAGATTTGACCCTAACAATTTCATTAGATCATCTTCATAATTCCTATGTGGCAATTTTAGGGTCACCACCTCGACATCTCACTATTTATGAGTTCTTTGAAACACAATGCACTATTTGATATTATTGCTTCCCTCTATTGTTTGTGTCACGTTACAATTAGATTAATCGACTGACAATCCCGTGCAATTCATCAATTTATTTGATATTACCACGGTGTATACTTTAATTATAGTAAAATTGGAATAACTAAGGTTTCAAATAAAATTTGTTATTTATTTTTCAACAAAAATTAAGATTTTTCTCTTTAAAGCATAGAGCGCCTAAAATAGTTCCACAAATAACCGGTTGATATATTAGTTGATGTGCAGTAAATTACAACCTTCTTATGCAAGTTAAGAGACTTATCTCAAGCTACACTTATTTGGGGACGCTCCCCGACTCCTAACTCGTGTTTCATCGACTTTTATCTGCATTGATTTGGGGAATGAGGTGTGCTCGCAGCTTAGTGAATAAGTTACTGATGTCGAACTACTAAATAACTTACCACTTTAAACATCTCATGTAACTTCATAGCATGGAGATTTATTATCGGTTTACAAAGCCCTTCATTTCACATTATTTTATTTTGCCCCTCAATACTCCTCTCTGTGGCACCCATAACTGAAATCTCACCTTACGAGCAGGTGCACTCTCATTTCCTCCAAATAATCTAACAAGATATATTTCATGTTATGCACAACTCAACACAAATTGGGCACTCATGGCTCACACACATGGGTAACTCATGGCCCAATTCACACCTGAAGAGTATGTCATAATACCAATCGAGTACAAAGAGAGTGTGAGAGGCACATGTTGTCACACTCCATCCTGGATTCCCTGGCTGGACCTGTGATCAACCACCTACACCTCCCGATCCTATGACCATGAATCTCACCATCATAGTCCCGATAGGAATAAGACTTAGAATAAGTACTTTAAAAACTTTCAAAAGATATTTTAAAAACCTCGGAATGCAAATGTACTAAATTATGTAAATGTGTACCCGCGAGACTTAGGCCTTTAGCAATACTCTCCATTTCAATACGAGCTTCATATTGGAGATTTAAGGGAGATGGTGAGTTTACAAGTGAGCAAGTTTTGTCTAGCAAAATGGCATCATGGATGATGATTTAGCAATATGTTATAGTTGGCATAAGGGATTTTCATTTTGGGAAGTGGTTTGCAGGTTAGAGCTTTGGGTGTTGAGATAATTGTCTCTAGCATTCAAGATTCAACATAATAATTCTGCTCTATCGGAGAGTGATCACACAATTACAAAACATAACTGTAAACCCCGCACATTTGAGTTAAGGAAAACCGGGAAAAGAACCGGTCAAACCGAATAAGAAAACCAAACTGGTTTACATTTGGGAATAAACAATATGAAAATTTACAACCTTCGGTTGATACAAAGGATTTATTAAACATTGGAAAAGGAACTTAAGACAAACTAGAAAATAAAAACCAAATTGGTTTAGGTGAACTAGATTCCATAAGAACTTCAAAGTTAAGCATGCTTACCTGAGAGTAGTGTGAGGATGGGTGACCTCCTGGGAAGTATAATTTTTTGTAACTAGTAATACTAGTAATAAATTCTAATCCAATTCTACATCAATTGATACAATACTTGATTTTAGAATGAACCTTAGGACAAGACCTATCTGCCCAGATCGAAAGCTCGGACTGTCGTGCCTTCACTGGTGAGTAATTGAAGCTTTCTCTCTCTACAGTCTGTTTTTCGGCAAAGCTCTGTTTGAGCTCGTTTCGACGTTAAAATCTGTGATTCAAAGTTTCTTAAAATCGTATGAACATACAGGAACTCAATTTCAACTCCAATTTCAATAATTAGAAGTGTTTGATCGATTAATTTGATGAAATCAAATTCGGTAGTGTTGAAGAGTTGAAATTGGGGGAAAATTTGAGGATTTTTGAAATTCAAAGGGGGCAAAATACAATTTTATGAAATTGAGGGTCAATTGGGCATGAAAATAATGTTGGAGGACTAATTGAGGAATTTTGGAAATTTTGGGGAAAAAAACTTACCATTTTTGTGAAAGAAGGGCAAAATGGTAATTTTGGAAAAAATTGGGGAACCAAATTGGAAATTTGGAAAATTAAACCCCTTTTTGGTGAAATTGAATAAATTGAGGTCCCACGATAAATTTTAAAAGTTACGAGACTAAATTTGAGGAAAAACCGACATTTGGGACTTAAAGTTAAAGAGAAATAACTTTAGGGACCTAATTGCAAATAACTAAAAGTTTGGGTTTTCTCATTCATTAATGAATGAAGGCTGTTATGCCGAGTAATAATGAACAAGGTTGTTCATATTGTGTAGGAACGTTAAATACCGGAAACGCTAGCAAGGACAAGCTCGCGTGAATACAAAGAACCAGGCTAGTGGAATTCACGGCATTAACGGGTGAGTGGGTTTACTAACATCATACCCGGTTGGGATGATGAGCACAACTTAAAAGTTAAAAACCACTTACCGGTTGTGAGTGAGTTTACTAACATCATACCCGGTTGGGATGATGAGCACAACTTAAAAGTTAAAAACCACTTACCGGTTGTGAGTGGGTTTGCTAACATCATACCCGGTTGGGATGATGAGCACAACTTAAAAGTTAAAAACCACTTACCGGTTGTGAGTGGGTTTACTAACATGATACCCGGTTGGGGATGATAAATGCCTCGATATAAAAACCCAATGTTTAGTGGTATTTTAATCATTACTACTTAGAGAAAGTGATGTGAAAGTTATGTGAAAAAACTATTTACGGGTTGTAAGTAGATCATACCCGGTTGGTGTGATGAGACTTCCTCGAAAGAAGTTGAAAACCCGTTCATCGGTTATGAACGGAGATGTCCTTATACCGGTCGGTATGATGGATAGTAAAAACCTATTTTTGTCGGAAGTGCTCTCCCCTTACTGTGTGCCAATGCTTAAACAATTTGGGAGACCTTCTCGACGGGTGCTCGAATAGCTCTAATAGGCCGGGGGCCTCGATTTTGGAACTTGGAGGCTAAATGCCCGATTTTGAAAATCTCGTACAATGGGCCCAAGGCCAGTTGGCACGAGCAGGAGCTCGTAAATGAACATGATATATGTGCCATAAAACTTAATAAGTGAATTGTTTGGCCATGGTACCAAGATAGGACCAACATGCTCAATCAACTAGCGGTAGTGCGACATGACAGATCGACGGACTAGTCAAGACAAACAGCTGCGGGTTGAGTTGAGAGTCGGGGCCGTTGGACTAGTGGCACCACAAATTACATGGCAATATAAGAAAACATTGTTTGTGCATGCACTATGAGTACGGGATCATCAAGACGCCCATGAGGGGTAGTGATGCGTCCTAAGGGCACTGGACGACCTCGTGGCTATAAGGGCAGTTCGTCGTTCCAGGTGTCTGGAGTATCACGAAGCGCATGAGATCGGGGTGGGGACAGGATGAGGTCTCTGTCCTCATACGGACACGAAGAAGTGAATTCGGGATTGTGGGTCGGATGTCGCATACATCCACTCATTCCCGGGGTAGAAGTGGTCGTACTTCTATCCGGGTGGCAGGAAAAGTCGCTCCGAAGCCACTAGCAGGTTCAGTAGTGATACTGACTTGCGAATGTGTGTAACCTTCATGATGAAGGATGTGTGTTGGGTGATGACACACCGTGGTAACTAAGAAATAATGGAACAATCTAAATTTTTAAATGATGGGATTTTTGAAAACAAAGGAGTTTGGCACACTCCATATAAATGTTTTTCTTAAAAGTCAAAAGCTTTTAAAAACCCATTCACTGAGTAGTTGTACTCACCCCCCTCCCTTATATCCCTTTCAGGAAATCTTGGAAAGCCTCCCCTTAAAGACCATCAACTAAGATGCATGTAAGAAAGGTATGTAAAGTTTTAAAATTTCATACAGTTTTGATTATGCTATTCCAGGAAGAAGGTGCAAGTTAAAGGATGCCTTACTCTTTACGGTTTACGATAAGGGGAAACCCTTTAATAAACCAGGAGAGTGGTGGGTTGATCACGAGGAGCCGACCAAACTGGGTCGGGGCGTGACAATAACTCACTTATATCACTTGTGGCATGAAGCCCATTTACCATCCACATGTGTGTGAGAATCGAGGTATCCATAACAAACTACCTGTGTGAGAACAACTGTCCAATCCACAAACATTATCGAGTGTGTCCGTTATGAGGGACGATACATTTTTTCCTTTGACAATGTCTGGTGCGCATAAGACTCCACGAGCCCTTAAAATATTGCACTAGCATTACTTCCCTTGTATTAACATTGATTTCCAACAACCCTTGAAATCACCACAGGCGTCTAGCAACCCCGCTTAACAAGCACATGCATGTATTTTGGTCGGTTAATCCATTGTCTTTATTCTACTAGCACTTCGGGTTAAACCCCACCTTGGCTCGGTAAAGGTTATCAAGCAAAGTACATTTCACACAACTAGTTATCATAAACTTTTATTATAGTCTAACTATATCATAAGAATTGTGTTATTTAGGGGACACGACCCATTTTCATTAGCCTTGAGCCCACGTGATGAGTATTTTCAAAATACGACATTGGGCACACTTCATTTTAAAGAACGTTGGCCTTAGGCCCACTTTGATATCAAGATATAACACGAGCATGAATCATACTATCAAAATCTAGCAACATGATTCATGCTAACATGAGTTATCAGCAACTTAGTAGATTCATTATATTATCGGGTTTAAGCTATCACATGGTTCATATCATCTACAACTAATGCTAAAAGTAGGATTTATACTTTCACAAAAGGTTATTTGTCACACCCCGACTTGGTTTGGTCAGATCCCCGTGAACAACTCGCCGCTCTCTTGGTTTAAGAGGGGTTTACTCCTTATTTAACTCAAGAGTAGCCATACGTACTTTCAACCTTATTCTCTGCAATAACATATATCAAATAAAATGCAAGTTTAAGAGAAATTATGCATACCTGACAAAGGGTAAGGCTTGGTGTTATCCCTAGTCATTTTCTCTATTTCCTAAAAATGAATAAAAAGGGTGGGTGAGTTTCTATAACTTAGTGAATGGGTATTTCAAAAAATATAATTTCAATAAAATAGTTTTTAAATTGTAGTGTGCCAGACTCCTTATTTTCTTTAAAATTTATCATTTTCAAAATCTCAATTTTTCATAGTTATTTCTCATCTCAACGGTGTGTTTATTAACTAACATTCGTCCTTCATTATGAAGGGAATACACATTCGCAGGCCAGCTCGTCCATTGTACCCACTTGTGGCATCGGAGCGACTTTACCGACCACCTAGATAGAAGCATGTCCACTTCTACCTTAAGAATGAGTGGATGTACATGACATCCGACCTCAATCCCGTAACAAAACTCTGTGTCCGTATGAGGACAGAGACCTTATCCCGTCCCCACCCCGGTCTCAAGTGCATGAAGCTACGTCGAGCTTCTCAAGATTGTTGGTATAACTAACTACCCTTATCTCCACCAGGTCGTCTAGAGCCCTAAGACGCATCACTACCCCTCTTGGGCATCTTGAAGGTCCCGTAACATAGTGTATGCACAAATCAATAATTTTTCACATAAGCCATATAATCTGTGGTGCCACTGGTCCAACGGCCCCGACTCTCAACTCGACCTGCAACTACTTGTCTCGACTGGTCCATAGACCTGTCATGTCGCACCACCGCTAGTCTATCGAGTATGTCAGTTCTGTCTCGGTACCATGGTCAAACAACTCATTCACTTAAGTTTTCATGGCTTAAAATTATGTTTGTTTACGAGCTCCTACTTGTGCCAACTAGCCTAGGGCCCACTGTTCGAGATTTTTAAAATCGGGCATATTAGCCCCCAAGTTCCAAAACCGAGGCCTCCGACCTATCTAAGTTATTTGAGCTCCCGTAAAGAAAGTCTCCCAAAAGTTTTAAGCAGTGACACACCGTTAGGGGAGAGCACTTCCGACAAAATAAACTTTTCATTTGTCTATTATACCAACCGGGTATGAAGACATCTATGCTTATAACCAATAAGCAGGTTTTCTACTTCCTTCCAAGAAGTTCATCATACTAACCAAGTATGATCTATTTACAACCGCTAAGTAGTTTTTTCGCATAATCTTCACATCACTTCTACCAGGTGTGATGGTTAAAATATTACTTAGTAGTGGGTTTTCATTTACGAAATGCTCATCATCCCAACTGGGTATAATATTAAAGCCCACTCACTCAATCGTGCAGTGTATTTCTTCAAAATCAACTTTTGTACCTTGCAAGCTTTGTCTCAGCTGGCGTTTCTGAGATCTCATGTTATTACACGATATGAACATCCTTATTCATTATTATTTGGCTTGATAGCCTTCATTCATTATGAATGACTAAAAATATCTAACTTTTCAAATGTTTGCAATTTGGTCCCTAAAGTTCTTTTTCTTTTACTTTAGGACCCAATTGCCGATTTTTTTTTCCAATTGAGTCTCGAGACTTTTAAAATTCATCTTGGGACATCAATTTATTTAAATTCACAAAAAGGGGTTCATGTTTCCCAAATTCCCAATTTGGTCCTCAAATTTTCTAAAATTACCATTTTGTCCAACCTTTACAAGGTAAGTTTTACCCCAAAAATTCCAAAATTTACTCAATTGATCCTCCAATACTCTTATCATGCCCAATTAGCCCTCAATTTTATAAAATTGTATTTTAGTCTCTCGAAATTTTGAAATCCCCAATTTCCACCAATGGTTTCCCCAATTTCAACTTTCGAACACAACTGAATTTGATTGTATCAAATTGACCAATCAAACAAGTTTAATTGTTGAAATTGAAGTTAAATTGGAGTTCCAACATCTTCATACGATTCAATTGCACTTTGAATTGCACGATTTGACGTCGGAACGAGCTCAAATAGAGCTTCGTATGAAAATATAATATAGAGAGAGAAAGCTTCGAATGCTTACAGTAGGGGGCACGGTAGTCCGAGCTTTCAATCTGGGCAGATAGCTCTAATCTTGAGGTTTCTCCTATGATCAAGAATTGCATCAATTGATGCTGAATTGAGTGTGAATTTTGTCATCAAAATTTTGTCGATTCTCTCTCTAGCACTGGTCGGAAATTACATAGGGGAGCCAAATTAGCTTACCTTTCAGTTCTAATTCGGCCGTAAGAGGGATGATGAGGTGTTTGGAGAGCTTGGTTTGGTCTGAAGAGGGCTCGAATTGGCCAATTTTAGCTAGATAGAAACATGGCAACTTCGGTTCGCCGGAGCCACTTCACTATTCGATCACACCGACGCTTCTCCAGCTACCCTCAAAGCGATTGGAGATACCACCGTGTAGCTGACTTCTCCCCGGTTTTAAGGAACCCGACCATGCCTTCTTTGGGTCAGAAAAGACCCTATATCAGAGCTTTGGTTCGAGCTTCATCGAAAAATTGAGTAGTTGAGAGAGAGTGAGGTTTTTAGGTGTTGAGAGGATAAATGGAGAGAGACTCTTTATATAAGGAGCTCAGTGACTCGTCGGCCGTTCGTTTAGCACCTTTATGATAGTCATTGACAGTTTGAAATCTACTGAATGGAAACGTTTCCTCTTCGCCGATGCTGGTTCGATTTTACGGCGAGTGAACAGTATTATCATATGAAGGAAGAAGACGACACTATTCCGAATCGAACCGTACCGGTCCGAATCGGGTTCAAGGATTAAACCGGTCGGTTCAGGCCTGATTCGACCGAGTTTTTCAAAATTAAAATTTTCTAAATTCATCTAAATCCATTGCCTATCAAATGGTGGCCTCAATTCTCAAATTAGAATTTTCTAAGCCACTTAGAAAAATAAATTTAGCATCCGGTTCAATAGTGGTTCAAAGCGGTTCAAACCGGTTCGGATCCGGTTCACCTGAACTGGTTTGGTTTTCATTCTCCATTCATCCTAAAGTCCTTTTTCATGACTTTTGTGACTCTTTAGGTTACTCGGGATCCATAAATTTCCTGGTTTGCCCTCTCTCTATCGGTTCCGATTCATAAATCAGTTCAATCCAGTTGGATCCGGTTCATCTGAACTGGTCTATTTTTTTTCTCTTCAAATTTGTTATAAGGTTCTTTTTTAAGGTTTTTATGAATCCCTTGGGTCACTCGGGAGTTATAAATTTCCTGTTCTCTTATGATCGAATTTTTAAATTAGTTCGGTTTCTCACTCGGTTTGACTAGTTATTTTCCCGGTTTTCCTTAACTCCAATGAGTGGGGTTTACATTATTGCTCTTATCAGGTTTAGGGTATCGCATGGCTCATATCATTAGCAACTAATGTTGATAGTAGGATTCATGCTATCATAGAAGGTTCATGCTCTTATCGGGTTTAGGCTACCTCATGGTACATGCTATAATAGGTTCAACCATTCATACTATCATAGGTACAAGTATCATAGGTACAGGGTTTAGAGAGAGATATCTTATGTAACTTACTATTAGGGGCACAACGATCAAAATTAATGGTGGGTAAAGCTTGCTCTCATCTTGAAGATACTTCCTAGATTGATCGACGACTCAGATGGTGGCCTTTATGGTTTGAAATTGGATAGAACATTATTCATATAATTTGAATGGAAAATCAGTAATTCCTACGAGTGACGGCGATAGGTACTTACCAGTGAGGTTTATGAGTGGAAGACAACCCTTTAAGGTATTTCACGCCAAGTTTAAAAATTTAGGTAATTTACTTTTAACGTTTTCAATTTTGTATAATGTAATTACAAGGAACAATTACATCAAGTACGCCTAACTCCTTGCGATTTTGGAGGTAGTTACTCTTCCTAAACCAAAGGGAGTGGTGGGTTGCTCACGGGTTCTGACTAAACCGGGTCGGGGCATGACAATGTGGGTGAGAAGAAAACCTGAGAGCTCAAAGCATACATGAGAGAGAAATACCCATACTTTTTTTTAAGTACATGTGTACAAGTGTGTAATATTTTAAATGATTAAAATTTTTAGTTTTGAGTACAAAACTCATAAAAGTATGGGAATAGTTGTAACACATTATTCAGAAAACTCGATCAGACTGAGTTAGATTGGAAACAAGAATTGAATCGGGAGATGGAAAATCAAACTGGTTTTAATATTGATTTGTAAATGAGATCCATATAATTGCTAGAATGTGCTAAATTAACTTAGAAATTATTTGAACTAGCATCATACTAACTTAGGTAAAAAAAACTATACAAAATTTTCAAATACTTTAGTAAATTAGAAAATGGAGATTATTGAGCCAATTGGTATGGAATTGGAAAAATAATTATTAGAAAAATAAATTAGGCCAAGAACTAGTCGAATTTGATGTGAATCGGTCAATAAAAAACCAAAATTGGTCGAATCAACTAATAAATTTATTGGAAATGGATTCAGAACAATGCTGAACTGTCTAACGGACCAGGACACATGCCACATATGTGGGCACATGACAAAGCCACGCATCATATGTGTGTTGTCATACCCCGACCCGGTTTGGTCGAATCACTCTTAGCAACCCGCCACTCTCCCAGTTTATTAAGGGTTTTCCCCTTCTTTTACTTGGAAGGAGTAAGACATCCTTTAAACCTATACCTTTCCTATAATAACATTAATTAAAACTCCATGAAATTTTAAACTTTACATATCTGTCTTGCAGGTATGACTAACATGAGGTCCTTGGATAGGTTTCCCTTGGTTACCTGAAAAGGGATATAAGGGTGGGATGAGTTCAATGACATAGTGAATAGGTGTTTAAAGCTTGACTTTCAAAAAATTAGTTTGAATTGGAGTGTGCCATACTCCTTGTATTCTTTTAAAACATTTCATCATCAAAATCTCGGTTCTCATAGCCATTTCTCATCACAACAGTGTGTTTATCAACCAACACATGCCCTTTATCATGAAGGGAACACACATTCGCAGGGCAGCACGTTCACTGCACCCACTTGTGGTGTCAGAGCAACTTTACCGGCCACCTAGATAGAAGCATGTCCACTTCTACTTTGAGAATTAGTGGATGTATGCGACATCCGACCCTTATTCCCATAACGAAAACTCCGTGTCCGTATGAGGACAGAGACCTCATCCCGACCCCACCTCGGTCTCATGCGCATCAAGCTATGTTGAGCTTCCCTAACTGCTGGCATGACAAACTGCCCTTATCTCCACTATGTTGTCCAGAAGCCCCTAGGACGCATCACTACCCCTCTTGGGCGTCTTAAAGGTCCCAAACCTCAGTGCATGCACAAAACAATAGTTTTCCTCATAAGCCATTTTATCTTTGGTGCCACTGGTCCAATGGCTCCGACCCTCAACTTGACCTACAACTGTTTGTCTCGACTGGTCCGTCGACATGTCTTGTCGCACTATCACCAGTCCATCGAGTATGTTGGTCCTGTCTTGGTACCATGGCCAAACACATCATTTATTTAAAGTTTTCATGGCTTAAACTCATGTTTGTTTACGAGCTCCTGCTCATGCCAACCGGCCTTGGGCCCATTGTACGAGATTTTCAAAATTGGGCATATTAGCCCCCCAACTTCCAAAACTGAGGCCTCCGGCCTATTTGAGCTATCCGAGCTCTCGTTAAGAAGGTCTCCCAAAATGTTTAAGTAGTATCACACATTGAGGGGAGAGCACTTTCGATAAAATAATCTTTTCATTTGTCCATCACGCCAACTGGGTGTGAGGACATCTCCTATAAACCCCGCACATTTGAGTTAAGGAAAACCGGGAAAAGAACCGGTCAAACCGAATAAGAAAACCAAACCGGTTTACATTTGGGAATAAGCAATATGAAAATTTACAACTTTCGGTTGATCCAAAAGATTTATTAAATATTGGAAAAGAAACTTAAGACAAACTAGAAAACAAAAACCAATTGGTTCAAGTGAACTAGATTTCATAAAAACTTCAATGTTAAGCATGCTTACCTGAGAGTAGTGTGAGGATGGGTATACTAGTAATAAATCTCTCCCATTTAATACACGAGTTTTACAACTATATAAAGAGGTCATTCCCATTTCATTCTCCTCACACCTGAACACTTCTCTCTCTCTCTCTCTCTACTGCTCCATTTCTCGGTAAAGCTCGAACCAGAGCTTCGACTTGAACAAAGGTCGGACTCTTTAGAACCGGAGAGAAGACAGCTATCTGATAGCAAACTCCAGTAAATACGAGAATTGTTGGAGAAGCGCCGACATGATGAAATAGCTGCCCTATTTCGGCCAAGCTGGAATCAGCCATTTCAAGCCCTCCTCAGGCCAAACCAAGCCCTCCCAACACTTCCTCAGCCTTTCCACGGTTGAATTAGGACCAAAAGGTAAGCTAATTCAGCTCCCCTTTATAATTTTCGATCGGTGCTAGAGAGAGAGTCGACTGAATTTCAATGACGAAATTCTAATCCAATTCCGCATCAATTGATACAATACTTGATTTTAGGATGAACCTCATGACGAGACCTATCTGCCCAGATCGAAAGCTCGAACTGCCGTGCCTTCACCGGTGAGTAATCGAAGCTTTCTCTCTCTACAGTCTGTTTTCTGGCAAAGCTCCGTTTGAGCTCGTTCTGACGTTAAAATCTGCTATTCAAAGTTTCTTAGAATCGTATGAACATACAGGAACTCAATTTCAACTCTAATTTCAATAATTAGAAGTGTTTGATCGGTTAATTTGATGAAATCAAATTCGGTAGTGTTGAAGAGTTGAAATTGGGGGAAATTTTGGGGATTTTCGAAATTCAAAGGGGCGAAAATACAATTTTATGAGTAGTCAAAAGTCAAAAGCTTTTAAAAACTCATTCACTGAGTAGTCGTACTCACCCCGCTCCCTTATATCCCTTTCAGGAAATCCTGGAAAGCCTCCCCTTAAAGACCGTCAACTAAGATGCATGTAAGAAAGGTATGTAAAGTTTTAAAATTTCATACAGTTTTGATTATGCTATTCCAGGAAAAAGGTGCAAGTTAAAGGACGCCTTACTCTTTACGGTTTACGATAAGGGGAAACCCTTTAATAAACCGGGAGAGTGGCGGGTTGATCACGGGGATCCGACCAAACCGGGTCGGGGCGTGACATCTCCGCTTATAACTAATAAGCGAGTTTTCTACTTCCTTTCAAGAAGTTCATCATACCAACCGGGTATGATCTACTTACAAAAGGTAATTAATTTTTCCGCGTAATTTTCACATCACTCCATTCAAGTGTGATGGTTAAAATTCCACTTAGTAGTGGGTTTTCATTTTTGAGGTACTTATCATCTCAACTGGGTATGATATAAAGATCTCACTCATTCAATAACGCGAGCTTGTCCTTGCTAGCGTTCCCTGTACTTCGTGTTCCTAAATGATAAGAACATCCATGTTCATTATCTCTTGGCCTAATAGCATTCATTCATCGTGAATGGATGAAATACTCAAACTTTTCAATTTATTACAATTAGGTCCCTAAAGTTCTTTTCTTTAACTTTAGGTCCCAAATGCTGATTTTCCCCAAATTGAGTCCAAAAACTTCTAAAATTCACATTAGAACCTCAATTTATTCAAAATCATGAAAAGGGGTTCAAGTTTCCCAATTTTCCAATTTGATCCCCAACTTTTCCAAAATTACCATTTTGCCCCTACTTCACAAAAATGGTAAATTTCACCCAAAAAATTCCAAAAATCAACCAATTGATCCTCCAACATCTTTTCCATGCCCAATTGGCCCTCAATTTTATGAAATTTCACTTTAGTCCCTTGAATTTTAGAAATCCCCAAAATTTCCCCAAAAATTTCCCCAATTTCAACTTTCCAACCTCACCGGATTTGATTTCATCAAATTGACCGATCAATCGAAGTTAATTGTTGAAATTGAAGTTTTATTTAAGTTCCTATACCTCCATATGATTTAATTGCACTTTGAATCGCACGATTTAACGCGGAACGAGCTCAAAGGTAGCTTCGCCGGAAAAGTAAGCGTAGAGAGAGAAAGCATTGAAAGCTTACCATTGGGGGCACGGCGGTCCGAGCTTTCAATCTAGATAGATAGCTCTTGTCCTGAGGTTTGTCACATGCTCAAAAATCACCTCAATTCATGTTGAATTGAGGGAGAATTTGGTCAGTAAAGATTTGTCGGTTCTCTTTCTAGCACCAATCCAAATTTATAGAGGGGAGTCAAATTAACTTACCTTTCCACTCTAATTCAGATGTAGAAGGGCTATGAAAGTGTTGGGAGGGCTTGGTTTGGCCTAAGAAGGGCTCGAATTGGCCATTTTGAGCTCGATCGAAATAGGGCAGCTTTGGTTCGCCAGAGTTGCTTCATTGTTCTATCATGCCAATGACCCTCAGAGTAAATAGAGACTACATGCGTGTAGTTGACTTCTCCTCGAATCCAAAGAACCCAACCACACCTTCTTTAGCTTAGAAAAATGCCCAAGTCGGAGCTTTGGTTCAAGCTTCACCAAAAAATGCAGCAGTAGGGAGAGAGTGGAGTTTTTAGGTGTGAGGTGAATGAATGAAGAGGGGCTCTTTATATAGGAAGTTCAGGGACTTCTTGGTCGTCCGATTGGCCCCTTAATGGTGGTCATTCATTGCCTAAAAGTCCCTGGCCGGAGACTTTTCATCTTAATCGGCGTTGCTTGATTTTTTGACGAGTGAACAGTGCTATCATCTGAAGGAAGAAGATGACACTCTTAAATTGGTTCAAAGCTTAAATTGGTTGGTTCAGGCCCGATTCGACTAAGTTTTTCAAAATTAAAATTTTTTTAAACTCATCTAAATTCATTCTCTATCAAATGGTGGCCTCAATTCTCAAATTTATATTTTTTAAGCCACCTAGAAAAATGAATTTAGAAATCGGTTTAATAGTGGTTCAAACCGGTTCACATGAACCGGTTGAGGTCCGGTTCACATGAACCGGTTTGGTTTTCATCTCCAATTCATCCTAAAGTTCTTTTTCATGACTTTTGTGACTCTTGAGGTCACTTGGGATCTATAAATATCTCGGTTTACCCTTTCTCTATTAGTTTCAGTTTATAACCTGACTCAATTTTCTCTTTGAAATTTACCGGTTCTTTCCCCAATTTTTCTTATTATTAACGGACGAGGTTTACAAGATCTCCCTGGGGATGACATTGGGGAAGAATCAAACAATCCTTCTGCATCTCTCCAACGAGACTCTCCACAACCAACAGATGAGGGGCTTGCGAAGGAAGCCACCTGTCGAGGAAGATCGAGTTCGTCCATGTCATGCAAGGAATCCTGGAGACAAACCTCGTCTCCATGTGATGAAGGCCCTTCTCAAAGGGTAAGATGGGTCCATACTCGTTGCCATGTCTAACTTCGAGGCAGGGTTCTGGAAGGTGATAGGGGGAGGCGAGATGCAAGACTGCCAGAAGAAATCTCTGAAATACCATGGTGGTGGGAATTTCTCGGATGTTGTAAGGTTGCTAGCTTATGCTTCCACCAAAGAACTTAGGAATTTTCTCCATCGCTTATATAGTTTGGAGAGGGCCAAGCAAGAGCTCTTACTACCTTTCGGACTCCCAATTCCCCAGGGGCAGGAGAGCTACCGTATGAAGAATTTTAAGGGGGAGGCCACTACTGGGCCTTTCCTGCTCCATATTGGTATTAAGAATAAGTATGGACTCAAAGGGTGGCTAGAGGAATATGCCTAGCAATGCTACGATAAACATGCACGAGGCGCTCCTTGCGTGGAGTACTTCCCATGGATTTTGGCGAGGGTTGGTTATTGTACTAAGCTAGTTACGATAAGGGAGGCGACAGAGAAGATGGCAGTTGAGAAGCCTATTGGGGGTGTATAATGATGTTGGATGCATGGGAGCATGCCTTTTCCTTGCCCTTATACAATGTGCTCTCTTCCCATCCGCATGCCTCGAATGCTAAATAGGACCTCCGGATTCAAAAAAAAATAATCGACCAAGTGACCTAGGTAAAACTCTCTAGGAAGCCCATCATAGACCAGCCCACTGGATTGTCCCACTGATGATGCTATTTATAAGGGGAAGCCCAAATTCTTGAGTTGCTTTTGGCACCCCGATGGGCGACCTATCCGCCTGATGGACGATGATCTAGAGAAATTACTTTGCCTAGAGGGGATACACAAAATATTGAACAACTGTGAGACAATTGCCATTTCCTTGGTCATCATCTTCTCCTTAGTAGGGGGCGGCAGCTCAGGCCATGCTTGCAACGATGCTGATAGAAGTATTCCGAGACAGGTGCCTCCTGGTAATAAGTTGCCTAGTTGTAGCGACAATGACAAAGTTAGCAACTCGAGCATCTAAACGGTAATACATGGAGGACATTCACACACAATGGTATAGGAGGAACCAACGTGCACTCATCTAACAATATTTATGGATAACTGTGAGTGAGATTTTTAACATCAGTACTGATTGGACCGATGATGCAATAGTACTCACAGTTTTCTATCGTTTATTAATTAGAATATTTTGAGAATATATTTCCCCTTTACTGTGTGAACCAAGCTAAAAAAATTATTTTTGGGAGAATATATTATATATGGGGATTATAATGTCCCAATGGGCCTAAGGCCGTGTTTTTTAAAGAGAAGTGGGCCCAAGGCCATGTTTTGAAAATCTCGTGAAAGTGGGCCCAAGGTCAATGGACACGGGTATGGACCCGTCCATAACTAGCATGTAATGAGTAATTCTAAAAGATCTAAATAACAGGAAATTGTGTGTGTGACACCTGCCAATCCAAGTCTGAGTTGTCGAGCTTGTTGGGCCAAATCGCTACTTTGTCGAAACTAGGTCATCGAACCTGTTGGGCCAGTACGCGTGGGCCGAAGCCAAGCCGACAAACCGTTGTGCTGGAGGGCCGAAGATAATGCCTATAATTTAAAATATTGTTGATTGTGCATGCACTGTGAGATTCAAGCCATAAAGACTCCTAGCATGAGGTAGTGATGGATCCTAAGGATTGTTGGACAACCGAGGGTGCATAAGGACGGTATGTCGTCCAATTGGTCGAGAAGCTCACAGAGCTTCCTGTGCACTAAGACCGAGGTAGTAGGGGAAAGGAGGTCTCGTCCCTCAAAGTGGACATGATGAAGTGATCAAGGTTTGATGGTTGGACTATTGATGTCCACTCAAACTAAGGGTAGAGATAGTGTACCTCTATAAGGGTGGACGGTAAAGGCGCTATGGTCCACATAGAACAGTCGGGGATCATTCTGTAAAAATGTATGATTCCTTTGATGATAAAAAGTGCATGATTGTGTGTGCTAAACTTAAAATGTAAGGTGAAACAATTTTTAATAACTAACAAGTGGTGGCTTGTTAAGTGGAATCCTAACTAATAGAAATTTACGGAAAAGTGGTATGTATGAACATTCGGGCGTGTGTGTTGTTGCTTATTTTAAGTACAATTGAACCTTCAAGACCCGTTATGTTGGACCAGAGTATAACTTTCTTTTGATGAAAGAAATATATTTCAAACTTGTCAAATACAAGTCAATCTTTTAATATCTCTATAAGCTTACCCATGGTGACCCATGTTTTACCTAAACCTTTTGGAAACCCTATTTAGAGTATGAGCTAAATTGTGGACATGAAGTCACGATGTCAGCAAAGCCATCTCACCGAGTTGTCGAACTCATTCCCCTCTGATTACCACTTTCAGGTAAAAATGGTGAAGATGGACACATGTTGATGGGGAAAGCCAAACCTAAACTAAAGGTATGTCTTACATTTAGTATGTAGTCCCGGTATATGGTTTCCGAAATTTACTTTCCAAAGGTTCAATTTATTAATTTGTAAAATAATTTGAGATATTTTATTTTGAGCCTTGCACCTTATCGGTTTTACGATGATAAGGTGCCCATCGTTGTAAAACTGGGAGGATGCGGCAATTGTCTGCAGGTCTGACCGGGGAAATCGGATCAGGGTGTGACACCTAAAGTCAACATAGCTCACAACAATGATCTAGGAGCTCATGCTCTTGACTGTTATATAGATTATGGCGCTATCAACCATGTGACCAATGACATGACACATTTATCTATACAGAAAAATATAACTTATCCTAAACAATTGCTCATTAGAGATGGATAGGTTTTAAAAATTCACTCTATTGTAAAACTGGGAGGATGCGACGGTTGTCTGCAGGTCCGACCGGGGAAACCGGGTCGGGGTGTGACACCTAAAGTCAACATAGCTAACAACAATGATCCAGGAGCTCATGCTCTTGACTGTTATATAGATTATGGCGCCATCAACCATGTGACCAATGACATGACACATTTATCTATACAAAAAAAATATTACTTATCCTAAACAATTGCTCATTGGAGATGGATAAGTTTTAAAATTTCTCTCTATTGGTTCAACTTTCTTTTCAAACTCATTGAAATGATTTCTTTTTACTAAAGTATTATATGTTCCCACTATCTTCATGAACTTATTATCTATTTCCCAATTTACTCAAGATAATCATTGTTATTTTGAGTTTCACCCTCATTTCTTTGTTGTAAAGGATTGTCTCGCTCGTAAGAAACTGTTCCGGGGAGCGCGCAAAGGAGGCTTGTACTATATGCGTGCAACACATTTGTCATCAGTTAGTTCTTTTATTCTAAGTGTTTAGATATCTCGCAACATTTGGCACAACAGACTTTAACATCCTGCATTTCCTATTGTATATCAAATTTTATCTACAAATTCAATAGAAAGTAATTCTATTGGTACTATATTTTGTGATGCATGTTTCCTGAGTAAGATTACTCAAAAGTCTTTTCCTCTTACTAATCATAAAAGCACTCGTTCTTTTTAGCTAGTACATACTAATATCTGGAACATGCTACAATCCGATCTTCTACTACACATATTTACTATATTCATTTCACCGACGATTATAGTAAATATTCCTGGTATTTTCTTATTAAAAATTGCTTGAAGGTTCTTCAAATCTTTCGTACATTCTTACTATGTGTTGAAAATCACTTTGAAACCAAAATTAAAAAATTTCAATTAGATGATGCATGAAGAGGTTTACATGGCTCAACCACCAACCTATATTTATTGATCACGTTCTCATCACCTTTGTCATCTTTGTCGATCCTTATATGGTTTGAAGCAAGCACATCGAGCATGATTTCTTTGTTTGAGTACATTTTTACTTACACTTGGCTTTGAAGCGTCATTGACTGATACATCTATATTCATTTACAAAACCCTAAATTTTGTAATTTTTCTTCTAGTTTATGTATATGATATTATACTCAAATGATCTTGTACTGCACCTTTCGACTTTATCCTCAGTGCCTTCAAACAAGAATTTTCTATCAAGGATCTAGGCACACTACATCACTTTCTTGGCATAGAAGTACATTCACATTCCAGTGGGCTTATTCTGACTCAACAGAAGTATATTTCTGATCTACTCACTTGAGCTGCTATGGTTGAATACAAACCTTCCTTTACACCTATTACTACCGATCCTCGCCTATCCCTTTATGATGGAACTACTCTGGATTATTCTCGCCTTTATCGGCATGTCATTGTTTCTCTTCAATATTTCACATTGACAAGACATGATATTTCTTATGCAGTTAATCAAGTATGCCAATTTATGCACCAATCAACTACATCTCATTGGGTGGCAATTAAGCGAATTTTGCGATATATTAAAGGCACATCAAGTCATGATGTTTACTTTTGGAAGAATTCTCAATTTCAATTCCATTATTTCTCTGATGCAGATTGGGTTGTTAATCCTGATGATCGACCTTCTATAAGTGGTTTATCAATTTTTCATGGCAGTAATTTAATTTCATTTAGTGCTAAGAAGTAACGCACAATTGCACGATCTAGCATTGAAACTGAATATAAAAGCTTGGGAAACGCTACAACTAAACTAATATGGATTTAAACTCTTATTCGTGAATTTGGATTCTCACCTTCAAATTCTCCTAATTTATGGTGTGATAATATATTTGACATTTATTTAATTGATAATCCTATTTTTCATGCTCGTACCAAGTACATTAAGATAGATTATCACTTTGTTTGAGAAGGGGTCGTTACCAAAAAACTTATCATTCGTTTTATTGGCATTAACACTCAAATTGTGGATATATTTACCCAAGGACTATCTTCTCATTGTTTCTCCATACTTCGTTCCAAGCTTATGGTCAATAATATTTAGAGATCTCACATTTCCAGAGAGTAATAACTAAATAATATTCAATTAAATATGGTTAATCAAAAGTTTATAACTTATAATTGATTGTCTATTAATTACTGTATATTAAGAGTAATACATTTGATTTATTATGTATCATTCTATTCCTATATAAGGAATATATTTTAAATGTATTAAACACAATAAAATTACTAAAATTAATCTTTTCTTCCAGTACACATTATTTTATTATCGAATAAATATTACGAGTTATTATTAAAATATGATCAACGAAATTAGATCAATCAAGACTTGATATGATAAAGATTTGTTAATGTATATTGTATCTCTACTCGCTCCCGTTAAACATCATCTAACATGTGGTTCTCATGGGGCGAAGAGCTTCTTGGTCTGACATTGGTGAGCAAAGATTCCCCTCTCAGCCTTATAGTGTGGTATGTATTCTATTCTATTCTTGAGACAATCTCTTTAGGCTTAAGATCCACATTCTGTGCATGTTTAGGCTTAAAACTAACTCACACTATGTACTAAAGTTTTTAAAGTATATATAAACTCTAGAAATAGAAACACGTCAATTATACATTATAAAATAGGTATTCTTACTACAAGTTGGTTTTCTATACTTGTGAACTTAGCTAACATATTATGAGTGAAATACTATATCTATTTGTCATCATTTTGTTGTTTTCTCCATTTTCTTTCACGGATTTTCTGTCACAACACTCTCACAAATGGATATATGGAAGGTTTAATATACTTGTACAATTATTGGTCAACCATTCTTGTTAAGAAGATTGAGGCACACTCATTTGCATATACAAATGTTGCATTATATCCTACCATCTCTAATGTGGTTGCTTCATGGAGTTGGTATGGTGAGGTTTTGGTGTTTGAGTGATTTCTTTTGCTTATTATATGGAATATAAAGCCCATCACTTGTTCTTCTAAGAAAACACATATCATTCATCATGCTTTTAATTTGAAGCAACTTAGGAATATGATATTGTTGGGTTATCTATCCTTAGACATGGTATCAGTCAGAAAACTAAATTAGGGAAAGAGAGAAAGAGAATATATTGATAGAGGTCATAAGAATGAGAAATTGAAATAACATATTTTTTTCACGCACTAATTCAATGATATACAAGCCTATTTATATGCTTATAATATAGGGTAACTATGTTAAATAGAATATATAATATAATATTTAATTATCAAGATTATATCGTAACTACCTTAAATATCTATAATATAATCTTATCTAATAAGATTATATCATAACTACTTTAAATATCTTATACTATTTCAACACTCTCCCTCAAGATTGGCAGTAAATATCTATCATTCCCATCTTTTTACAAATATTAATCCACTTTTTAGGTCATAACCCTTTAGTTAAATAATTTGCTAATTGTTCGCCAGTCTTCATACAGTTTAACTCCACAATCTTACTCTCAAGTTTCTCTTTGATGAAGAATCGATCAATTTCAATGTTTGGTCCTATCATGTTGAATTGGATTGTTAGTAATACTGATCGCTGATTTATTATCACAACATAACTTAATGTGTTCTTTTCTGAATAAACATAACTCCAACAATAAGTTCTTTATCCATATTATCTCACATATGCCTTGAGTTATAGCTCTGTATTCTGTCTCTACCGTTGATCTGGCAACCACCTCCTGTTTCTTACTTCTCTAGGATACAAGATTATCTCTGACAAACATGCAGTAGCATGATGTCGATCTTCTATCATATGCGCAACTAGCCCAATCAAAGTAACAAAATCCTTTCACTCTAGTATGACCTCGAAACTTAAACCAAAAGCCTTTTCCCAGACTACTCTTTAGATATCTCAATATTCGCATAACTGCCTCCCAATGTTATATTCTAGGATCATGCATATATATACTTACAATACCAATCGTATATGTGATGTATGGTCGTGTGTGACACAAGTAGATAAGTCATCCCACAATTCTCTAGTATTGTTCTTTATCCACTAGCTCCCCTGACTAAGCACATAGCTTATGATTTGGTTTAATTGGAGTGACAGCAATTCGATAACCCAACATCCTTGTTTTAGTAAGTAGATCCAATACATATTTTCTCTGATAAACCATTATTTCTATCCTACAAATGACTATCTCAATACCAAGAAAATACCTAAGTGAACCCAAATCTTTCACTTCAAATTCTTTGCTCAATCTTTGCTTTAGTCGCAATATCTCATAGCTATCATCTCCAGTTATAATAATATCATCTCTATATATTGCAAGGATAGCAATTCGACTATTTGAGTGTCGATAGAAAACTATGTGATCTCCATTGCTATCACGCCCCGACCCGGTTTGGTTGGATCCCGTGATCAACCCGCCACTCTTCCAGTTTATTAAAGGGTTTCCCCTTATTGTAAACCGTAAAGAGTAAGGCGTCCTTTAACATGCACCTTTTTCCTGGAATAGTATAATAAAAACTGCATAAAATTTAAAACTTTACATACCTATATTACAGGTATCTTAGTTGACGGTCTTTAAGGAGAGGCTTTTCGGGATTTCCTGAAAGGGATATAAGGGAGGGGGTGAGTACGACTACTCAGTGAATAGGTTTTTAAAAGCTTTTTACTTTTAAGAAAAATATTTATATGGAGTGTGCCAGACTCCTTTGTTTTCAAAAATCCTTTCATTTAAAAAAAATTCAAGTTTTTCCATTATTTCTTAATTACCGGTGTGTCATCACCCAACACACAACCTTCATCATGAAGGTTACACACATTCGCAAGTCAGTATCACTACTGAACCCACTAGTGACTTCGGAGCGACTTTTCCTGCCACCCGTATAGAAGTACGATCACTTCTACCCTGGAATGAGTGGATGTACGCGACATCCGACCTATAATCCTAAAATCACTTCTTCGTGTCTGTATGAGGACAGAGACCTCATCCTGTCCCCACCCCGGTCTCATGCGCTTGGTGCTACTCCAAATTTCACACAGACACCTGAAACGACGAACTGCCCTTATAGCCACCAGGTCGTCCAATGCCCTTAGGACGCATCACTACCCCTCATGGGTGTCTTGATGATCTCGTACTCACAGTGCATGCACAAACAAAATTTTCTCATATTGCCATGTAATCTATGGTGCCACTAGTCCAACGGCCCCGACTCTCAACTCAACCCGCAGCTGTTTGTCTTGACTAGTCCGTTGATCTGTCATGTCGCACTACCGCTAGTTGACTGAGCATGTCGGTCCTATCTTGGTACCATGGCCAAACAATTCACTTATTAAGTTTTATGGCACATATATCATGTTGGATTACGAGCTCCTGCTCGTGCCAACTGGCCTTGGGCCCACTATACGAGATTTTCAAAAAAATTGGGCATTCTAGCCCTCAAGTTCCAAAATTGAGGCCCCCGGCCTATAAGAGCTATTCGAGCTCCCGTCAAGAAGGTCTCCCAAATAGTTTAAGCAATGGCACATAGTTAGTAGAGAATACTTCCGACAAAATAGGTTTTCACTATCCATTATACCAACCGGTATAAGGACATCTCCGTTCATAATCGATGAACGAGTTTTCAACTTCCTTCGAGGAAGTCTCATCATACCAACCGGGTATGATCTACTTACCACCGGTAAGCAATTTTTTCGCATATTTTTCACATCACTTTCTCTAAGTGGTGATGATTAAAATACCACTAAACAGTGAGTTTTTATACCGAGGTACTTATCATCCCCTACCGGGTATGATATAAAATTTCCACTCACAACCGGTAAGTGGTTTTTATCTTTAAGTTGTGCTTATCATCCCAACCGGGTATGATGTTAGTAAACCCACTCACCCATTAGCGCTGTAAATTTCACTTGACCGGTTCTTTGTATTCACGTGAACTCGTCCATGTTGGCGTTCCCGATATTTCACGTTCCTACATGATATTAACATCCTTATTCATTATTACTCGGCATAACAGCCTTCATTCATTTCCAATGAATGAGAAAACCCAAACTTTTAGTTATTTACAATTAGGTCCCTAAAGTTATTTCTCTTTAACTTTAAGTTCCAAATCTCGGTTTTTCCTCAAATTGAGTCCCATAACTTTTAAAATTTATCTTGGGACTTCAATTTATTCAATTTCACCAAAAAGGGGTTTAATTTCCCAAATTTCCAATTGGTCCCCCAATTTTTCCAAAATTACCATTTTGCCCTTCCTTTACAAAAATGGTAAGTTTTGCCCTAAAAATTCCAAAATTCCTCAATTGATCCTCCAATATTATTTTCATACCCAATTGACCCTCAATTTCATAAAATTACATTTTGGCCATTTAAATTTAGAAAATCCCCAATTTTTCCCCAATTTCAACTCTTCAACACTATCGAATTTGATTTCATCAAATTGACCGATCAAACACTTCTAATTGTTGAAATTGGAGTTGAAATTGAGCTCCTGCATGTTCATACGATTCTAAGAAACTTTGAATCGTAGATTTGAACACTGGAACGAGCTCAAACGGAGCTTCGTCGAAAAACAAACTATAGAGAGAGAAAGCTTCAATTTCTCACCGGTGAGGGCACAACAGTCTGAGCTTTTGATCTAGGCAGATAGCTCTCATCTTGAGGTTCATCCTAGAATCAAGAATCGTATCAATTGATGCCGAATTGGAGTTGAAATTCTACCAGTTCTCTCTCTAGCACTGACTGGAAATTGCAGAGGGGAGTCGAATTGGTTTACCTTTTAGTCGTAATTCGGCCGTGGGAGGGCTGAGAAAGTGTTGGGAAGGCTTGGTTTGGCCTGAGAAGGGCTTGAAATGGCCGATTTCAGCTTGGCCGAAATAGGGTAGCTTTTGTCCGCTGGAGCTGCTTCACTATTCCATCATGCCAACGCTTCTCCAACGATTCTCGGATTGACTGGAGTTTGCTACTAGATAGTTGTCTTCTCCCTTGTTCTAAAGAGCCCGACCTTTGTTCAAGTCGAAGCTCTAGTTCGAGTTTCACCGGGAAATGGAGCAGTAGAGAGAGAGAGAAGTGTTTGGGTGTGAGGAGAATGAATGGGGATGACCTCTTTATATAGGTGTAAAACCGTGTATTAAATGGTAGAGATTTATTACTAATATTAATATTGACATAAATTATTGGTATTAATTCTAATAATTAAATTTCGGTATTAATTACAATAATTAAATATATATATATATATTAATTTATGACTATTTATGATAAGCCGTACGTTCGCATAAAAATTTTTGACCAAAATTTCGGGTTATAAAAAAATTTATACTTCCTAGGAGGTCACTCATACACTACTCTTGAGTAAGCACGCTTAACTTTAAAGTTCTTATGGAATCTAGTTCACCTGAACTAATTTAGTTTTTATTTTCTAATTTGTCTTAAGTTTCTTTTTCAAGGTTTAATGAACCCTTTGGATCACTCGGAAGTTGTAAATTTCCAAATTGCCCATTCAGAAATGATCGGGTTTGTGAACCGGTTCTGAATCCTCACTTGGTTTGACTGGTTCTTTTCCCAGTTTTCCTTACCTCAAAAGGGCGGGGTTTACAATTGCACTGTTGATATCCCATTCTAACTACCGCATATCGGAATTGGTCAAACCAAGCTCTTGGTGATTGCTTGAGTCCATACAAAGACTTCTTAAGTTTACATACCCTCTTAGTGGTTTTCATCGTATCAAATCCTAGTGGAATCTCCATATACACCTATTATTGTAAGTCTTCATGCAAAAATGCATTCTTTACATCTAATTGATGTAATTTCCATCCAAAGTTTGCAGCACATTATATAAGTATTCTAACCGTACTCATCTTAGCAATTGGTGCAAATGTCTTATCATAATCTATTTCATACGTCTGGTTGTAGCCTTTGCTACCAATCTTACTTTATACCTTTCAACCTTTCCTTCGGCATTTTGCTTAATAGTGAATACCCATTTGCATCCAACAACCTTTTTTTTCGCTTGGAAGTGAATACTCATCTTACTTTATTTTTCTCTAATGCACGCATCTCCTCATGCATTACTGCAAGCCACTTTGGATCATTTTTTGCCTATTGCCAATTTTTTGGTATGTGCACTAACTGTAATGATACAATAAAGGTATTGTATGCAGATAGGACAAATGCATATTAGATATAGATATATTATGTTCATAACCATATCTAATTGGAAGTTTTCCTGCATTAGCTCTAGGTTCTTTACGAATAGCAATGGGTATAGATTTATTACCATCTAGTGATGATGAGGAATAGTCAAAAGATTGATGGGTATTTGGGACATATGGGGGCAATGAGTATGGTATAAGTACATGTTCTTGTCTCTTTCCATCATCTTCTTTATCTTCCTCCCATGAGCACAACTATTGTTCCTTCTACTATAAACCTTCAATTTTAGTTCATTAGTCCCTTCTTCATTGCTACTCGATCTCTTAGGACACATGATTACACCTACAATGACATCTTCAACTATCTTATCACTGATTCTCTCTTCATTTCCATGTTGTGCTTCATGCAAATCATCTAGCACTGTGGAAGACGTTGTTGATTCACCATAAAAGGATTAATTTTCACGAAATGTCACATTCATACTCACAAAAAGTCTTCTCTCACTTGGACACCAGCACTTGTTACCTTTCTGAGTACTAGAATAACCTACATAAATACACTCCGATGCATATGGATCAAGTTTGGTTACTGTGGGACGATGATCTCTCACAAAACACACACAACCAAATACACGAGGACAGACTTAATGTATGTTGCGTCACATCAAAAGTTCACAAGGAGATTGAAAGTTCAATATATGAGAAGGCATCCGGTTAATTAAATATGTTGACATCAATAGTGATTAACTCTATAGATATTTTGTAACATTCATTGTAAATAAAAGAGCACGAGCTAACTCAAATAAGTGTTGATTCTTCCGTTTAACCACCTCATTCTGTTTTGTTATATCTGGACATGTGGTCTGATGCCGAAACCCCTTTGTAGATAAATACGGTGAGAACTCTCTATTAACATACTTAGTGCCATTATCTATACAAATAATACTCAATTTGGTATTATATTGTGTTTGCACCAAAGCTAAAAAAATTTTAAAGCAAACCAATGTCTTTGATTTATTTTTCATCAAATACACCCATGTCATCCTTGAGTAACAATCAATAAATGTAACAAACTATCTGAATCCGCCAATCAAAATAACTGGACATGGTCCCCAAATATCAGAATGTATCAACGAAAAAGGTGAAATACTCCTTAAACTAGTAGAAGAATAACTTATTCTTGTATGCTTTCCAAACTCACAAGCATCACAAATAAACTTGTTACGTCCTATATTATTAATCAAGTCAGGTCTTACCCTTTTAAAATTCTCAAAAGATAGATAACTAAGACGACGATGCTCCAATATAACTTCATTCATCGCTCGTTCAGACAAAGTACTAGTTAAAGTTGCGTCGAACTCTTCTCTCCTAAGATACCACAATCCATCAAGCCTCCATCCAGTCCTTTAAAGCTGCGTCAGACTCTTCTCTCCTAAGATACCATAATCCATCAAGCCTCCATCTAGTCCCAATTATTTTCTTGGTATTCCTTTCCTGAATGTCACATGAATCTCGATCAAAGATTACTTGACAGTTCAGTTGATCACTCTTTGTACTAACTGATAATAGATTAATAGGAAATGATGGGACATGTAAGACCGATGATAATGTAATTGATGAAGTGCATTTAATCGAGCTAAATCCCCTAACCGATTGAAATGTGCCATCAGCAGTTTGAACTCTCTTATGGGAAAAAGGTGGACAACAAGTATATGTAATAAACTCTACTGATGTTCCTGTCACGTGTCTATATGCGCTTGAATCAATAATCCAATATGTGGAAGATGGTTTAGAAGAAAATGCATGTGCAATAGTACTTGAGTCAGCATTAGCATAACACATGTTGTCATTTAAAATGTCAGCACCTTTAGCATGATAGATTTGTCCCCCAAATCATTCACGACCTTGACCTCGGGCTCCACTTCCTCTGAGGCTATGACTTGTTCCACCCCGTGTGGGAATATGTGTTGAGGAACAATTCTAGCTAATATGTCCATCCTTCCCACATTTATAGGATTGTCAATTGTCAGTAATCGGTTTTGCTAGAGCAGAGCGAATTGGTATTACTATGATCTCAGGAGTGTTTATAACTTTTTGTCTTGACTTCTCATGAATTAGGGCAACAATAACATCTTCCATCGGAGGAATTGGAGATTGATGACATATCATTGCTCTCTTGTATTCATATTCTAGGTTTAGTCCCCTCAAGAGACGAATCACATGTTGCCGCTTCATCCATGCTCTAATAGAAGTTGTGTAAACCCCACACTTTTGAGTTAAGGAAAACCGAGAAAAGAACCAGTCAAACCGAATAAGAAAACCAAGCCAAATTACATTTGGGAACAAGCAATATGGAAATTTACAACTTCCGGGTGATCCAAAGGGTTTATTAAACCTTGAAAAAAAGAAACTTAAGACGAATTAAAAGATAGAAACTAAATTGGTTCAAGTGAACTAGATTTCATAAGAACTTTAAAGTTAAGCGTGCTTGCCCGAGAGTAGTGTGAGTATGGGTGACCTCCTAGGAAGTATGATTTTTTTGTAACCCGAAATTTCGGTCAAAAATTTTTATGCGAACGTACGGCTTATCATAAATAGCTATAAATTAATATATATTTAATTATTATAATTAATACTAATAATTTAATACCCAAATTAAATTATTGGAGTTAATACAAATAATTTAATACCGAAATTAAATTATTGGAAACCAATAATTTATGGAAATATTAATACTAGTAATAAATCTCTCCCATTTAATACACGATTTTACACCTATATAAAGAGGTCATCCCCATTCATTCTCCTCACACCTGAACACTTCTCTCTCTCTCTCCTGCTCTATTTCCCGATGAAGCTTGAACTAGAGTTTCGACTTAAATATTTTTCTTAACCTCGGAAGAAGAGGTCAAGCCCTTTAGAACCGGGGAGAAGACAGCTATCTGATAGCAAACTCTACTCAATCCGAGAATCGTTGGAGAAGCACCGGCATGACGGAATAGTAAAGCAGCTCCGACGGACTGAAGCTGCCCTATTTCGGCCAAGCTGAAATTGGCCATTTCAAGCCCTCCTCAGGCCAAACCAAACCCTCCCAACACTTCCTTAGCCTTTCCACAGCCGAATTAGGACTGAAAGGTAAGCTAATTCGGCTCCCCTTTACAATTTTTGATCGGTGCTATAGAGAGAATCGACCAAATTTCAATGAAAAAATTCTAATCCAATTCTACATCAATTGATGCGATTCTTGATTCTAGGATGAACCTCAGGATGAGAGCTATCTGCTCAGATCAAAAGTTCGGATCGTCGTGCCTTCACCGGTGAGTAATCGAAGCTTTCTCTCTCTATAGTTTATTTTCCGACGAAGCTCTGTTTGAGCTCATCCCGGCGTTAAAACTTGCGATTCACATTTCTAAAGAATCATATGAACATGTAGAAACTCAATTCCAACATTCAATTTCAACAATTGGAAATGTTTTATGGGTCAATTTGATGAAATCAAATTCGGCTGTGTTAAGAAGTTGAAATTAGGGGAAAATTGGGGATTTTCGAAATTCAAAGGACTAAAATAAAATTTTATGAAATTGAGGGCCAATTGGGCATGAAAATAATGTTGGAGGACGAATTGAGAAATTTTAGAATTTTTGGGGAAAAACTTATCACTTTTTTAAAGGAAGGGCAAAATGGTAAATTTGGAAAAGTTGGAGGACCAAATTGGAAATTTGAGAAATTAATCCCCTTTTTGTGAAATGGAATAAATTGAGGTCCTATGATAAATTGTAGAAGGTTTGGGACTCAATTTAAGGAAAAAACTGGCATTTGGGACTTAAAGTTAAAGAGAAATAACTTTAGGGACCTAATTGTAAATAAATGAAAGTTTGACTTTCTCATTCATTTGGAATGAATGAAGGCGATTAGGCCAAAGGATAATGAACCAAGATGTTCATATCGTGTAGGAACACGAAGTACCATTTGGAATGAATGAAGGCGATTAGGTCGAAGGATACTGAACCAAGATATTCATATCGTGTAGGAACACGAAGTACCGGGAACGCCAACAAGCACAAGCTCACGTGAATACCAAGAACCAGTCTAGTGGAATTCACGACATTAACGGGTGAGTGGGTTTACTAACATCATACCCGGTTGGGATGATGAGCACAACTTAAAGTTAAAAACCACTTACCGATTGTGAGTGGGTTTACTAACATCATACTCGGTTGGGATGATGAGCACAACTTAAAATTAAAAACCACTTACCGGTTGTGAGTGGAAATTTTATATCATACCCAGTTGGGAATGATAAGTACCTCGGTATGAAAACTCACTATCAAGTGGTATTTTAAACATCACTACTTAGAGGAAGTGATGTGAAAATCATGCGAAAAAACTACTTACCGATTGTAAGTAGATCATACTCGATTGGTATGATGAGACTTCCTCGAAGGAAGTTGAAAACCCGTTCATCGGTTATGAACGGAGGTGTCCTTATACCAGGCAGTATAATGGATAGAGAAAACATATGTTTTATCGGAAGTGCTCTCCCCTAACTGTGTGCCAATGCTTAAACCATTTGGGAAACCTTCTCGACGGGAGCTCGAATAGCTCTGATAGGCCGGGGGCCTCGGTTTTGGAACTTGGGGGCTAAATGCTCAATTTTGAAAATCTCGTAGAGTGGGCCCAAGGCCAGTTGGCATGAGCAGGAGCTCGTAAACGAACATGATATATGTGCCATAAAACTTAATAAGTGAATTGTTTGGTCATGGTACCAAGATAGGACCGACATGCTCAGTCAACTAGCGGCAGTGCAACATGACAGGTTGACAGACCAGTCAAGACAAACAACTGCAGGTTGAGTTGAGAGTTGGGGCCGTTGGACCAGTGGCACCACAGATTACATGGCAATATGAGAAAACATTGTTTGTGCATGCACTGTGAGTACGGGATCATCAAGACGTCCGTGAGGGGTAGTGATGCGTCCTAAGGGCACTGGATGACCTGGTGGCTATAAGGGCAGTTCGTCGTTCTAGGTGTCTATGCGAAATCTGGTGTAGCACCAAGCGCATGAGACCGAGGTGGGGACAGGTTGAGGTCTCTGTCCTCATACACACATAAAGAAGTGATTTCGGGATTGTGGGTCGGATGTCACGTACATCCACTCATTCCCAGGGTAGAAGTGGTCGTACGTCTATCCGGGTGGCAAGAAAAGTCACTCTGAAGCCACTAGCGGGTTCAGTAGTGATACTGACATCCACTCATTTACAGGGTAGAAGTGGTCGTACTTCTATCCGGGTGGCAGGAAAAGTCGCTCTGAAGCCACTAGCGGGTTCAGTAGTGATACTGACTTGCGAATGTGTGTAACCTTCATGATGAAGAATGTGTGTTGGGTGATGACACACCGTGGTAAATAAGAAATGGTGGAAAAATCCAAATTTTTAAATGAATGGATTTTTTAAAACAAAGGAGTTTGGCACACTCTATATAATTATTTTTCTTAAAAGTCAAAAGCTTTTAAAAACCCATAGACTGAGTAGTCGTACTCACCCCCTCCCTTATACCCCTTTCAGGAAATCCCGGAAAGCCTTCTCTTAAATACCGTCAACTAAGATGCCTGTAAGACAGGTATGTAATGTTTTAAATTTCATGCAGTTTTGATTATGCTATTCCAGGAAAAGGTGCAGGTTAAAGGATGCCTTACTCTTTACGGTTTATAATAAGAGGAAATCCTTTAATAAACCGGTAGAGTGGCGAGTTGATCATGGGGATCCGACCAAACCAGGTCAGGGCGTGACAAGTTGTATTTGAATGATCAGATGTAATCAATAGATCATAATAATCAAATTCGAACCATAACGTTTTCAGCTTAGTACTGTACTCTATTATGCTTGATTAAATGCACTTCATCAATTAAATTATCATCAGTCTTACATGTCTATATGCGCTTGACTCAATAATCCAATATGTGGAAGATGGTTTAGAAGAAAATGCATGTGCAATAGTACCTGAGTCAGCATTAGCATAACACATGTTGTCATTTATAATGTCAACACCTTTAGCACGATAGATTTGTCCCCCAAATTGTTCACGACCTCAACTTCGGGCTCCATGTCCTCTGAGGCTATGACTTGTTCCATCCCGTGTGGGAATATGTGTTGAGGAACAATTCCAACTAATATGTCCATCCTTCCCACATTTATAGGATTGTCGATTGTCAGTAATCAATTTTGCTAGAGCAAAGCGAATTGGTGTTGCTGAGATCTCAAGAGTGTTCATAACTTTTTGTCTTGACTCCTCATGAATTAGGGCAACAATAACATCTTCCATCGGAGGAATTGGAGATTGATGACATATCATTACTCTCTTGTATTCATATTCTAGATTTAGTCCCCTCAAGAGACGAATCACATGTCGCCGCTCCATCCATACTCTAATAGAAGTTGTATCTAAATGATCAGATGTAATCAATAGATCATAATAATCAAGTTCGGACTATAATGTTTTCAGTTTAGTACTATACTCTATTATGCTCAATTAAATGCACTTCATCAATTAAATTATCATCGGTCTTACATGTCTATATGTGCTTGAATCAATAATCCAATATGTGGAAGATAGTTTAGAAGAAAACACATGTGCAATAGTACATGAGTCAGCATTAGTATAACACATGTTGTCATTTAAAATGTCAGCACCTTTAGCACGATAGATTTGTTCCCCAAATAGTTCACAACCTCGACCTTGGGCTCCACGTCCTTTGAGGTTATGACTTGTTCCACCCAGTGTGGGAATATGTGTTGAGGAACAATTCCAGCTAATATGTCCATCTTTCCCACATTTATAGGATTGTCAGTAATCGATTTTACTAGAGCAGAGCGAACTGGTGTTGCTGAGATCTCAGGAGTGTTCATAACTTTTTGTCTTGATTCCTCATGAATTAGGGCAATAATAACATCTTCCATCGGAGGAATTGGAGATTGATGACATATCATTGCTCTCTTGTATTCATATTATATGTTTAGTCCCCTTAAGAGACGAATCACATGTCGTCGCTCCATCCATACTCTAATAGAAGTTGTATCTGAATGATCAAATGTAATTAATAGATCATAATAATCAAGTTCGGACCATAACATTTTCAACTTAGTACTATACTCTATTATGCTCCCCCCCTTCCCCCGATTTAGTGCATCCAACTTATCTTCAATTTCAATCACGGTCATCATATTCTCAATACCAGATAATTGAGTAGCTAAAACCTTCTATATATCATATTATTTACTAATACCTTCTACCAACCCTACGATAGAATGTGAAAGTGATCCTATTATCCATGCAACCACTATAGAATTAGTCGCACTCCACACTTTTCATGATGTGCTGGTAGTATCAATGAGTTCTTCATATGAGTCATCAATGTAGTCTTCCAAATATTTTGACTCTGGTATGAGTATCATCCTTCCTAACCAACTCAAATAATTTTTTGTTTCTTCAAGTCTATGCTCTATTAGGAGTAATTCCAACTTCAAATTTCGATTGGGAGTTTTGTTATGTTAAGGCGATATATCTCTATTGAGAGTAATTCTAACTTCAAATCTCGATTGGGAGTCTTGTTATGTTAAGGCGATATATTATCTCTTCTTACAAGCAATTTGGTTATACCTTCTAAAAAAATTTTCAACTCCCTTACTATTACTGTTATATCCATTTTCTCCCTCTTTTATGACAATTCAGCTATATCGTGTTTAATAGCAAAAAACCTTAGCTCGATACCATGTAAGAAAACTAAATTAGGGAAATAGAAATAGAATATATTGATAGAGAACATAAAAATAAGAAATTAAAATAATTTATTTTTTCCACTAACTAACTTAATGATATACATGCTTATTTATAAACTCATATTATAAGATAACTACCTTAAATAAAATATATGATATAATTTTATCTAATAAGATTATATCATAATTAACTTAAATATGTTATACTATTTTAACGGGCATTATAAAGTTGAAGTTACCATTATTCACTATTTTGCACGTAATAATCTCGAAGGAGTTGTAATCTCCTTATCTACAATGCAAGGCTTTTGTCATGGTGTATAGTTAGGGCAGGAAGCTCAAGGGGGCCGGGGAAACTAAGTATGGAGATCTTAATGATGGCTCAAGGCTTGTCATGGTTTATAGAACTAGGAAGTTCTTAATGATGGTTCACTGCCATCTTTAAACTGCAAAATTTGTTTATCTTTCTGTCCATGTTTAGACCCCTATATTATTTTCCTTTGGTAATCAGATTTGGGACTAAACAAATATTCCACAACCATGTATCTTTTTAAAATTCTTTTTTAGGGAATACTACTATGGCAATTACTGTTACAGCACAGTAAAATGGTGCAGAAGTGGCCAGAGATGCTTTTGGCCATAACCTTGATGGTTGAGCGGGCTCACCCTTCATCATGTGATGTGATTATGCAGATAGGAAGGAGACAGATCGCATCCCAAAGGAGGGTGCACCATTTTCTTCCTTTGTGTGTGTGGGGGACACCTTTACAAATGAGTGTAACCTTCCATCCTGTGAAATTGACGTTGAAATTATGCATCTTCCGAGTCTCTCGCTTCCTGTTGGGTCTGAGATAAAGATGTTATAAAGTGCAGTCAAATGGCACAGTGCTTGTGGAGGTTATGCGCTAAGTATCATAATGTACCCATAAACATGATTTGGATTAGCTGATCTCCCCACATGCCCCCTCGGCTTCATACTTGAATTGGCATTTGTATTAACTCAGTCTGTCACCAGCTAGTGCATTGCTCATTTTTCATGTCTTGTTGCTTCTAATAATGCGTGCAATCTCACATACCCTTGTACGACTACTTGTCTAGTATTTGATAGATTTTAGTTGCTGCTTTAAATTAATTCCCTTCTCAGATAATGTTCAGTATGATTCCTTTGTATGGAAAGCAAGGTTCCATAAGGCTCAATGATGTGTCCAGGTACTCCTAATCCAAAACCCTGGTAAGTGGAATTTGAAACCCATATTATATGGTTTCAATTTTGTACTGTTCGTTGGGGGCAACTAGTTGAGGCAAAAAGCCGCTAACTATACTGTACTGTACTGTCCATTCCATCCCCCACCCCACTTTTATGATGAAGTGGAAGACAGGCAAAGAGGGAGGGAAGACCCAATGGATACTTGGCAGAAGACATGACCATGGATTTCCCCTTTTCAAGAGTAATCTTTGGGAAATTTGATCTATCTTGCTTTACAACCCAATATATTGAATTGTTTTGGATATGAAACTGCAGACGCTGAGGCATCCTTTAGCCATGGTGGTCAAACTGCTGAAAGGTAAGTTGGTGATTTGATGCCACAATTTATGAACTAGACGGGAATAAACTAATGGTGGAGCAGAAATCAGATAACCCTTCGACTTTTTTGGATTAAAGCCTACGATCCACAAGCCTCTACAAGGTCTGATATTGCTGGAAACTTATCTGTTGTAATACTCTGTCTAATCGAATTTTCTTTTCAACTGTAGCATGAATATGTTCTCCACCCTGGTTGGTCTCTAAATATTCCGTGTTAGGTCTGACCCACAGGCACGGGACAATTCGAGATATAGTAAATTGTGAGTGCGTGTGTAATTACATCAGTGTAACAACAGTTGCCTGCTTCCCCTCATTACAGTATCCTCCAACCGAGTACTCTGTTTGCGAGTGGGTGTAATCATCAGCTGAAAAGATGAGAGAAGCTGGGTTGGTGTATGTGATTGTGGGTCAAGCTAAGAGATGTCTAATGCTCCCAATAAGTGTCCCACTTTTGGTTGCCCAAATAAGAGACATGAAAAGATGGACCTAGAAAGTGCTTACCCTATTCAGATCTTTAAACTTGGATTGGCCACACCATCCAATTGGTTTGGTTTGATCCAAATCCAAACATTTGGCCTTCAATTATGCATCACATTAAGCAGGTCCAGCTATGGCAAGGCATACACACATATATGTTAGTCCCTTACAAGAGTAGCTTTTCTATATAAGTGGGATGGTGCCAATACTTGTGATTGTGTATGCACTTAAAAGTATGAATCTTGAAACCCTAATATTCCTACAGCCCATCCATCCCCTTTCCTTCCATCCCATCAACTTTTCTAGGGTTATGGATTATGAAGCTTTGTGTGTATACCCACTTGCACTGCCCATCCACGTCCGATGCACATTTTCCATATGCTTCAACTCAAATATGTCTTATCTATACCTCTAAAATTGACAAGACGTGCATAAAGACACCCCCTCCCATTTTTATCTATTAAATAAATGAATCGCATGAATTATGCCCACCATATTGTAGTCAATCCTTTGGGGAGGTTCGGTCTGCCTTTTTCCTTGCATTAAAGATGACCCTCTTTTACTAGCATCCCACATTAAATTATTATATAGAAAAGGAGAACACTTGTTCATGGCTCTATAAAATATCCTTTCGGTTGCCCAATTTGGGAAGCGTTCCCCCTTATGGCTTCTAAATTTAGGGCTGTTGTCCATCATCCCCCGCTACCATCCCATTCTTTTAATGCAGTTTTTATTGCTGGATGTCCTTAGATCCACTAGACAGAGATGATGAATTGGCCGAAGTTTTCCGGCCGGTCACCCAACTAGGAATGACTTTGTGCCGTGACAATCTTATAGTCTGTCTGTCTGGTTTAAAGATATGAGTTGTACTTGATTAGCTCTAATACAATATCTAATGCAACATGATCAAATATTGTGTACATCATTAACCAAGTAATTACATGGGTCGCATTACTAGGGTAGCTCCAAGTCCAACTAAGGCTCGGGACAAAGTAGATATAAAACCAATGTCATCTTCTTCCTACTCCTGTCTACATCTATCCCTCTACATTGAGATTATTGTATGCTAGCAATATTCTTTTGTTTTTCAACGTGCAATTTCCACTTAGTTGCACAGTGAAGAGGCAGGATTAGACTCCCAAATAGTATGGCCTATCAACATTGTCTCAATCAATATTGATTGTGGCCACTGTTGCATTGGCAACATCATGAGGACCCTCCAATGTGACAAAACTTGAATCCTTTTGAATTCACATTCATTACATTGTCGGGAAGGTATGAATTATGCCGTACCCATGTCTCACTCTGTAATTGTTTTATTTTGATGAAGCCTCCGACTTCACTCTGCAACTGTTAGATCACATGCTATTGGACACATTCTGAAGGATATGTATATGTATAATTATCATAATATCTATATATGCATGTGGCAAGAATTCACATGCATGAATTTAGAACAGGGTAAAAAGGACTGGCTAGCTAGACAGAAATGTACACTGAGCTTGACTTGGAATGCATGAATGTGCCCTAATGGTGGGTAGGGCATCGCAGGGACAAGGTGAGAGTACTCCAACAGTGAATCTATGGCTAAAAAGAATATTGAAAAAATAAAGCTCGGAAAGGAAGGGAGATATAGTGTTTAGATAATGAATTTATAATAATTAAAATAAAGAAATGTGACAACTGATAGTGTATATTACAATAATTATCTTATATTTAATAAAATAAATATATATATATTATAATAGAAAAATAGTACATCATCAATGAGGATATTGTGATCCAATTATTGGTTTCTTCAAGTACATGTCCGGATGTGGATAACAATTACAAGAGTATAAACGTGATGTCATGGGGACAATACGTACGTACTGGTTTAAGTACTTGTGGGCTTAGTGATTTTGATCCATCCCATCCACACTCTTCCTTTTGTTTAATGCTACTGTCAATTCAATTCCTTACCCCGCCAGACCAGACAATGGACACATGTTGAAGTGATCATGATGCACGTATATGTGTGTATGCACGTCGGCAATATACATAATATAATGTCTTATAATTTCCATTCTTCCTGTCTGTCGGCTACTTACCATGACCAAACTGTGCCACTTCTATTTTATCCATACTTTCCTCATGCATATGCTATAAAGTTAGACTATATATATTCATTGTTGTTACAAAAGTAAGTTGGACTATTTCGATAATTGATTTTATTCGTTTACACTTAAAATTTATAATATAATTTATAATAAGTGTAATATTTTTTAATTATAAACTCAAATTATTTATTTAATTTATCTAATTTTAAATTTTATTATTAACACAGCACTTTATATTTAAAATTTTAAATACACAGTCAACAACTTTATACCAACTAATTATTATTATTTTGTTAACTATTGAAAACAATTACTTATATATATGCACTTTATATGAAAAAATTTAAATGCACATAAAATAATTTTATATAAGTTGATTATTATTATTTTGTTAACTATTGAAAACAATTATTTATTGGAACAAACTACGAGCATAGGCTTTCAATCTAATGTCTGGTAAGGGTGTTAACCTATTTGATATTATACCATTTGATAGAGTATTATTTACCAATAATTTTTTTACTAATTTTTACTTAAAATTTATAAATTTTAAATAAGATAATATTTTCAAATTTATAAATATAAAACACTTCTATTTACATTATTACCAAGATCGTGAAACATTAATTGAAGCATTGAAAACGGGATTTTTTATGATGTCACCCATGAATCATTGAGCATGCTGATTTTTACAATATTATTGGTGAATAGATGAGAGAGCTATCTAGCTAGCTAGCTAGCTAGAGGTATGGCCTATACAGAAAACAGTACTTCGTCACATGACACATGATATGTAGACTATAGGGTTAAATGATTAAGATAAATTTTCATGAATTTTATGGGTGTGATTAATCTATGTAAATATTATGGATGAGAAAAGTGGTATATATGACTATTATGGTATAAAATCTGCATGTTTAAGGATGATTTTCATATATTTAATAATACTTTGAAAAGTGGCACAAAAGTTGAAAGTTGCAACACATGTAAAATAGTCAGGTGTTGCTGTTTTTGCACTAGTTGCATGCACCCATGATACTTGCTTGGAGTGCACTACTGCTCAAAGCATTAGATAAAAGGTAAATTACTAAAAAAATATGAGATTTTATCACTTTTGCCATAGGTTGACCAAATTAAAATATTTAAATTTTATTTTATGTGCAATTTCACATGAGGCCCAATCTTACACGCCTCACTAATATGACCGCTTGGTATTGAGATAAATTCACATTTGGTCATTTAAAAAAAATCTCAATCTTGTGGTGACCATGATCATCCTATCTTCCTTTAGGAACCAAGTTTCTTTGGAATTGAGTCTAAGTCAACAATGCCATTAAATTCATTGGAGAAAATGGATGTCATGTCAAGTCATATAAACAAATAAAAGTTAAATATGTATGCTAAGCCAATCAATCAAAAAAATTGTATAAACAAATAGAAAATGGATAAGGTTAGCACCTTGTTTTCCTAATTAGTCCATTAGTTAATCTTCTTCTAGCTAGATTACTTTGTTTAAACAAATACTATAGTTTTATTGGACTCAAATATACGACTAAAATTATCAAATTAGCTCAATGGGAGAACACCAATATGATAAATATAACATTATTATATGTGTAATTTAATAATGTTAAAAATATAATTATGTAATAATATATTGTATATTGATAAGTACTTGGGTAAATATTTACTTAAAAATAATTAATTTTAAATAGTGTAATATTTACAATTTAATAAACTTATTAACACTTAACTCTTTTATCTCATTTTTAATTATATTCTCTAACACTCACACTAAATAACTATATACAAATCGAGTACTATTTTTATCGCATTGCATAAGTGATAATAATGACATTAATAACATTTGATAAGATAATGTGTACTTATAATAACTTATATATATATCTAATTAAAAGTTATTAATTATAAATAATATAAAATTTCCAAAATTATAAACTTATAACATTTTTATATTTCATCAAATTTAATATAATATTATCAACAAATACAAAAATACATTGTAAAAGTTGTTAAAGAATACGTACATGGCATATAATGTGACGTGATTATCTATAAAGATCTCTCCTCTTGTGTCTTGAGCTTGCTCTTGGTTGTCCTTTGAATGGTTTAGCCTTTGAAGATGGATGTCCATGTGTTTGCTTATTTGAATGCCAAAGGTTGTCCTTTGAATGGGTTAGCCTTTGAAGATGGATGTCCATGTGTTTGCTTATTTGAATGCCAAATTTTAAAGAAGTCATTCAACATTGTTCCCATTCCACCCAAATCAGTGTGTTAATTTTCTTTTTCTGGTGTCATATCTGATTTTCCACAAAAAAAAAAAACATTAAAGTAATGGCATTATCGTTCTCCGGTTGTCGGCAATGATGCATGGATGTATTCAGTGTGATTCTCTATTCCATGTAAAAACAATGACAAGTGCTGACAGTCTTGTCGACATGTCGACTTAGAGGCCATCACGAAATCAATAGGGTCCCTGCAGAGCTGTCACTGAAACCACACAGAATTCATGCTGTCTTTTCTGTCAATATTACATGTCAGAATATTATTGACCCCTGTTGTTGTTAGTAACTCTTGAAGGTCCTCATCATGTTAACTTTGCAGAACCGCGAAAGAGGGACAAAGCTGATAGAAAAGAGGTGAAGAAGATGAATACAAGAGAGTAGAAAAATTTTCCTTCAAAAAGCAGTAGAAAAATTTATTCTGACACCACAGAACACTTCCCAGTTATATATATATATATATATATGGATAAGACATAAAAGAGTGAATTCAGGCATCTGCAGCGGATTCCTGCACAGTAACGTGCCTTCCATGACATGCGTCTGTCTTCCTTTCCAGTACCCAAATCAGTTTCCGATCACTTTCTGTACTGAAAACGATCCGTTTTTTTTCTTCTGCAGCTGCTGAAGGTTCCAAGTACCCTAATCAAATTCTCATCTCCCCTCATGCAGTGCATGAAACGAATATTGTACCGCTAATTATTACTAAAACGACTAAGAGTCGGTGGGCGCTAAAATCTTGCTTTTGTTTTATGAATATCACGAGTACAGGAGATCTAGGGTTTCTTCAAAGGAATAAGGATTAGAGCTGGGAAGATTGGCATTACCAGCTCATTTTTCGATGGTATTATTCATACTTAGACGATGTGTGAGATTTGCCACCGGCGCCGACGCAATTTTCTGCCGGAAAACTAATGAGATTGACGAATACAATTGGGTGAGAGGTAGAGCCACGTACCCGTACCCTTCCATGAAAACAAGCACTTCCATGAAATACCTATTACATCCTACTATGATGGGTATTTCCTGTTCATGGAACTGTATTTTTTTCTGCCCATTCTCATGGACATCGTTAACCAGCATAGTAATACGACATATTCATTTATTTCCTAGTGACAGCTTCATATGCTTCACTGATCATCAGAATGCACCTTGGGCGAATTATAGCCTTTCTTTTCTACATTTCAAATATGCATGTTGATGTCGGATCGCGTTGGTTGGTAAATGGTAGCTCTAGTGTTACCCAAAACCCGGTCACATTGCATTGCATGGTCGGCGCTGTTGACCGGTCAGCGTAGGCTTCGTGGGGGCGCCACGTGATCCTCCACCTGGCGTGGGGCAGACAAGTGGCAACTGACACGTGTCACGGGAAATAGACACTGTCCATCCGGGTGGATGTGGGGATGGGTATTGTTCCTTCTATGCCTCCCTCCCATGTGCTCCTCTTCTCTCAAGGATTGATAAGTTGGACTAGCCCAAAATAGGGAGCGTATATAATATGATCAAACTGACTCCAATTCAATGTTCCAATTGCTTTCACCGTGTGCTGGCCATTATCCTAAGTAGATAGAGCATGACACCAAGTGTTCATGATGATGCAAAGGTCAAGTTGCGATATCACACATGCACGCCATCCACATATATGGGTGCATGCATCCATGCACCACCAGAGGGAAGAAGCCATCGAGGGCCCCTTACGTTTTTGTGCAGAAAACATGGCATTACGTGATACATGGTGCATAATTGCGTGTGCCCTGCAAATCCTAATTGTCATTGCCTTTGACTCTCGGGGCACTTCAGTGGCGTGGTAGCATAGGCATAGTTGGGCATTTTAGGTACAAATTTCCGAGGAAAACGGAGGCCAAGTCAATTAATTAAGATTCAAAACTGGAATAAAAAAGAGCAGATTTGTTCTTGTGGGATGGAAGGAAGGTCATGGTGATCAATAATTGTCCCGGGATGAGTTTCCAAGGTCATGGATATAGTGTGCGTACAAGTGCATGAGAAAAATGTGTTATTCACACATATTTTGGTTAGATGGGATGAGAAGAGAAAACTGCAAAGTCGTCTTTCGGCCTGCCTCCAATAATTACAAGCAAAGGAAGAGTAGTTTTCCATTTTCCCGCACTCATTTGGAAAACGGGAAAGGAAATGCAGGCGATAAACATCAGTTTCAAGAGCGTGTTTAGTTGACTTAACACTGCATTGGTTATGCAGAAGGTGATACTCAAAGCCAAACCCATAATCTTAGAGTTAGCCCGTGACAATAACAATATGGTATTTGGCCCTTTTTATCGTTGCCCTACGTGGGAAATCCTAAGAATTGGTGACCATGCCCGTATAAGACATGCTCCTGTCCTGGTTGGAAAAGAGACAGCCTCCGTGAAGGCAGCGACCTCCCAGTTTTACGCGTGTCACATACCCACTTAGCCGCCAGCTGTCATGTCCTGTTTGTATGCTCGGACGCACTCCAACCAGCGTACGGCCTGCGGCTTTACGGGACGGGCGGTCGGCTTGGCTCTTCTCCAAGTTTCTCAAAAGAGTGGTGCACGGTGGCGGTCGCTTATTTGCATATAATTGCTCTAATCCAGAACGAGTTTCTTAATAATTGGTATCATTCCTACCAAATTCAATTTGTACTAACTGGCTTATCACTGGTTATGAAAGTGGTTACTAGCTAGATTTTGTCCATAGCGTTAAGGACCCATGAAAAGAAACATGAAAAGAATGGATTTTGAACACAATAAGTGAAGCCATCTTTGGGTCATCTCTCATTGGTTATATATGATGGCCAGCACCAGCACCAGCACCACCACATACCCCAGACTCACTCCTATAAATACCCACTCTCTCCCCTTTTCTTCTTCACACAAAGACTCACACACATCAATCCCATTTCCTATCCAACTCCCCCTTCCTCTTCCCACACTTCTCTAATTCCTCTCTGTTTCCAGCTGTATCTCTCTGTCCCTCCCTCCCTCAACCATGCCTGAGGCTCCCAAACAGTCTCCGCCGTCGCCCTCCTCCTCCGCCCATCTCTGTTTCCTCCTCTCTGATAAGAACCGAAGGGCCCTGGACTTCATTGAGGACGTCACCTCTAACCCAGACGCCGTCCAGGCCCGCGTCCTCTCTGAGATCCTCTCCCGCAATACCCACGTCGAGTACCTCCGCCGCCACGGCCTCGACGGCCGCACCGACCGCCAGTCCTTCAAGCAGCTCCTCCCCGTCATCTCCTACGAGGATATCCACCCCGACGTCTCCCGCATCGCCAATGGCGACACCTCCCCCATCCTCTGCTCCGACCCCATCTCCGAGTTCCTCACTAGGTATATATAATTAGCAAGTCTCGTATACAGGACAGGACAGGACAGCATGCTACAGGTTTACCTAAACAATGTTCATATACTGGTTGTAATTTTTTTTTCCTTTTTTAAATTTATGTCAGCTCCGGCACCTCGGGCGGAGAGAGGAAGCTGATGCCGACCATCGAGGAGGATCTGGACCGGAGGTCCTTTCTCTACAGCCTGCTCATGCCGGTGATGAGCCAGTTCGTCCCCGACCTTGACAAGGGCAAGGGGATGTACTTCCTCTTCATCAAGTCCGAGGCGATGACCCCCGGCGGCCTCGTGGCGCGCCCAGTGCTGACCAGCTACTACAAGAGCAACCACTTCAAGAACCGCACCTTCGACCCTTATACCAACTACACCAGCCCCAATGCCGCCATCCTCTGCCCCGACTCTTACCAGAGCATGTACGCCCAGCTCCTCTGTGGCCTATGCCAGCGTACGGAGGTCCTTCGCGTCGGAGCCATCTTTGCCTCCGGCTTCATCCGCGCAATCCGCTTCCTCGAGAACCACTGGCCGCGCCTCTGCGACGACATCCGTTCCGGCACCCTGAGCCCCGACGTCACCGACCCCGCCGTCCGCGAGGCCGTCTCCCCGATCCTCCAGTGCCCTGACCCGGCCCTCGCTGCCTTCGTTGAGGCCGAGTGCAGCCGGTCGTGGGCCGGCATCATCACCCGCCTCTGGCCCAACACCAAGTACGTGGACGTGATCGTCACGGGCACCATGTCCCAGTACATCTCCACCCTCGACTACTACAGCGGCGGCCTGCCGCTTGTCTGCACCATGTATGCCTCGTCAGAGTGCTACTTTGGCATCAACCTCAACCCGATGTGTCAGCCCAGTGACGTTGCCTACACGATCATCCCCACCATGGCTTACTTCGAGTTCCTCCCGGTCAACAGAAACAACAGCACCGGCCGGGTCAACAGTCCATTGACCACTGAACTCGTCGACCTCGCCGACGTCAGGCTTGGCCAGGAATACGAGCTGGTCGTCACAACCTATGCTGGTAAAATAAAACCATATATTCATACAGTTAAATATACTTAGAAAAAACGATCATAACATTCCGACTTTTGGTGTTCAGGGCTGTATAGGTATCGAGTGGGAGATGTGCTGAGGGTGGCAGGGTTCAAGAACAAGGCGCCGCAGTTCAACTTCATATGCCGGAAGAACGTGGCGCTGAGCATAGACTCCGACAAGACCGACGAGGTGGAGCTCCAGCAGGCGGTTGGGAAGGCCCTGAACCACCTCGCGTCGTTCGGAGCCACGGTCGCCGAGTACACCAGCTACGCAGATACGGCCACCATCCCGGGCCACTACGTGCTGTTCTGGGAGATTGTCGACGGCGGCGACTGTGTCGAGCTGAAGGACGACCGGTCCTCGGCCGCGATCCCACCATCAGTGTTCGAGGACTGCTGCCTGGCCGTGGAGGAGTCGCTCAACAGCGTGTATAGGCAGGGGCGGGCGTCGGACAAGTCGATCGGGCCGCTCGAGATCAGGGTGGTGGAGCCTGGGACGTTCGATAAGCTCATGGACTGCGCCATCAGCTACGGCGCGTCTATCAACCAGTACAAGACGCCCAGGTGCGTGAAGTTCGAGCCGCTGTTGGAGGTGCTGAACTCGAGGGTGGTGGCCAGCTACTTCAGCCCCAAGTGCCCCAAGTGGGCTCCCGGGCAGCGGCAATGGTGCAACCAAGAGCTCAAATAGGGACGGGCCGATAAACGGTTGACATATGGGAAGGAGGGGTGAATGAATGATATCTTTAATTAATTAGGAAAGTGTTAAGGTCGACGATTTTTCGTCTTAGATTAACACGTGTCCGCGTCCTTCAAGTTCTTCCTCGTCTATTTTTAATGCATACACCTTAACTTTTTAATTGTTCGTTTTTTAACCTTTTCTTTTCTTGTATGATTGTGATGCTCTCTCTATTTTAATGGGTTTTATCGTCATCCCCAATTGTTCGTTTTTTAACCTTTTCTTTTCTTGTATGATTGTGATGCTCTCTCTATTTTAATGGGTTTTTATCGTCATCCCGATCCAACACATGAATTTAATTTTTTAAAAATATTTGAATGCAAAGGATAAATATTTAAAATAAATATTAGTGAAATGATCATGTATTATATTTTTTAAATTATTAAATTAAAATTTTCTCTAAAATAAAATCTCCTAAATTGTGGTCTCATCTCATGCCATAAATTGTGAGATTTTCTTGTGATTTTTCCTTGCAAATTACTTAAAAACTTAGTACATTTTAATAAATTAGAAATAACTTTTTTAAAAATATATAATATTTACAAATAAATTATATATAATTAAATTTTTGTGTAATTTAATTAATAATTCTCTATGGTTATAGAATTTTTGAAATAAATTATATATTTTTAGTAGTATTAAAATATTAAATTTTGGCTAAGTATTTATATGATATCATAATTTATATCTAAATAATTTATTTATTTTAAATTACTATAATTTTTATTAATAACTCAAAATTAAATATAATTTTAAAATATTTATTAAGTAAAATATATATATAATTAAAACGTTATATAATCAATTTTAAATGATAAAATAATTTTTTATTTAGATACATTGAATATAATGAAGAAAATAGTATAAAAATTTGTGCTATATTTTAAGAAGTTTAGTTTATGGTTTAAAATTTGTTACATAACATCTTAATTATATAAAATTCACTCGATAAAATATTTTAAAATTATAATTATTTTAAATTATTAATAAAAACATAATAAATTAAGTAAAATAAAATATTTATATATAAATTATAATATTGTATAAACACCTAATTTAAGGAAGATGGTACCTAATTAATTACCTTAATGCTAATTATGTTAAGTTAATTGGGATTAACCCCTATATTAATTACCTTATTACTCTTCATGTTTGACTTTCTTCTTCAAAGGAGCCCGTTGTTCTGAGAGAACCCTAACCATGTCCCCCCCTCCGCACGGCCGCCGCTTTGAATCCAAAAACGACGTTCTTCTGCGACAGAAGTGGAAGCCTCGCCCGTAAACTCCGTCTGGAGGTGACGGGAAACAACTCCAACCTCAAGGATAGTTCTCACGGGTATCTCAATCGCGGGGGGAGGAGTCTCCACTAAACTCCTAGCGCCGGTATACGGATCCTAATCCAATTTTTGGGGCATGCATTTGGAAACCTACGCCGTCCTACAAGCCTCCAACAAACATTTCAGTCGCCTTCATTCTCTTTTCGAAATCCCGGTAATCGGGATTGCTTGCACCTCCCCAAAGGAACCATAGGTGCGATGGTGGTGTCCTGAAGGATTTGATGACCCAACCCTAAAAATCCCAACCCGCGAATGCATGCAATCGATATCGAAAAATCATATTGTGCTGTTACCTTCTCAACATTGGCAGTTGGGGTAGCTACTCACTTGGTAGCTGAGACTTGATGATTGTTCCTGGCTGCACAAGGGTCTCTAGGACTCGGTGTAGCGCAATTATTCTCTCCCTCCTCATGCGGGCATTGCCGGTGGTTGGGGAGCCCCTCTACGACTCTTTAGCTTGCCTTTATCTGGGGAATAAGATTATTGAATTTTGTTTGGAGGACTTTACCAAGTTACCAAAAGGAGCACAATGGGTAGCAATGGCAAGATTCCAGCAGCTCCGAAATTATAAATAAAAGGTACTAATATAATCCATCTTGATCATGGGCCTAAAAATTCTGAAGATGCAATAATCTTGCTCGGGCATTCTAAGGAGTGTGGAATGAGAGAGGGGCAGTGAAGATTAGAGCACTTGATGTAAAATTATTTACCTTTGAAGTGGGAAGAGAGTAGCAACTAATCTTATAGAAGATAGTCCATGGGTGTCGTCGAGCTTGCATATTATCTGCTCCCTCGATCATTAACAAGCCACTAACGACCAAACCAAGTTCTATAAACCTTACCTAATGGAGTTCACACTCTCTACACAGTTGTCCAATTTACTATTAACAATGTATTTTAACTAAAAATTAAATCTATGAATTAACATTGTTCATGGTATCAAGACACATTTTGATTTACAAAGGATACTCACAAAAAAAGCAATCCTTTGGCATAAAAATCTCCGACCATCAAATCCTCACTTGTAAGCGGTTAAACTTTTCTCTCTCTATAATGTTTTTTCGATAAAACTCTATTTAAGCTCATTTCTAAGCCAATTTAAGTGATTCAAATCTTGAAATATTCATGAGAACATATGGGAGATGATTAAAATCATGTTAGAACTCAATCGGGAAGGTTTAAGATCGAATTAATGATAATCAAAGTAGGGGACTAATTAGCAATTTTTAAAAGTTTGAGGACTAAAATGTAATTTCTAAAAATTAGGAATTTTACTACAATTAGTGAGAAATCAAGTGTCCAATTGAAAATAATGAGAAATTAGGGACCCAAAGAGAATATTTGAGAATCTTAGATAACCTAATTGGAAATAAGGTAAAACTTAAGAACCTAATCGCAATTAACAAAAGTTTCGGGTATTAAGTGTAAATACTTATTATTTGGAACTTAATTGCCCAACTTGTTATATGAACAAAGTACCTACAATTCCGTGCGAAAGAAAGACACGCCAAACTCGAAAATGCCCTAGGACAAATAAGTCTTGAGATATGGATGAGTGGGATCTTGGCATCGAGTACGATTGGACCGATGACGCATTATTAGTCGTAAATTTGATAAACACTTTTCCAAAAATAGAATCCTACAAATGTGTGAAACTGCTTAAACTATTTTTGGATTATTTTTGTTGCGAGCATTAAGCATGTTAATAGGATTACACTTGAACGTTGTAGTAATACATTCAAGTGTATAATCTAATTCAACATTTGATACAGAATATGAGTGGGACCCATGATCAACAAAGAGTTGGTTAGATTTAGTTATGTGGAATGGACCCAAGGCCGTGATTTTTTAAAAGAGAAGTGGGTCTAATGTCATATTTTGAAAACTCATACGGTTGGCTCAATGCCAATAGAAATAGATCAAATCCCATAGATAAGTTCTTATTTATGAGATTGATAAAATGATTAAAATTTGATAATGCTTGCTTAAGTTACTAAGCTGAAGCTAGGTTGGAGCCCGTTAGACTAATAGCGCAAATAGAAAGATATTAAATCAAAATATTCTTGTTTGTGATTACAATCGTTCAGAACCAAGAATACGTACAGTATGGGGTAATATTGGTTATAAGGGCTACTGGACAGAAAGGTTGGTACAAGGAAAGCTATGCTAGTCAAGTATGTTTTGGAGCTTCATGCGCATTGAGACCGATGAAGAAGGGGAAGAGGTATCGTCCCTCAATAGTGAACAAACTCATTCAGAAATGTCTGGGGGTTGAGTAATGGTGCTCACACAAATAAATGATACAGGTTGAATCCTCTCACCAAGGTGGGCGGTAAAGGTACTATAGGCCACAAGTATCACATATCGATGTTATAGCCTCAAATGGTCAATTTTGCGAATGATTAATCCCTTTAATGAGAAAGAGTGTTTGATTTGTTGTTTTTCTAATACAAACCCATGGGAAACTAACCATAAACAAATCAAGGAAAAAGCATTCCGGGTAGGAATGAACCTATTATGAGCTTGTGAGATACAAGCAGTGGTTTTAACTGAGAAATACTTTTTAAATGATAAGAAAAGTTGTAGTTAGTTATATTTGATCAATCAAATCCCTTTGATTTAAGAAAGATAAATCCTTATATTTTTTAGTATGTGTTGAATCGTGTACAGAGTAAGTCACAATATCAGTAAAACCTCTCACTGAGTTGTATACTCACCCTTTTCCCTAATTCTCCTACAGGAGATTTTCTATCTAAAGGAAAGGATACCAAGACTCTCAATTAGTAATCCAAGAAAATGTACTCAATTACTAAGTTAATTTTGTGAAGTTTTGTTATAGAAAATAATATTATTGTAAGTTTTTAGTCTAGTTGGACTATGTGGTTCCAAGCAAACCAAGTCGGGTTGGATGGTAGAAATCGGGTTTGATCCGACCTAACTTGGTGACCTTTCTTTTCATCTTTTTCCCAAAATTACACTTTTTCCACTTCAGGTACTCTCGGTAATTTAAATCATGCACCTTTTCGATCCGAGCTCATCCACACAGGCTTCCCAAAAATCTTAGCTTCTTGTTCGGGAACTGATGTCTTATCCAATCTCAATTCCTGGCTCGGATTCTCATTCTCAATTCTTCTTGGGTTTTTGGTCTAATTATGCCACACTTCTACTGATGAGGAAATCCCGATGTTACATCATTCTTTGGGTCTCGTGGTTCTCAGTGCTCGTCATTCTTAAGATCAACTTCTCGTGGAGAAATCCCTAACTGCGGACGTTCCTCACACGATAATTACACATGCTTCTCTTCGAGTGGGGGCACAAGTATACGAGGTGGCTTCTTAAGTCATTGGGCTAATGGAGGCCCAATAACACTACTATTCGGTTATGATATAGCGCAATCACCCATCACCATAATTTCAACCCAAATCTGTCATGGTCTATTCGACAATTTGCATATATGCACAATTGAAAGTTGTCTATTTCTTGTCAGTCATGTTTTGAAATAGGACATTCCGCATCATCATGTCCTCTTCTACCATGCAATTTTCAATCTCCTCGAGTCAATGTTGGTGTTAGATCTTCCTCATCGTCATCACACGGAGTCGACTGATATATCGACTTCAGAGCTACTCATAATGTCTCCAATAATACTTCTTCTATTTCTATACAAGACGATGATCATGCATCACCACATTTACTTTTAGGTGATGGATAAAGTTTTTCAATCATTCATATCAGATCTACCGTTCTCTCTAACTCCATTACAATTTTTCATATTTCCAACATATACATTGTCTAATTAGTAATCTATTGTTTGTATATCAATTTACTCAAGATAATCCTTGTTATTTTAAATTTCACCTCGATTATTTACTTATAAAGTATCGGTCCACTCATTAAGAATAACTTTGATGAAACCGTAGAGCAGGTCTTTACTACCTTACAATTTGTCATCACACTTCCAGTCCTCAAACTCATCTTAATACCACTGTGGCTAGCGCTCTTCTTCATGATCATTTTGGCCATCTAGCTCGAGATATCGTCAATAAAGTAATGCCTTTTTTTCTTAGAATCAATAAAATATTTTCATTTTGTGATTATTGTTCAATTTGTAAATTATCCTAAAAAGTATTTCCTTTAGCTAATCACAATAAATCTCTCATTACATCTACACATATATGTGAGACCATTGTGCAAAAAAAAAAAAGATATGTGGGACCTACCTTCATATTATCATTTAGAGGAAAAAATCACTATATTAAGTTTTTAGATGATTTTAGTGAATTTTACTGGATATATATAATGCATCGTTCATTCGATATTTATAGAATTTTTCATGAAATTTGACTTATGGTATTAAATTAGTTTGCTCAAAAAATTGTTATATTCAATTTGATGGTGCAAAATAATATTTATCCTCTTATTTTCATCAAGAACTACACAACCACAATATCATTCATTGAATCTCCTATCCTCACACAACACACTAGAATAGACTAGCTCAACGCAAAAATCGTCATACGGTTGACATGAATATGACACTTCTCACTCACTCTAACCTACCATCCAAATCCTAGAATTTTCTGTTTGAAACATCTTTTTATCTCATTAATCGATTATCAATTAAAAAACTTCATTACAAGAGTCCTTATCAAATATTATTTAGTTCTCTTCCAAATTGTAGTACTCTTCATATATTTGAGTGTTTATTTTATTCTTATTTATGATTATATCTTACACATAAACTCTAACCTAATTCGAAAGCATGTGTCTTTCTTAGTTACCCACTACACTATCAAGGATATGGATATCATGATCCAAATTCAGGTAAAATTTTTATCAACTCTATAGTTATTTTTAATGAGAATGTATTTCCTTACAAAAATCTTTTTCGTCCCCCCCTCTACATTGTCTTCTCTCGGCCATTTCGCCTCTCTTCTTTTATCTTTGTCAATCTCTGATCTATCACTAGCAACTATTTTGGATATTTCTCATCATTTCGTAAGTGTTGAAGATTCATCTACTCATAATCCATCTCCACACTTGACGACATAAAGGCTATTGATGTGCAATTGCATCCACCATTGCGACTAATAATCACCCGTTCTTCAGATGAAATTTTACTCCATGACATTTTAATATTACATCTGATACTCGTGCTTTTCAAGTGTCTAACATATCAACACCTTATACATTTATCCAAGCAAGTCATTACGTTGGTAATATACAACTTTATTGAAAAATCACACGTGGGAACTTATAAAGTTACCTCTTGCCAAATAGTTCTTTGGTGTAAATAGATATACAAAGTTTAAAAGCGCCCCAAATGGAACTATTGAGCACTAGTAGCCAAAGCATTTTCTCTAAAAAGGATTACACTATGATGCTACATTTAGTCTGGTTGTCAAACATATTACCATCCGTCTCATTCTCTCTATTTTTATTTGTCGTGGTTGGTGTCTTCATCAATGGGATGCCAATAATACATTTTTATATGAGCACTTTCACAAAGAAGTCTATTATCCCAACCATCATGTTTTGTCAATCATGGGCTTCCACATAATTTATGTATTCTTAAGCACTATTTGTATAGATTTAAACAAGCTACTCGTGCATGATTTCATCATCTTAGTTCCTTTATTCTTGCTCTTGGATTTCGGGCTTCATTGACTTATACGTTCTTATTTATCTACCGTCGATGATCATTTATCTCCTAGTGTATTTTGATGACATTATTATGATAGTTTTGGATATTGAAATAAATGAATGGGTTATTTTCTCTCTCAAAAATGAGTTTTTGCAAATTCTTAAGTATTTAAGTTAATTGTCATACTAATGATATTACGCTAACATAATCAAAATATATTTGTGATATTATTAATATCATCAGTATGTCTACTTGTAAATTATTATTCACTGTGTGGCCTAGTTATCTTCCATTACGGAAGAAGTTATAGATAATTCATCATTCTATTATCATATAGTTAAGATGTGTTGAAAATAAGATACCAAATTGGATAAAATAAAGAACTATTATAAATTTATAAGATTACAATACTTAAAAATCATTAATTTTAAATAGATATAAATATAATCTCTTATCCTTATGCAATACCTTATTTTTCGAGATGTATAGAATACCTCAATATAACTTGCCCTAATATCTCTTATGATATTATTCAAATGTGTCAATTTATACAAATACCTACTAATGTTTATTATGTTGTCATCAAATGTTTCTTAATAATCTATTTTGGCACGTCCACAATTGACTTACTCATTTATTAAGACAAAATTTACACCTACCGTGTTATTTTAATATTGATTGGACAATTAGTTTTTTATTATTCTTGATGTTAATAGCTATTTAATATTTTTTTTGTCATAACCTAACCTATTTAATATAGAGTTCTCACTTGCTTATATTAGTTCATCAATGTATTTTATATACTCGAACAAAATATATTAAAATCAAATGAATCATGTTCTAAATGTTTACATTATTTGTACATATCCTTAATTAGTATATAAAATATATTAAAATCAAATATTATTTGATTCATGAAAGTGTTAATGACTACATGTTTACATTATTAGTACAGATTAATAATTATGTTAATATATTATAAGCCTAACATTGATACACCATATCAACACCTTGGAATTCATGTTCAACCGACCCAATGAAGTTCATATACTCCACTTCATCACCGATCCTTGGAGAGTAGAAGGATAATTTATCTTATATATATTTAAAATAGATGATATATTATATATAGATAAAAAAAATTAAATATGATAAATTAATAATATTATAACTATTATTTTTTTATTTGCTCTATTATAACTATTATCGATTTATTTATTATTTTTTTCATCAATATTATCTATATTATTCTCTCGCAATCTCAATAGAGCTAGTGATATTGAGATTGAATATTAATCTAAAGTCGAAAAATAATTTGAAACTGATTGCATTTGTTTACTTGTTTCGGCTCGAATTTATGAGTTATATTTGCAATAAGACAATAATAAAACCTTGAAAGAACTTTGATCCGAAAAAAAAAAGGTAAGTATATTTCTAGTTATTTGGTAAATGTACCAAATATAATTTATGATTAATAAAAATATGGGATGAGAGCATTATAAAAAATTAGTAGTGTTTATTCGAATGAGTGAAGTGCAACCCATATGAAGAGAGATAAGGGGAAACTATGAAATCCAATTTGGTGGGGACATAATTTAAAGGGTAGAAAAAGGAAAATGACCTTGGAGTAATAAGAAATTCTAATTTGATCAAACAAAATTTGATGAATGATGTATAGATGCAATGATAGTTAATGATAGACTAATAGTCAATTTAGGAGTAGATATCGATTAAAGTGATTTAATTATAGAAATGACATCTTGTGGATGTAGATGCACAAAACATAAAAATGGTAATGGAAAAGTTGTGGGAAAACCGAGATTTGAATATTCGGCTAATTTGAGAAGATGATAACTTTTAGTTGTAGGAGATATGAGATATTATTGAGTCAAAAAAATAGATTTGGAAGAGAAAAAATTGACGATGAAGCCAAGATTTTGCTTCAGGGTCGAACAAAAGAGAGAAAAACTATATGGGTGATGGTGCATCAAGTGCAGTAGAATATAAATTATTATTTAAAAATGAGCAGAATGAAAAAAACCAACAAAGTGAAATAATAATAGAGAATTCTAATTCTGAAGAGCATTTAAAATAAAAGAAGAAAGACGAAGTTTGACAATATAATAAAGTATTTGATTTTGAATTTATTGATGTGGCCAGGTTAAACCTGATTCAAATGACAAAAAGACAAATCAATTTAGAGAGAGTACCTAGAGACAAACTAGCCAACTTTTGAAGGGACTGATAATTTCAACTATAGGAAAAACCAGAAATCTAGTGAAAAATAATAAGAGAACATACTTCACGTAAATTAATATTGAAAATCTTGATACAGCAACAATGTTACAGAATAGTACAAATTTATTGGGGGTAATTCTGATGCAAAATGTTATATAAGGGGATGAATCAATCAAATAAGATTTTACTCTATTATTGGACTTTAGCCCGACCCTTAATTATCGTACTATTCGGAATTTATTCAAAAAAGAACGGATAAAAAATATATTGAATTATAATTTATTTTACATATATTCAATATAAGTGGTGTATAATATATAAATAAAAAATAAAATATTACATATATTGCAATCAATTCAATTAAGAATTAGCGTACTATTTTAGAAACTCTTACTTGATTTTTGTAGTTGGTCACAATATCAAGCCTATGATTCAAAATGGACCTTAGGAGAGGTAATGATGGACTCTGAATCTTTTACTTACACTATTTTACTACTTCACAAAGCCTAGAAAGTGTTGTTGACACGTTTAATATATATTTGGCTATTTGTTCATCTCTTATGATAGGTGAATCTGTACGAGTTTGAAACATTACATACTAGATTGATTCGCATATCTTGATGAAGATTGAAATTTTACTACCTATGGAAGGTGGGGATGGTACTTGTCATCCCTTGCGTGGCTGGAGGAGGTCATCCGCTTCAGGGCGGCGGAAGTGGCATCAAGACAAAGTAGGAGGTAGAATATGTGATTTTGTTCTGCGGCGGGGAGGGGGTAGTGGCTGTTGCATCCGATTGTCAGAATTGGGCGGTGGCTAGAGTGATCAAAACCTTTGGGGTCTTCACAATTGATCGGAAAAGTTGTAAGATAAAAAGGGCCGCTGAAATGGCCGCTGAAGGCGGATGAGTCACCTGCTTACAAAACAAAGGAAGGGCAAAGCACGCGCCAGTTGGGTGGCGGCAGAGGGCCGTCACTTCCCAGAATCACGGCCGGAGACCATGCTTGACCTGTCCTCCCGCTGCTGCTGGAGGCAGAGGAAGCTCAAGTGGGTGCACTTTATCACCTCCGTCAGTATGCTTGTTGAGTCTGTCGAGCTTCCCCATCATCAGCTCCAGTGGTCTCCCTTGAAAAATATATATCAGACCTTGTCCATGAAATGAAAGTTGTTCTCACACCATCATTAACATTTTCATAAACTTACATGCCCGATGAGGTTCAGATTCGATCGGAAGATGAAGCCCATCAATGGCATATTCTGGTGCCATATAACCATTGCCAAAACGACCAGTCTTTCAAATCAGCATCTTCTCATCTCCCTCAAGGCCTCAAGCCAGGAGCCTCCCCTCCCCAGGTTCAGATGCTGAAGCTTTGCGATGATCAATATAACCCCTCATTCTTGAACTACTTAAAGGCCCTTACCGGAGCTGCTCAAAAGCCTTTTCACGGCTATATCCTACCCATCATCTGCTAGTGTTCCCTGAATTAAAAGAATGGCAGACTCTCAATCTAGCTAAGGTGTGAGATCCTTAAACCGTCTGAATTCTACACTTACCATAATCTGATTCATGTGTCACATTTTACATTTTGGATGTGAAAATTTTGACTACTCCTCCGTCAAAATTAAGAAATAATTGTGTTCACAAGATTTATGGGATGTTAAGAAAATATGTGAAATCATATAAATAAATATTTGATTTATCTAGTGCACAAAAGAATAAATTCAAAGAAAATCAACACAATAATTCTCAAACTCTAGCACTTCTTTTTGCACAATGAATATATTGTACAAATAATTTATTATAATTATTTTTTTAATTTTATGTAAAATAGTTATTTTAGTAGAGTAAATCTATATATATATATATATAGATTAAATAATTTAAAATAATTATGTAATAAATTATAATGTAACAACTAATATACGGTGTAATTTTTATATAATTAAAAAATTCTAATTTTATTTACAAATTATTTTATCTACTCGTATAATAAATAATTTACTATAATTAAATTTGTTTAATTTAATATAATTATATAAAATTAAATAGGTAATATTATGTATAATTTTATCACGTGTAATAAATATTTTATATAATTAAAATTTATGAAATTTATGCAAAAGTTATCTACAAAAATATCAATTTATATATATGTAATAATTTATTATAATTAATATTTTTTAATTTTATATACTATAGTCATTTTATATAAATCAAATTAATTTATGTAAATTAAATAATTTAATATAATTTTGTATAATGTGTCAAGTTACAATACAATAAATATTTTACAAAGTAGAAAATTATAATTTTATGTACAACTTATTTTATGTAAGATAATATTAATTTACCAACGGTAAATGATTTATTATAATTATATTTTAATTTATGTATAGTAATTATTTTAGTGCAGTAAAATCAATTTATTTAAATTAAATAATATAAAATAATTATGTATCATAATCTAATATATCAGTAAAAATATATATTTTTTTGCTCAATATATATTTTCTATAATTAAAAAATTGTAAATTTATGTACAAGTTATTTTTTCATCTACGATAATATTTATGTATATAAAATAATTTATTATCATTATTTTTTTAATTTTATTTATATTAGCTATTTTATGTTTAGTAAAATTAATTTATAAAAATTAAATTATTTAGTATAATTATGTACAATATATTAGATTATAATACAATAAATATTTTTTTATAAGTATATATTATATACATAAAAAATTGATATAATTAAAATTTATCAATTTTATGTATATAAAAAATTTTCTATAATTATTTTTTTTAATTTTATGTACAAAGTATTTTAAGTAAATAAAATAATTTATTATAATTAAAATATTTCAATTTCATGTATAATACAATTTACTATAGATATTAATTTTAAACCTTTTTCCACGTTAATACAAAAAATGACATCATTTTTAATTAATTTAGTGCAAAAACAAATTGCCAGAGTAACCCGATCATACCCGTACCGGGAGAGACCCGACCTCCGAGTAGTTGGATCCGACCTCGGCCACGTGGTCCAATTTTAAGGGTCGAGACTCAGTCATTGAGTACCGAATCCGCCCTGAGGGATCCAATCGGACTCGACCGGACCTACTGGAAATTTTTGTAACTCCTAGTGAAAAATTTATTTATTAAGCTATTAACTCATAATCTACCCGAAACTATTTAAGTGAAAACATAAAATCTTGAAAAAGAATATTTGAAATATCACTCGAGTTGAGGCATAGATATCAGAGTATATATGAATGTTTAAATTTATATTTATTTATTATTTTATTCTCAAAATTTTGTAATATTTTTTTTGAAACACTATATCTTAGAGGAAAATTTTAAATTTATACTTAAAATGTGATATATTTTATTATAAATTTTGATATTATAAATATTAATATAGTAAATATAATTGTTAAAGGGACAAATTGACGGGTTGATATTAAACCGGGTGAGGGATCACAAAATCTCACTCCACAAAATGTGGAATTGAACTCACAACTTTCTCTTAAATCTTTCATATGAAGCCACAACCTGCTAAATCACCACCAAACAGTGAAAAATCTAATTCTTAACTAATTTTCATGCAATAAAAAGTATATATTAACTCAGAAGGTCGGCACCTTTCATGAAAATCTTGGTGAAAATTTTAATTTTTAGTCAATTTTTATACAATAAAAAGGCATGTATCAACTCATAACTTAGAACTTTCACTTTTAGTTTCCCTTAAAAAAAATTTAATTATCTTCATATTATTTTATCAAATTTCTCCCAAAAAATTTAAACCACTCAAATTTCGAGTATCAAGATTTAAACGATTAATTTTATCTCTCACAATCTTCAAATAACATGATTATTGTCCTTAAAGAACTATCTTAACATTTTCTACAAAATGGTACAATAATAACTCTTCATATATTATTTATATTATAATAGTGGATACTTTTATTGTTGTATAACCGAAAAAACCAAATATTCAGAATATAAAATACGTCAATTTTCTGTAAAAATTTAAATTTTTTCATAATTTTAACGAACATGTTTACAAATATTTGAAAATCAAGAAAAAATATGTAGTATTAAATAGGAAGTTTTTGTACCATTTTTTTCGAGTATCAAGTATTAAATAGAAAGTTTTTGTGCAATTCTCTTCGATTATCGAGTTCTTCCCTTACTTTATTCCTTCTATATTTAGTGAAACATATGTAGGGAAGAGAATGAGCAATCCTTTTTATTGACAAGCCCAAGCTAATTTTCCTTAAATAATTTGGGTTTTCACCTCTATGGTCAAAGCTCATTTTTAAACTTCCTAGACTATAGTCCATTATTCTACTATTGGATTTTAGCCCTTTCAATATAGGACTTTATATTTTTAAAATATTGAGCTTTAAACTTTTTTTTATAAACACTAAGTCTTAATCCATTTTATAAATGTTATATCTTAGCCCATTTCTTACATGTTGGATCTTTTAGGGTTTTTTTAGGATTATATGTCCATTTTATAAATATTATGATTAACAATTTTATTAACATGAGTTTAACCCTTTCATAAGATCATATACCCCTTTAAAAAAATATTGTCATTAGTCATTTTATAAATATTTGGTCATATGCACCTTTCATAAATATTTTCTTTAGTTATTTCATAAGCATGGGCTTTAGAGCCTAAGCATTGTGCTCTATACTTCTATGATAAATATTGTCCTAAGCCATTTTATAAGTATGAACATTAGACCCTTTCAAAAATATTGGATTTTATTTATATTCATAAATATTTGTCCAAGTCATTTTATAAACATGGGTCTAATCACACTTCATAAACATTGGGTTATATGTTTGTTTTATAAATATTGGCCCAAGTTATTTTATAAATCAGATCTCGACACTATTTTTTAATATTTTGGCATTTTGATTAATTTCTTTATAGTAGTGTTTCTATGTATTTCTTAAAAATATTTCTAAAGTCTACATAAAGCAGTAAAAGTTGATTTTATCGATACAATCATAGATGAAGTCCAAAATCTCGCTCATCTATTATTCAATACTTATTCATCTCGGATTTTCGTGATCCTTAGCACAATTGTTAGGTAAGGATATATATTTCTACAAACAATATATACATATTGGTATAATATTTAAAACTCTTTTTTTTATTCAATATATCCAAAACTATTTGAAGTTGGTTTATTTCTCGTCCCGTATTTTTCCATAACTACGGTTTTGCTCACAAGGCCGAATTCGTCCGATTTAGGCATCAATGATCCCTTTATCGCTACCCTTTTAATTGATCTTACTCAAATAGTGAATTTTTCTCAAAACTTATCAAAATAACCCTTAAGTACTTATTCTCCAAAAATCATATTAAGTCTCTCACATTTGCAAAATTACAAATTTCTCCCTTAATTTAAATTTTTTTCATTTTTACCTATTTACTTTTCAAAATTACTAGTGTACCCTATATTTGACAAAACTAATCATTTTGCCATATTTATACAAATTGATCATTTTCTCCTGTTTATACAAAAAATAATTATCATTTTACCTTTATTTATATAAAAATAATTGTTTTACCCATAATTTATCTAAAAATTATAAATTTACCCTCAATTTATCAAAAATGATCATTTTCCCTTTATTTAGTGGAACTGAAATTTTTTGCATAAATAGTAACAAAATGGTCATTTCCCTTTATATAATAAAAATGGTCATTTTGTTCTTCCAAAATTACCATTTTGACACTTTTTATATAAAAAATTATCATTTGTGTACTATTTAATATAAAATTGACTATTTTGCCCACCAATAATTTAAAAATGACGATTTTGTACTCCATTTATAAAAAAATAATTATTTTACCCTTCATTTAATAAAAATAAGTATTTTGCTCCTAAGCCTTCAAAAATCATTTATTATATCTTCATTTGTCTCAAAAGTACCTCATATCCCTCTAGGACTCCCTTTAAGATTATTTCCATAAGGTTTCTCATTTTTGCAAACTAGTCCCAAATTTTTTAAAATTTATAATTTAGTTCGTGCACTTAAAAAATCACTACAACCTACTTCAAATTTCATAAATTTCTCATAAATATTTACATTTATCTCCTAAGGGCTCGTGGGAGAATTTGTGGTATTATCCTATTCAAATTTGGTTGAATTTGGTCGTTTTCCTAAAATTGTTGAAATTGAGCTACCAGAGGTATGGTCGGAAATACTCACTAGAGACATGACTAGTGGTTGGAGTGTAGGAGAAATGAAGCCAAGGTACAAGCAAGTTGTTCTGTGGTGGTCGTCGATTGGGAGGTTATCAGAACTTATCAAATTTTGGCATCAAACAGTCGAGTTACAGAGAAGACACACCATCAGAAAATGAATGAGGGTGGCCGAAAGTCACCTTATCGAAAATAGGGCCACGATTATGGGAGGTAGAGTAGAGACAGACAGTACTTTTGACATTGATGCCAACTAGAGATAGTGAAATTTGGTCTTTAAAGGCTAGCTACGAGGTTTTTAGGTCCCAAAAAAGAGTTTACAGAAATTTTCCTTGTGTGATGGTCTTCAGTCACTTTAGAGTTGCGCCTAAGAGGAGTTCAATGGCATTCTTTTGATACATGAATCAACTCATTTGGTTATCGGATGAAGGAGAATTTGAAGGTCGAACATCTAGTGGTTGGAAGTGTGCTCAAGGGTGGTTTATTTTAAATTTGGGAAATAAATTCAATCTAATATAGAATAGATAGCTCAATTAATTTTAATAAGAGATCGATATGGAATTATCAGCTTAACTATATGTTTTGTTATGTGTAATTTGGTAAAATATCTAATAGCTTATTGCAAACGTGTGAGTGAGTGGAGGGGGTAAGGCTCATCCTTCATTGAGCTTTATTTTTTTAATTTCAAAATTTTCTAAAATAACTTTTTTTAGTTAATTTAAATTATATAATTTTTCAAAAAAAATTAATTTTCTTATTTAAAAATTCGATTCGATCCATATTATAGGATCGAGTTCTCATTCCAAGTTTAATCTTAATTTTTAGTCCAAGCTATAAAAGTGGTCTTAAACTGCCAAAAAGATAACCACTAAAAATATAACAAGCCTAGAACCATGGTTGTGTTTTTCGGGCAAAAAAGTCTAATTTCATTACTAATTACCTCTACCTCCTCCAACTACCTCACCATCTATAGCGACCCCTACGGACGGACATAAGCTACCTATCTTCTGCACTAACGTCGCTTCCCCAACCATCTAGGGTAAGTTTTTAGTTCAAACTTTCCGTTATTACTATTCTGTATAAGTTGTAAAGTTAGGGGACTAATTTGCAAAATAGTGTAAAATTACACAATTTCATAATTTTACAATTATAAAAACTTTAATTTTTTACAGAAAAATAAATATTTTTATATTTTAAGTTTTAAGTTAAGTTGGTTCTCGAATTAATAAAATTGTACGTATATAAAGGTGTGACGAATTATTATGGAATCATTTACAACATCACTATGAAATGGGAGGGATTTCTTTCTTCTTTATTTACTATTCTTCAATTATTTGAAATGTTGTGCTATATTCAACATCTTTTTGTTCAACTAATTTTTGATGTAGTGGAGTCATGTTAATGTTACTTGCTACTTCTTATCTCCTAATTGTACTTAAATTCTTCATTAAATTTCATGTGTCTACTAATCACTCATTTGTTTGTTGTTAAGTTATATACTAATTTTGATTGAGTAGTATAAACCAATAAAATTAATTTCTTAATCTTCTCGTCAAACTTACTTCTTTTTGCCTATGTGACGTGAGAATAACAAAGGATGGAACTCTGGACTTAGGTGGACATGTATGTTTTATGTTAATTTCATAGTTTTTCGACCTTTAATACTGATGAGTTGGGGTTATATGGTTGTATTCAAAGCTCTGCCAAAGGTAAGTTTTCGAATCCTGAAAAACGAGGTTTCCGGTTTCCTATCCTTAAGAGCTGGAAAGCTATGTCCATAGGCTTGGAGCCTGTTGTGTTTGTGGACTAGAAGATAGTGTTGCTGGTGTGGCTGAGGAGGAAGAAGTTGCCTGAAGAGGTGAGCTTGAGGTTGCCGGAAGAGGAGCCGTTGATGATGAGTTTATCTCTGCTTGCATGAAGGACGGACAGTGGTCAACGCTCGGTGGTTTCCGGCCGGGCTGGTCGTTTAGACTAGTTTTTATTGGTGGAGAAAAGGAATCCAGCTTGTGTGTAACCATTGGTCTGCTGGGTGGGATCACTTCTAGCCATGAATGTTCCACCTTCCAACACCTCCACGTTGACTTTTTTCATCATTTGTTTTTTAGAATTTGCATAGCACAAACCCAACAGAGCCCATTTAAGAAAGCCGGAGGATTTGTGACATGGAGTGGACGACCAGACAATGAAATGGGGGCATGAAATGAAACCACGTGGCTGTGTGGCTAACCAGAAAAACACTGCAATTCGGAATTCACCAATGTCAGATAGCGTGAATAGAGAGTTAAGCCCATCTTTTATGGAACCAGATGATGTCTCGTGGTCTCAAGTGGAATATGGTATCACCATGTTGAACTCCTCGTCTCTTTCTTTCCACTGGGAGGATTCAGAATTCTTGGTACAACGAAATATTAATGGTTAGGTCAAATTGATGCATTAGATAGTAGTCTGTATCAATGGACAAACGTCAATGTCACTCCACAAGTCAAACGTAGATTTGCTGGTTGATGAAGATAAATGTATATGGTAAATTTGCATATCAAATGATATACCCATTTATCTTATATAAGCAATTAACCCTAATTGCTTTGACTTTTATTGGCATGATGTTGAGCCTCTAACCTAATACAGGTGTTTTTCCTACCCAAAACTGATCAAAAGTGACATGATGTCTGCCACTAATAATAAGAAATAAAGGGAAAAAATATCCTTTTTTTTGCCTCTACCCACCTAATGTAAAAACAGTGGAAAACAAATAAAGAATGAAGCAGAATAGATCAAAGTATCCATTCATTATTCAATTCCACATGTCTTTTATTAATTATGATGCATTCTCGGCTGGCCATTGGGGCGGTTGGTGGACATTATTTTAAGTTTTAAGCCTTGGAATTTGACATCTACAAAAAGCAACCTTCACAATTTACAACAATTAAGGATGGGATGTCCTTCACTTTTGGTTTGGGGGCTTGGTTTGGGTGGAGCCGGCTAATAAAACCTACCGGGGCGGATCGATAGGAGGATCCGGTACGGCATACCGTCCGAAAATATAGTTAGCATAGTGGTGTTATCAGTCCATGCATTGATACCCAAGTGGTATGTGAAACATCCCATCAGGGCATGGCACAACTGTCAAGTAAGCCCAATTGTCAAGTAAATTGATGATGATGATGATGATGATGATGATGATGATGACGACGATGATGGTATATAGTTAGGCCTATGTGATGAGTTGAGTGGAAATATTAAAGTCATCCACCACCCAATAACCAAACCATCAATTCCCAAGAAAAGGCAGTAGGTGGAATGTCTTGGAGGTATTTGTTGCAATTCACTCATGAATTGAAAGATAGAATAGAAAATCTGGTAACTCAAAGGACCTATCATGGATGTTTCAATGGATTAGGCTACCATAACATATTCAAAATGGCTACCCTTTTGTAAACGCCCACACTAGCCCCCCAAGCTTGCTTCCACGTCCATCAGAATTTTCAAGCTTAAGCGTTGACATTCAAAAGGATGCGCCACCGTGTTCCCATCTAACCCCCCTCTCTGTGGCCTTCCTTTTGATCCTTCCACCTAGTAAGATTTGTACCTTTGTTGATATGACATGAACAGGAAGTATAAGAAGGAACCAGAGAGAAAGAGTGGAAGAGGAGCATGGGGAAGTTCTTCATGGAGTGCTCTAGTTCTGGTTACTTGTTTCTGCTGTTGGCCTGCGTAGTCCTCGTCTGCTCGGTAGCTTCGCCGTCTGACTCGATAATGGGCGACCAGTCCCTAAAAGATGGCCAGACGATCGTCTCCAGCAGGGGCACCTTCGAGCTCGGCTTCTTCAGCCCCTCAAAGAGCTCCCTGAGGCGGTACGTCGGAATATGGTACAAGAACATCCCTAACATCACCGTCGTGTGGGTGGCGAATCGTGATTTTCCGCTGTACAACACCACTGGATCCCTGAAGATCGTCGACCAGAGGACCCTCGTGATCGTGGACTCCGACAGTAATCAGACCGTCTGGTCCTCCAACTCGACCGGAACCATCGCCGGCAATGCGGTGGCCCAGCTGTTGGACTCCGGCAACCTCGTACTGAGGCCGGAGAACGACACGGACCCGATGAGTTACATCTGGCAGAGCTTCGACTACCCCGGCGACACCTTACTCCCGGGGATGAAGTACGGGATCGACCTCGTAACTGGACTGAACCGTGACCTAACGTCGTGGAGGAGCCCCGAGGACCCGTCTCGGGGCGAATACTCGAACCGGATGGACCGCCGCGGCGTCCCGGAGTTCTACCTCTGGAAGGGATCCAACATCCAGTTCCGGTCTGGCCCGTGGAACGGCATGCGGTTCAGCGGGATGCCGAACCTGAAGCCCAACCCCATATACAATTTCCGGTTCGTCTTCTCAGACAAGGAGGTCTACTACACGTTCAACCTCACCGACAGCTCCGTCATCTCCAGGATGGTCATGAGCTCCGACGGCGTCTTGCAGAGGTTCATCTACATCAGCCGGACCAAGGGCTGGAACCTCTACCTGACGGCCCAGATGGACAACTGTGAACGATACAACCTCTGTGGGGCATACGGCAGCTGCGACATAAACAACTCTCCGGCCTGCGGCTGCCTGAAGGCGTTCGAGCCAAGGTTCCCGGACTACTGGGCGACCTCTGACTGGTCCGGCGGCTGCGTAAGGAAGAAGATCCTGAACTGCACGGAAGGCGAAGGGTTTCTCAAGTATTCCGGCATGAAGCTACCGGACACGCGGGGCTCGTGGTATAACCAGACGATGAGCCTCGAGGAGTGCTCGAGGGTTTGCCGCGACAACTGCTCCTGCACGGCCTACGCCAGCATGGACATCCGGGATGGCGGCAGCGGGTGCATATTATGGTTCGGTGATCTGATCGATTTGAGGAGCTATAATGAGAACGGTCAGGATATCTACATCAGGTTGGCAGCATCAGAAATAGAGTCTTCCAAGAGCTCGAAAGGGAAGACTCGCACCAAGCTGATTGTGATACCTGTGGTGGCTGCGGCTTCTGGGTTCCTCTTGTTCGTTGTTCTTAAATGCAGGAGAAAAAGGTCTAAGATTGAAGGTAATAATCATATCTCCATGGATTTTTTATCTATACTGTTTCCGAACTGTTGCCGGTTACTAACGTACTGGTTTTTGCAGCGATAATCCCACAGAGTCCGGAGCAAGACAACTCAGACGTGAGTGAGAAGGGAGAGTTGGAGTTGCCGTTGTTTGATTTCGCGACCATAATAATGGCGACTGGCAATTTCTCGCCGGGGAATAAGATCGGGCAGGGCGGTTTTGGGTCTGTTTACAAGGTATCGCCACCATAAGAACCTTCGCCAGGGAAAGTTGATGTATGGATGATAAAGGTCGCTTGACTTGCAGGGCACGCTGAGTGATGGGCAAGCGATAGCAGTGAAGAGGCTCTCGAAGCGATCGCGACAAGGCCTCGACGAGTTCAAGAACGAGGTGCTTTGTATATCGATGCTGCAGCATCGGAATCTCGTGAAGCTGCTGGGGTGCTGCATACAGGAAGGGGAGAGGATGCTCATCTATGAGTTCATGCCCAACAAGAGCCTGGACTTCATCATATTCGGTATCCCTATATATTAATTACTTCAAATCGCATTCTTTGATTCTTCTTTGATCATCTCAGCATCTAAATCTCCGGAAACAAACATGGGCAGATCAACGGCAGGCGGCAATACTTGACTGGTCCAAGCGTTTCCAGATCATAAACGGGATCGCTCGCGGACTGCTGTATCTCCATCAGGACTCGACGTTGAGGATCATACATAGAGATCTCAAGGCCAGCAATATCCTCCTTGACCTGGACATGAACCCCAAGATATCAGACTTTGGGATGGCAAGGAGCTTCACGGGAGAAGAAAGCACTGAAGGGAAGACCAACAGAGTCGTCGGAACATAGTAAGAACTTGTGCATACTCTTGCCCCTTCACTAAGCCATCTATCCCCACGACCGGTTCCTAGTCTTAGCAACTTGGCTTTTGCAGTGGCTACATGTCGCCGGAATATGCGATTGACGGGCAATTCTCAGTGAAATCCGACGTGTTCAGCTTCGGGGTGCTGGTGCTGGAGATAGTTAGCGGCAAAAAGAACCGAAGGTTCAGGCATCCTGATCACAAACTGAACCTACTAGGCCACGTATGCTCGTTTAACCATCTATCCATACTGATCTAAATCTATGGTCTGGGAAGAATATGGTTGACAAGGGCTGATTCTTTTGATTACCGTTTAGGCTTGGTGGCTCTACAAGGAGATGAAGTTGCAAGAGCTTATGGACGAGTCCATAAGGGAATCTTGCAACAGGGTCGAGCTGCTACGGACAGTTTTGGTGGCACTTCTGTGCGTCCAACAGAGCCCGGAAGACCGACCCAACATGTCCAAGGTCGTGCTTATGTTGAGCAGCGACATATCCCTGCCGCAGCCCAAGGAGCCGGGATTCTTCAACGAGAGAGACCTCTCCGACACGGAGTATAGTACGACTAAGAAGGAGATCTCGACCACCCACAATGGTATGACCATGACAGTACTCGATGGACGGTGATATGCCTCGGGATATGCCCATGTTCATCAGGAAGCAATAGATAGATAGAAGGGAGAAAGTGTACATTTTTATCCACATTTGTTTGCCCTTTGTGTTCACTTCATACCGTTTTTCTCTTCCCTTCTGCTTGGAGGCATTCATTATACATTTGTTTGCTGCTGATGATACATGCTGGAGGAACCCTGTAAAGCTTGAATCTTTATTCTTGGCGTGCCTCAATTGTCGATTGTCATCTGTTCTTCTAGACGGTCTCTTCTCCTAGAAGAAATGGTTCCCTCAATTGTCATCTGTTCTTCTAGATGGTCTCTTCTCCTAGAAGAAATGGTTCGAAGGATCCATTGACCTTGAGGGCCAAACTAAATCGGTTAAGCTTTCAACATCTCTATCAATCAAGAGCCAATTCAACTGCATCGGGATTATCTTATATCGTGCCATGAATGTCAAACGTTTAGGATAATGGACAAACAAACGCCCTAAAATTGACAGAAGATGGTCACTTTCAGGCTTTCATGAGAGTGATTTCTTTTAATAGATCAATGAAATGTTGAATTCTATTGAACAGAGACATGGACAAGCAAAGGTTAGACCATCAATGGCATGGAATGACAATGTTTGACATAGTCCATTTAAAAACCCAGCAAATGAACTCCCTCGTCCTTTGAAAAGAGAATATAACTATCAAATGTTTATATGAATGCTGGGGCTATCAATCATGCATCGAACCTTCAGATGAAGTCTCAGTTCCATTTTCTATAAGCCAAGGACACAGTTCTGCACAAGTAACAGGGACAGCAAGAAGCATCCACATGAGAAAAGTGCTCCTGGTATTAGCTGATGCTAAGTGGGGACTGCCAATATCTGCTGCAAAGTACAAAAAGTTAGTCACAATAAAAATTAACTGAAAGATCAATTCTGAAAAGAAAGAACCAACTGAAGGATTGGTATGTTCTACAAATTAGGAACAAATACATTTAAAATCGACAAACTTCCACACCAGTTCTTTAAATCCAATTTAGCAAATGCAGGCAGATCATTACAGAAAATCAGAAGCCGATCCTCGACGGTCACAACAAAGGCCACATACCTGAGTAGTAAAGCACATAAGCAAGGCAAACCAAACCCCATATGCATTAACAAGCATTGGATACTATGAGTAGCATGATTTGTTAATTACATGTAGGAAAATGGTGCACATATCTTAAATATTTGTTGGATCTATATTTGATTAGGCAGAACCTGTATTCTAATCTTTTTTGTTGTAAGATCTCTCCCCAAGCTCTGTCCATGAAACCTTCCAATGTCACAGAGCAGGTGCCAGATGCTCAAGAAGCACCAATTACACCCCAAATTTTGAAAACAGTAGCCAATCAAATCATGCATTTCCGGAGCATGCCGTAACTTAGGTGACCAGCAGCAATCTTATATATCTTGGACTCAAGCATAGACTTCCTTTAAGCCATATAAGTACCGCTCTTGCAACTCTATTAAATGTTACCTTTCCAACAAACAAAAGCTTCACCAGGGAAAAAATGGTTTTGTAGTTCTACCTGCATATATATTTATATATATAATGTTTGTTAAGAACTGCATTTTCCATACTTTTACATATCTTTTCAATCTATGTTGGCAATTGGCATACCTGGTTCAAAGTCTCCTACTTGGTATACTGTCAAATAACAAGAACCGATCATTTCTAGCAATCTGTTATTCACGAGGAGATGTAAAGAAAAGGATATATACCAAGAACCGGGCATTTCTAGCAAGTAACTAACTAGCAAATTAAAAGCTCGGTAGTCCACTAGATTATTGGCCCCCTAAACATATTAGATAAGTCCTCTTGTCCACACTGCCTTGGTCCAAACAACTTCACTGAACATTCACACTGCCTTGGTCCTCAATCTGACTCTGGCAACTTGAGAGTGAGGATCATCAGACCATTCTTCAACCAAACATGAAGAATATTGGTCTTTTATACGATTTGCTCAAGTATTAGAAGTGGATCCAAAACAATAAAGCAAAACCAATAATAACAAGCTCCTGCTTCTAAACCAAAATCACCTGCGATCATTTTTTCACACAAGCACAATCCAGCACACACCATCATTAACTTGATAAAGTAAACACGGAGGGAAAAACAACCTGATATTATGAAGGCTCAAAATTTCTGCTCAGCTACCTCCTCAGTGACTGGTTTTGATGCCGGCGCATCATCCTCGTCCTCCTCCAGTGTCAGAGGCTTCACGGAGACAACAGGCTCTCCTCCTTCCTTCTCATCAGGGTACCTAACAACCACAACGGGGCAGATGCAGTGGTGGACGCAGTAATCACTCACGCTCCCAAGCTTGCCATCACTGCCTCGCTTGGTAGCCCCGAAGCCGCGGCTACCCATGATCACAGCACACAGATTGAGCCTCTCGACCTCCAGACAGAGCCTCTCCCGCATGTCGTGGTCCTTGACGATGTGCAACTTAAACGGGATCTGGGCGTCCTTGAGAGGCTGTGCAAGATCGGCGATCTTGGAAGCGGTGAAGGCATCGAATTCCTCCTGGGACTTCTGCAGGTTGACTTGGCTGTTGGGGTCATCAGAGGTGGGGTGGGGGATGGGGCCCCAGTCGGCGCCGAAGAGCACCGAGGTGGGGCTGACGTGAATGAGGATGACAGCGTCGCCAGGGCGGATGTAGTTGTCGACGGACCAGCGGACGGCGAAGGCGGACTCATTGGAGAGGTCCACGGCTACGCCAACCCTGCGGCGGGCACCTGCAGTGGGGGTCGGAGAGGAAGAGTGACGGGTTTCGACGGCGGGTACATGGGGATCAGGGGATGTGGAAGAATCCTGCGGGTGCATGGCGGAAGAATAATCTCTGTGCCGAAACAGTGGCAATAGAGTCTCCGCAGGTCGAGGTAACGGAAGCAGAAGAAGATTTATCAAGTTGGGTTGAGATAGAATATTAAATGCGACGTGGGCTCTTCACGCGGAAGCGGGGTTGAAGAAAAGACGACGGCGGCGTCAACTTCTACGCGGTGTTGACGGCGACGACGACTGAGGCTGCCAGTGGGCCGTTAGATCTGAAATTAGAATGCCCAAAGGCCCATATTTAGACCTGACAGGCTAACTCAGAGGCAGTGAGTGTCCCTGGTGTCGATGAGCCAACTCTTTTCAACAGATACAGGTGATATTCCATCAAGGATCAATCAAATCTATCAATATCACGCAGCAAACTATGCAAATCAACAGCCATAGAAGCATATAGATGAAACAGTCTGCCTTGTTCACCGAGCTCCTCCAATCCAATATATGCCTATGTAACAAATCATAATACAAGAGTTATCAGCCGAGCTTGGAGTCCTAATGGATCAGACATTGTCTGGACACAGCTCTGATCCTTAATGACTGGACCAGAACATGCCCCATTGGCCAACTGCTATACAAATCTCAGGAACATGTTCTGAAAGTTGTCTTGATAATAAAAAAAGTACCTGGGGGTGGCTGGTGGACCGTGTTCATGATTCAAACTCCTCTCGATGGAACTGGCCATTTCTAGAAAATGCTACACTTTGGGGGAGTGTGAACTTGGCGCAGAGCATCCATTTTCCTGGGGCAACAAGCCGAACCCGACGCATCTCTACATCCACTCCCACCTCAGACAAGGCAATTCTTATTCGCTGCATCAAATTATACTATATAAGAATTGGCATAACTGCAGCTGCTAAGATCCAACAAATATCTGGAATATGTTTACTTTCAGTGGATGCATCAATGAGATAATCGGATTCCTCTAGGTTCCAGAAAGAAGCTGGCCATGGAGATATCTTCTCATTTCAAATCAAAACATGATGGAAGATGTGCACTCCATGCAACTGAGAGCTTGCAAGATTGAGTGAGATGCATACCTCATGAAAGTCAAATTCCGGGTCACGAGCTTTCGAGAAGCCATAAACATGAATTGTAGGTAAGTTGCGAATATCCTCTCTCTTCTTATCAATATAGATCCCTCTAAATGCATCTGTGGGTAGAAAGAGGGACCAGAAAGAAGAGATTAATAGTGCTTGAAATATTAATGTAACTGCAACTGGGAAAAAAAATCTCCATTGAAATGACCTTTTTCAGTACATCAAGTAAAATGCAACTCATAAGGAACAGAATTATTGTAGATACCTAAATATTCGGCAGCATCATTTGGCAAATTCATTACCACTTGTGTAATAGACTGGGCCTTCTCACTTGCAAAGATTGAACCGATAAACCTCCTTCCATCCATATTAAAAACCTAAGAAGCATCACCAAAATGCTAAAGATTTTATTCTAGACCGTACCAATAGCATTTTACATTAGTTTTCTGGAAGGTAACCAATTAAATCAGAGAGTACGAATAACTTCTTCTGGCTTCTTTTTTACTATCAATATACAATTGCAATGATAGAAAACATTCATGAAACACAATAATCATGTATTTGTGGTACCTTGATCTTTCTCTCCAGTTTGTTTAGGACACAGTTTCTCTCCAAATACTCAATTGCAGTAGGGTTCAAATCATTGGCATAGACGCGCTTCACTATCGTTGCAGCAGAAATGGCTATTGGACCAACTCCACAGAAAACATCGCCTATCAAGAAGGAAACATACCCTCAGTCCAACTGTGACATTTTAACTGGAGAAATGGTTGCAGGAATAACTCTGCAGAAAATTTGTCATCTCGCAAGAAAGAAATATAACCCAAGTCCTCACCCAAAATTCTTGCTTGAGAAAATAATCTACAGTCTCAACTAATCAAGTCATTACTTAAGGGCTCTCACTAACCGATAGTCTCCATCTAGGTTTTCTCTAATTCAACTTTGGCATTAAAACAGAGAAATTCTTATATATAAACAAGAGAACATATCAAAAATCGAATCCAAACTAACAATGATATTATTGTAGGCATACAAACAACATCATTGCGAGTAAAACCACTAATAAGCCGCTGCCTTTCTGAACCAAGCCTAGAATTCCAATACCTGAGAAACAGAAGGGATAAATTTTACAATTAGTATAACATTATTCCCTTGAAGACTCGGTATAAATGTACATATTTTCAGGGAAGCATTCAACAAGTCAAACCAGAAAACAAAAATTCACAAAATTGATGCATCATTGTCAAAATGCCATATCCTCCTTTTGCAAACATGTGAGGTGCGAGAAAGGAAAAGAAATAATAAAACTTCAGCAGAAAATGCTAGTGCAACTATAGGATTTCTTGAGTGCTAAATAAGCAACAGAATTGAACTTCCAAGATCTCAATCATTGATGATTAAGGATATGAAAACATACACTGTGGCCAAATCAACTGTGAATTTCAATCCATTCTCAACTACATCAGTAACAAGGGATCGATTTCCAGCTAAAATTTCAAGCTGCATTGTCCTATAATCATTATTAATTGCATCAATCTTGTTGACAACTGTTTGAATCTTTGGCTTGTTCTTGTCCAGAACCACCTGGAACAGAACAAGGATCTTCAGATTGCACACAAACAACTAGAAAATCAGCCTCCGCATCCGAGTACCTTAGCAACAAGTTCCTTGTAAGGGAGGTGTTCATCCCTGAGGTTTAAGTGGGCTATATGTCCTACAGTTTCAAATGCTGATGGAACTATCATGCCCTTGGGTAGCAAAACCTCCAAAATCTGCAAGAGCCACAAATTCTCAAGAATCACAATTTCTTGGAGATTAGTGCTTCCCTTCGAGAAAGCTTTACAACAATACAATGCTCTTAGTCCACCTTCTGAAGAAAGTTGCGAGATAATGCAAAGGGCCATTAAGATTCTACAATCACCTCATTCATAGACCAGTAATCATAGAAGAGCGTTAGTTTGCAGGCAACAAGCTCTAGATTTTGACTGGTGGAATGGGTTGTATATTCTCGGAACATAACCTGAAAAGCAACATCAAAAGAATGACACTGTGTGGTAGACTATACCGACAAGACATGGCGAGAACATGCTTTGACAATAATTTGATGGGCTAGTGTATACATGTCTAGTATTAATTCAAGAACTGCACACTCAGATTCCATACAATAAAAATCCAACAAAAGAAAAACATTCAATAACTAAAATTTTCTCAGAATCCATTAGACCCGGCTTTCAAAATTTAAGGTTACCATTTCTTATTGATTCTTATTTTGCCCATTTTGAACTCTAATGAGCATCCAATATAGAGTCTATTTTGCGCAAGGTGAGAGTATTAAGTGCAATCTTCATAAAGGTACATTTTGGCACATTATATAGGGCTTAAACATGAGCTCAATCACATCAACAATATAATCTACTTACAGAATCAGATTAAAAGAATAGCAACATCCACCACCTTGATCGCCTCTGGCAAGTCCTCCAACCCCTTATTTGCATATTGCTCATCTAGTAGCAGCAATCTTGTAGAACCCTTCCATTTGCTCCTCTTATAACCCTCCCCCAACAAACCCCTCAAATTATCTCCTTCCCCTTCCTCATCCTCCATAACCTCCACTATTGCAGCCTCGCACCTCCCCACACTCCAATCCTTTTGTTTTGCTCCATTGCCATCATTCTCCTTCTTCTTCTTCCTCTTTTTCGGTCTGGTGATACTTGCCAGATTCCTAAAATTCACGAATCCTCGCGTATTGAATGTCCGTACGAGCTTATCCCTATACAAGATCGGGCCAAGTTCTTCTCCGTCTCCTTCAGCTTTCCCATAAACCCTCCTCTCTAAAGACTCAAAATTGGCATCATCATTGTCTGGGTCCCCCATGAGTTTTAAAATATCAGGATCTACATCATCTCCAGGGATTCGTGCAATATTGTGGACGCGTGGCCAGTTGAGGAGATGCCCTCGCAGGCGGTTCTCGAGAGCGAAACAGTCCTTTGAAGGTACTCGAAGGGCGGAAATGTCGAAGACCCGTGTGAAGCTTTGTTCATTGAAGAGATGTCTGCCTTCTTCCTCGTCCTTGATCGAATTTCTTTGCTCCTCGCCTGAAGGGTAGAGCTTTGCGCCTTTGTGGAGAGAAGGTCCGTACGGCACCGCTGCATGAGTCTGAGCACACGAGGCCACTCCGACCGACCTGGCGCCGGATGAGAAGGATGGGGTGAACAATTGTGGATGGGATAAGAAGGGTTTAGCGTGGAAGGGGATTGGAGGAGATGGGCAGTAAGGTCTAAGAAAAAGTTTAGCCGCCGCCATTTTCTGTTAGCTCTTCGCCTCGACAGAGCATTAGCTTTTCAAAAACATGATGTCCCATGGGACTTTGTTGGGCTAACTGATAATCCAAAGAAGGACGGATTGCTTGTCCCTTTTGGGCCTCCGGTGACTAGTCAACGAAAGTTCAATTTTTGACCCCCACCGGGGACTCTAATATGCACTTTGGTAACATTTTCCATATTCAGAAGCAACTGAAACTTCACATCTCTGCATCTTGGGGGAAGGTCATAGAGATCAGCTGCTGGCCATTGATGAATCGCCCATGCAGGCAAAAGCAAAAACATAGCCAATCCCCGTATGAGAAACCATTTTCAACATGGCAAAGATGGTATAGTTCAAAAGAAAAGCAGATGATCTCTCTCCTTGTAATACACAGTAAAGGATATGAAGCTGAAATCCCCAACACAGGACACGAAACAGGACACGAAACAATGCTGTACAACAATGGCCATAAATTCAGTCAGCTTCATATGTTTTCCGGTAATGGAAAGCTCTGCGCCCCCAATATCTGATGAGAGCTGTTCTGAATGAAGATGGCGACCCCAGATTTCCCAGCATTAAAGCTGTCCCACAGGGAGAAACTAACTGTTCCAGATACAGTCTTCTTGGCCGAGACATCCTTCATTGAGCAGAGCTTCTCCAGCTTCCTGACCACATAATCGTTAGAGATAACCCGCCCTTTATTAGCTCCTGCAGGACAATCCGTGACAATCCCATTCTCGTACAGAACAACCATTATGTTTACACCGTTGCTGTCCACTTTGGTCCTCAAGGATCCAGTCAGGGTCACTTGCAGAGATTCCGGAGAAAGCCTTTGGAATGTAGCCTGACAGAAAAGAAAACCAATACAATAAGCATGTAATGCATAAGCATACTGGAAAGATTTGCCACACCAATCAGATTTGCAAGCTACTGGCTTTATCCATCTATTCCACTTTCCATTTTGGTGACCATTTCAGATATGTTTGTGAAGAAAGCTCTCTGGAGTTCTCTTTCCATGTTAGTTCCTGTGACCAAATCTCCGCATCTCAACCACCCAATTTCTACCGGAGTGCCAAGCATTCAACCCAACAAGCAAAGGAAAACAACAATACTAAAACTAAGCAATGCCATGTTCTAAACAAAGGAACTGCACATATCATTGTCAATTATTTACTCTTTAAGCATGATGCATGGACTCTATACAACTCAACAAAGAGGCAGAAAAGAGAGAAAATGAATACAGGTTCCCCATGGCATACTATCTTTTATTTACAAAAAACCTAACTATGCGTGACAATGTTGATCTTGTATTTCAAGAAAATTACAATGGCGGAGTATTTTCTTCTGAGCTTACCAATTATATATTTTTTTTCAGAAAAGCAAATAAACAGTTGTCCTAGATGAATGCTTCAAACTTCACAAAGCTATTTCCTTGAGGGGTGGAGCTATTCGACTGTGTTTTCATAAAGATAACGAAACTGATGCTGACCTGAAATGATGGAGCAGGAAACCTCGGAGCGCCGTTTATGGCCGCTAATAGAGCGTCCTCGTCGTTGCCCGTACACTGGGCCCGGCCCTGGACCACCACCTGCGGCGTGAAGATGGTGTCGAGGCCCAGCGCCTCCACATAGGCCTTCTGCCTCACGGTGGCGGTGCTGGATCCGTACGGGTCTTTCCACCCCATGTAGTCCCAATAGTCAACGTGGAAGGTAAGCACCACCACCTTTCCGCCTCCAAGCGCCTGCTCGAAGTCTCCCCTCCCGAGTCGCGAGATCAGCAGCTCCGCCGCCGGGAAGGTGGCGCAGCCCTGCGAAGAGAACAGCTCCACCAGCACCGCCCCTGCCCCGGGGGCTTCTTCTGCCTGCAACGATTCGTGTCCGCCGGCGGGGGATGTCTTAGAAGAAGAGGACGAGCCTGAATGGTGGCCCCGTCCAAAGCAGGAGAGCATACCCCGAGTCATTCTCGATTCGAATCCGCTGTCTTTTTTCAGGAGCGACACGTTCGCTGTTTCTCCGATCTCAGTTCAGAGATCAGAGAGCGGAATGATATAGATCTAGTAACAATATCCAGAAAGATTTCTAAACGAGTCTACGTTTAAGGAAGAATCCACGGAGACGGAGAGGAGACGGAGAGAATCTGATAGGAGAGAGAGAAGAAGAAAGGGGGAGGGAGATATGGTGAATGGAGGGAGGGAAGAAGAGACAAATGTGGCGAGGAAGACGCTCGTCCCCTGCCTGCACTACAGGCCTTATAACACCTCTACCTCCGTCGGCAGCTTATCCACCCTGTATAACTGTTCCTAGCATCCTCCATTCAAGCCAGTCTCATCGCGTTATTGTCTAATGTCTACGCATTTAGGTGGAGAAAGGTACATCCGGCGAGGACAGTCGGTGGCTGGGTCACTTTCGGTGGGTGTCAAATATAGTAAACACCATCTGTCTGGTCCTTTACCGCCACAGCCCCGTACTTGCTTTTCCTCTGACACAGAAGAAACCCATGAAGTTGGGCCTCATTAGGATATTTTTGGGCTGGAAAGATCCCATCCGAGCCGGGTCATTATAGGACCCACCAATCCATTATGCATATAAATCTGCAGCGGGGCCGCCACTTACCACCTGCGACCTGTGAGGGGCAATCTCGGAATAAAAATTACATACGTTGCAGTACTAGTATGTTAGATTCTGCCGCAAACCCTAAACCCCTTCTCCCCTCCAAAGTTCATTCTCTTTGTTTTCGCAATCCTTCAGTAGCTAGCTGCTTTTGAATCGCCGATTCAAGGTGAGATTTCCGGTGTTATTCTTCTCTGCCGATTGATCAGTTTGGTGCCTTCTATTCATAGTGGTGGCTTGTAGATATGAACACATCTATCGTCTCAATTGGGCTCGACATCTGTAACTGAATGCGTTTAAATTTCAAAGTAGCTCCTCCATTTTGTAACTTGATTTTTGATGGATTATGTTTGAAAGCGCGAAACGATGTTCTGTGAGGCCCCTCTGGTTTCATACATGCCTTTGATAACGTGGCTTGTTGTTGACGTGTGGTTTTGGTTCTCATTGAGATTATCTTAATAGCTGTCTCTATCTTCTTCGGGAAGGTGTTAGGAACATATATGTGGATACACCTTGTAGGTTGTGGTTCCCTATAGGATTTGCAATGTAGTCCGTTGAGCGGCTGCTGCTAATGAAACCTTGGCCTTTACTCACTTGTGATTCTGTGTAAATCTAGGTAAACCTTGGCGTTTAGCCTGTCTTTCCTTATGATGTGAACCATGGCTTTGCTTGAAGCTGATTTAATTATCTCTTTTTTGGCAATTTAGGCATAACTCATGGCTTCCCAACCACGAAGGGGCGGGGTATCACTTCCTGACCGGCGGAACCCTAAATCTGGCGGAGGGGGAGCTGCAAGCATCATCTCGAGGATCTCCCAGTCAGAGATCGTGTCCCGAAGTAGGCAGGTTGCATGTGATGGTGCTTATGTTGCCAAAAAACTCCTGAAATCCACGGGAAAGGCTGCTTGGATTGCGGGAACCACCTTCCTCGTCCTGGTGGTGCCACTGATCATTGAGATGGACCGTGAACAGCAGCTCAATGACCTCGAGCTACAACAGGCTACCCTCCTTGGAACTCCTCCTGTTGGTCAGAAATGAGCTATCCAGCTAGCTCTTGGATGGTTCCGTATGGCTGGGATTGGGAGGTTGTTTGTTCATCTTTGCTTTAGCGGATACCAGCAGCATCTGTAAAAACCCGTACTAGATTCAACATGATGACTTTGAGGTTATCACCATTTTATCATCTAGATGAGATAATCCGGGGTTACTCCTGCCCAGCTTGCTCTTGAACTCATGTCCATTTCTATTTCAATTGCACTGTTTCCTGATGTTCTATTGCCTAGTAATGCCATTGCTGCAGCTTGATATCATGTGTAAATGGTAATGGGCATTCAGTTTCGGGAGAATATGGTCTTTATGATTACATGGTAGTAATATTTTATATGCTCCTGATTTAATAGAAAAGCTTAAACATTTAACATTTTGCTAAGTGGCATGAAGGGCAGTGGTGTGAGATTTAGAGGGGATGATTGAAGTTCCACGGAGCCCTCCGAGCCACTCTTCCGGGATCTGGAAAATATACCATGGTACTCTTACTATCCTTTGTATTTACTGTGGAATGAGTTATATTATGTTCCATTGATGAAACCAGCCGCAAGCAGCCTATATTTCAAGCTCAATGTAGGATGCTTTGCTGTAGTTATTCCATGAACATATTGGGTTTAGTCGATATGAAGTAATTTGTGATAATTCTTGTGACACCTTTGCATGGATTGATAAAAGGATGACATTTTCATTGATCGTCAGGAAATGAATTGTGGTATCTTCCGGACAGAGTGAAGTACTTGGGCCCGTTCTCGGCTCAGACCCCTTCCTGCTTGACCGGAGAGTTCCCAGGGCGACTACGGCTGGGACACTGCCGACCCTGAGGCCTTTTCCCCACAATAGTCTCCTCGAGGTTATCCACGGTTGGTGAGCCATGCTCAGGGCTCTGAGAGGCATCACTCCGGAGGTACTCGAGAAGTGAGTCCCGGCCCGGGTCCACTTCAAGAAGCCAGTGTAGTTGAAGGTTGGGGCTCAGGTCTTCTACCAGGGCGGCCTTGACTACCTTGCCAACCCCAACCTCGTCCATGCTCAGAGCACACTGGCCGTGGTAGGGTTCCAGGTCATCGTCATGGGCCTTCCGTATCAACGGCCTTCCCGGGGGTGGTCGGTACTTCTGTGACCCTGTGGGCCTTGCTAATGACCCTGTCACCTTCATTGAGATCAAGGTCAAGCAGATCAAGAATGGCAGGCTCACCATATTCTCAATGTACGGGTTCTTCGTCCAGGCCATTGTGACGGGAAGGGCCCACTCGATATCCTGCTGGACCACCTCAACAACCTGAACGCCAACAATGCTTGGGTTTAAGCCACCAAGTTTGTCCCTGGGCCATAAGGGGTGAAGGTTACAATCCAATCTGAGACTGATTGGTGGAATCATGTAGTGTTGTAATTGTAGTACACTTGGAAGACTTCAAGACTTAACATTTTTTACAACCACAGTGAATTCTTTTGCATCATCAGCAGCATGATTTACAATTTACAGCTATCTGAACTTGACACAATCAACAAAAGGTTCTACTATGGACTTTAACACTATACACAACTCACTAACTAGCATCAATACCCTTCATGATTTGAAAGCGCAGGGCCACGAACACTTCTCAATCCACCATCTTCTGCCATAGACTAAGCTTACAAATATGAGACTGAGCTCCTTTGTGCAGGTCTCATATTCCTCTGATCTAAGCATTACATATCACATACAAGGCCCGGAACACACTGCTATTTACCTGATCTTGCCCCACCACTTCCTACATTTACCGGCCTCACGGTGTCTGAGCTTGTGGAGCTTAGCTTTTGTCTTCCTCAGTCTCACCTTGTAGTCCTTTTTCCACATCTCAAATCTCGCCTTCAGCTTTCTAAGCTCCGCATCAGGACTGAAGTTCTGTGCTGACAGCTCGGAGGGCTCCTGGCCCAGAGACCAGGCATCCTCCTCAAATGTCTGTTTTTTCAACTCGAATTCCTGGATGAGATCTGTAACTGCACTCAAGTTTCCGTTGGTTTTGGCATCCTGGTTAGATCTAATGTCATGAATAGCAGCCGAGGACTCGATATGTATGCTTCCTGTTCCCACCGGAGTTTGAGATCCCATGGGGGTGACATTCTCATAGTCGTAATCGCCAGAGGAAATAGAGGTCCCAACTCTTCTTGGTGGGGCTGCATTATGATCTTCGGTTATGACATTCTTCCTTGCTGCAGCTAGACTCATCTGCAGATAAACGGAGAATAAGTCATGGCAGCAAATCAACAGACTAGCCAATTCTCTTTCGTACCACAATTCAAATGGTCCAATGCTCGACTTATTAGGGAGTTGGGTAACTATGTCAAGAGTTATATTCCAAGAAATTTAATTCTAAAATAAATTTCTATATTCTTACCTCCAAAGATGCCATCTGCATTTTCCATGTTTCCTCCATGGATTTCATCCTTGCCTCATAATCTGACCATTTAGTCTCGTACTCCCGAAGCTGCCCTCTCAGTGCAGCATTCTCCTCTTTCTTCTGGTCCAGAGTTAATTCAGCCTTAAGAACTTGCTTCTGAAGTTCATCCAATTTTGTGGGGATCACCTGAACCTGCTCATTCGCCGTATCCTGCAAGATCAACAGTCCTGTAAAATGCAACAACTCACTGGAGAGGTAACTTAGGGATAGATTTTTTCCAGATTGAAAGTTAATCATGAGCATTGATTGGTACAGTTCCCACATGAATTGTGATGCTCCCACTCTGATCGATGGTCTCCACAGTCAAGTTTTTAGACGGGTCCTTGCAAGTTTTCAAAAAATATTACCACAAATTGGGAAAATAATCCTATGGGAAAGAAGAAGCAAATATAGAATACCTTCAGTCGTGATGCCTTCTTGCTGGAGTTATCTTTAGATTCTTCTGTCTGGGAAGCGAATTCCGTGTTCTTTATCAAGTATTCTAATTGTTTACGAGCCAAATATTTGCGTATTACTGCAGGACAACAAAAATCTCAACATAAGATAAATGATCAGAGAGTAAGATCAGTTTTAGTGAAAGCCCAAAACCCTACCAGACTGTATGTATATAATTTCCTTCTCTGGCACTTCAGGTGATATTGTAGGAGCAGGAAATTGGTCCCTCCCTTTTACTGCCAGGAATTCCCTTCGGGCAATTTCTCCACGGACAACTGCAATTCATGATGTTTTTCTGATACTTAGAAAAAGAGAATAAAACTTCTAAAGAGAGAGCACATAATTGAGAAAGTGAAAAATAAAAGTTTGTTAAAGCATTACATGACTGAAGAGCAGCTGCCCCGTTCCTTATTTCATGGAAATGAAGATAAGCTCGGTGACCTCGGAAATACTTTTGTACACTGACTGTGCTCTGCAGAAGTTGCTTCCTCTTGTCCTCCAAAGTGGCAATCTGTATGTAGCATACTTTAATATTAGTAAAGCTTTGACATAACAAATCTTGTGTTTGTCAGAGCCTAGATAAACTCTGAGTGCTAAAAGCTCAGATAATTCAATCACTTTCAACATTCGGCGTGCATTTTTTGCTTTGTGTTGTTTCTTTCCTTTCATTTGTTCTTTTATTTTATGTAAGAACCCGGAGAACTGGCCTATCATATCATCAAACACCAATTCAAGCTATATGTCAATGATATGTGAGAACACATGACAAATATGGAGACTCCACTTGGATTCTGAAATTTATGGTACAGTTTGCACATATGTAAAAACATAAACGGAAGAACCAAGTTCCCCCAGTAGAAGAATTATGGATCTGATGTAGTTTGACTGTCTTGTAAAGTATGTATAAACTAAGGTTCCTGGACAGAAGGATATACCCCATATTAAGTCAAACAGTTTTCCATACTAGGAAAGGAAAACTTTACCTGTCCTGTTCGGAGATATAACTTTGTAAAACCAACTTGATACATTTCAGGATGGATGTTGAACTGTTGCAAGACTGCCACAGATAAACTCAAAGGATCCTTGGACACAAGGTTGCCCATAAGTAGAAAGCCGTACCTAAGTAATATTGACAGTACAAAAGGAATGAAGTCACCTACTACTCATATTAGAAACAATGGAGAAACCTGCAACTTTAGATAGAATGTAGAAAAATGGAGACATTCAGAAACTCTACCTTTCAGCAAATTCCTGATGAGGCATTCGAGTTGGGTATCCCGATCTTGAGATCCTAACAACCTCTATTACTCCACAACACCTGAGCTGTTGTAAGACAAGATCCTCCTCGTAAAGACCTGGAAGTTGTTTACTGTTTGGTTTTATACAGCGTATGAAATGAGGTTTAGTTGTTTCAAGCTGATGCATAAGCTTGAAAAGTTGGCTCTGCAGGAAAATGAGCAATCCAGTCACTTCATCTTCTAACAGAGACTGCTATATATAAATTGTATGACTTTTGAGTGTTTGACATTATTGTTATGCATCATTGTCATAATATCACTTACTTTGAACTTTGCACCCACACTCTGTTTATGGGGATCAATTGAACCCATGCGATTTAAAGAACTTCCTGCTTTAGGTGATTGGCAGGGTATTCTAGAGGCAAATAACCATGGCAGCTTGCAGCCCGTTGAAGAGAGAAATTGGATCAAATCTGGGAGCACAGGGTCTCTATTCTTCTCCAAGAAGCCACTAGTATCATACAATACCTGAAGGAAATTCACACTTACATAATATTGATAAGTGATTCCTGGAGTGCATGGCATTTAGATTTTCAACATGCACATTGTCCATTGATCATAACTTTAATTACTTGGGTGATTCAAAAAGAATTATATCAATTTAAAACAGATTAGGTACCACTAATTCACTAAAAGTAGAGTAAGATAAAGGGCAAAGTAATTACAAACCTCTCCAGCATAGTGGCAAAGGGAGAAAGCTCCATCTCTTTCACCCCTAAAGCAAGCATTGGCATTTAGATGCTGCTTAAGCTTGTTGGCAAAGGTCAGATCAGTGGCTTTGGGGAAATTTGACTCCTCGTCTAACAAAGATAGAATGCCAAACGGCATCTGAAGAACGCAACAAAAAAGGGAATGAGAAACAACTCCCACCTTTGATTAATTTTAAACAGAAAATTAAGCCCGAAAAAGAGAAGGTTTTGTACATAAGGGACACAGGAGCCTAAAACAATATAAATGAAAAGGTCAGAATATATGACAAGTCCTAAACAAAAGAAACTCTCAAGAAGGAAATATTGTTCCTGGAACCTAATTTACCTTTTCGATTAGGTCTAAACAATCTTCATTATCTTCAAAATCAATTCTGGTCCAATCTATCCCATCTGCTTCATAATCCTGAACAAACAGATCACATGAAAGGTCAATCAGTTCGGATGCAGAAACACCTTGATAATCTAAAAGCAACAGCAGTAATATAACCAATCAATCACTAAAAGAAACACTAAAAATAGATGCTACCTCCAGCTCCAGCTTGAATAAATGTCGATTAAAATGCTGTTGCAGCCTTTCATTTGCATAATTGATACAGAATTGCTCAAAGCTGTTCTTCTGAAAATTATTTCTAAATTCAGATTAGAAAACTAATGATATATAAGATTAAAAAAACCAGTACTACATAATGTATTCTGCACACCTGAAATGATTCAAATCCATAGATATCTAAGATATTTATGGACTTTCCAGTACATTGCTTTCCCATTTCTAGTGACTTGTTTATTTGCTCCACAAGCCAGTCGAACAGCCTGGCATAGAGAAATTTTGCCAATGCATCTCTGGTATCTGTTGCCTAAGTTTGTTAAATTGATGCCCAAGTTATTCATTCACAACAACAAAGTGATACAGAGTTGTCTAGCAATAACTTGTGAGTGATTGAAAATGTAAAGATCGAAATATTCATGAAATCCATGCCAACCTGTTGCAGAGTTAATTTTTTAGATATGCTATCTGTCCCACCTACAATTTTACAGGTAGATAAAGCCAATACTAAATCATTGGTTGTGCAACCCATCAACCTTGCAGCAGTGGTAATAGCTGTCAAAATGCGGAAACAAGATAAACATGATTAGCCGTCAACATGATTATTTGGTAATATTATGTTCAAGGTTTTAAATAAAACAATATAAAGTGAGAGCAAGAAAACTGCAGAAAGAAATCTCATCAAAGATCAAGACATATACATAAGATTCCATTTATTATCAGATCACAACCCCTGAAGTTAGATATGCACCTTCATCAGCTATCACATCAACATGATTTTCAGAATCAGTTACTTTAAATGTCACATTTCCTAGCCATAAAATTGCGGCAAGCACTGCAAACACCTCTTCCTGATCTTCTGTTGGTATTCGCACTATATCCAATGCATCCTGGAGATTATCAAATATCAATGACTACTATAAGGCTTCAGTCAGTACAAAGGAAAGATTAGATGGAAGTGAGATGAAATCTATGATTACCAAAAGGCGATCAAATCTTTTTGCATCATCAACACCATCAATTGTCAAACACCCACTTTGATTCAGGTAGTTATACTCATGGGCTAATTTCAAGTTCAGTCGCTCTGTAAGATTATATAACAGTAAGATATGCAGAGTACACAAAGAAGGAGAGTATCCACTCTTCACTGGCATCAATTAAAATAGATATGTAGCAGTAGAACAGAACCTTGAAGGGGTGAAGGAGCACCAGCACAGAGTTGGTAAAACACGTGGAATGATCTTTCTCCTGTGGCCAATTGAACAACCCTAGACTGATCATAAGATCGGATATCAGAAGATTGATAAAATTTTGAAAAGCAGAAAATAAAAACAAACTATTTTCACATGATTGATACAAATACAAGAGTTAGCCTTCACATGTAGAACTGTAAATTACCTTTTCTAGCAAAACTACCCGGCAGCGAACATTAGGAGATTTGGCATTTCACGTGCAGACAAGATGTAAAAGTAAACTGATCAGTCCATAAAATTCATCCAGGCTTATTATATACATAACTAAATGGCCAGACCAATTTCAGATTTCTTACAAGTTTGGACTTTAGCACCACAAATCTTGCCTGCTGTGCAAAAATGGATTTCAATGAACTTCCCCTGAACCAATTACAATAGTCCATCTAATATTCAGCATAACATTGTGCATTAGGTTCACAATTCTAACTTGTTTCAGAGAAACTACAATTGACAAACATCAGATACTTGTAATGAATCCTTTCCAACACTTCTATAATTTGAGAGAGAACTCACAAATCTGCTAGAATTGTCATTCCTGGTTGTCTTTGAATTTCCAAATGCCTCAAGTATACAGCTTGTCTGAAGAATCTCATGCTTTATTCCAACAGTACTGCTACCTCCTAGAGCAGCCAAATATTGCATTGCGATTTTGGCTGTTTCAGTCTTCCCTGCTCCACTTTCACCGCTGCAAGGAAATTTTGAAACCCAACCTCAATGGTTTGGTATAAAATCATGAAGAGATGCATGACAGGTCAATTGTCAAATCTACGCACCTTATGATGATTGACTGATTTACATCATCTGCAAGGCCAAAATGACAATAGAGGAAAGATTATGAATTTTACCAAGCAAATATGCAATGAAACTTCAAACAAATGAAAACCAATAGAACAGGATGAATGATGCAGCCTACCTCTCATCATCTCATTATATGCAGTATCTGCTATAGTGTAAACATGAGGGCTGCTTGCAGTTCTGTTTCTATAAGATGTAATCACATCCCTTCCATAAATTTGTGTGTCTTTAAACGGGTTAATTGCAACCAATACTGGCCCAGCTTTACTCTATGCAAAGGAAGGATAAGAGTAAGAAAATCAAAGACAGTAAAATACAAAACCACATTTGCAATATCAATAACATTAAAGAAGGAAGTACTTACATATATCATATCCCTAGAGTATCGATACTGGAGACAATGAAGTACTGACGGCTCATTCAAATAACTGAGCTGTATAAGATCCTCTACACCCTCAAGGATATCTGGATTTGCAGGTAGAAGTTCTCCAACCGGTACATTAATACTCTAATGCAGTTACATGATGTAAGTTAAGGGAATTTAAATAGAATAATAAGATTGGCCCCACGTGCACATAAGTTTAGCTATGGAACTTACGGTCCCACTTGAAAGTAAAACACAAGCTTGTTCTCCAGAAGTTGATAGTATTGTTCCCAACCCCCATTGGCCATCAACTAGTCGGCACCAAATGGAGAGTTTCTGAACCATTGTAAAATAAAAATCAACACAAACAACTGAGTAAAATTCAGAGCTGAAGCATAAGGCCATATGAAAAATGTAATTTCTTGGGAAAATGACATAGTATGTACAGTAGTTGAGCAAATGACATTTCCTCACTAATCAATATAATAAATTTTCTTGTAATTTCTAGTTGTCCGTGATCACTGATTCATCCTTTTCTTTGGAAATGATTTATCCTCTAAGATTAATTGTTTATGCTAAAAAATTAACCTGTGAACAAAAGAAGGAATCTCTGAGATCACCAAACAGGTTACCTTCTTGATAAAGTAGCCAATGTTATCTTCCCATTCTGGCTCCCTTGTTCTTGATGTCAAATCCGAATCATGACCTGTCTCAGCAGTGTAGGCAAATCCTTGGATCCTGGCTTTTGTCTCCTGGACATCAATACTGTAAGGGGACTCCATATCCAGATGCTTCTTCATTTTCTTGCTCCCAAAACTGCTCCTACTGCTACCAAAGTATTTCTCTTTTCTCTTTGAACCATCCATTCTTGGGTTCACATCACTCAAAGTAAAATGGAGCTGATTATTAGTGTTCACGGGATTATTGTCATTATCATCCTCAGCTTTGAAATGAAATGGCAATGACCATTGTCTCAATGTAGGTAAGCGTGCCTTCGCAGTGGGCCTAGCGGGCAGAGCGGGAGGCAAGTCTTTAGATTTTTTAGCCTCGTCTTGGCATCGGAGGGAATAGAGCATTTCCTCCAGTGAGCTTCGTGCCATGGATATGGGAGTTAACATCATCCCAGCTCAAAAACCCATACAATACCCAAATCAGAACGACTCCTTTGCCTCGAAAGACTTGAGCTTCGAAAGAGAATGACCCCTAATTATTGAATATAAAGCCCCTTTTTTTAATCCTAGCAAATTCAAAGCCGCAATGCAACACCTTGTTTCTTCCTCCAGAGACTTCACCCCAGAATCAAGTTAGGAATCCGCAGCAGCTGCGCTTTAAATCCCAAGAATGGCTTTACAGAACGGAGAATAATGCTGAAAATATCGACCAGGAAAGACGCACGGAACTCAGAGAAAGCACGAACCTGGATATATTTACAATTCCTATAGGTTTCGGCAGGGAAGAAGCTAGGGCGCGGGTAATTGCCCCAAATGAGGAAAATACGGTTTCTTTCTGCAACTGAAGAGCGAAACTTACGACGCTAGGAGTGATGGCAAAGGGCAACAGATTGAGGCTGTTACAAAGAAGAGGGAAAGGGATTGGTTTCCCCTGTTAGTGGTTAATCGCTGCGTTGGACCTCTTCTGTTGCAGAGGAAAAAATCGAATTTTTAAAGTAAGGTGGCGAGTGTTCTTAAAAAGGAAAACCGTTCCACTCATACTGTCGGAGGGAGATGTGTCAGTCCACATCAGACAAACTATTCGATATTTAACCTTTGGAATTTATATATATATATATATATGTTTTTTTTGGTAAATTGTGCACATTTTTTATTTAAAATATATTTTCTTAAATTTAAAATTCGCATAAATTTTATTATAATTAATGTATACCTGAAATCTAACATAAATAAATATAATTTATATTTTATAATTTTGAGACAATTTTTTTATTTTAATAAAGGAAAAATCATTCCATAATAAGATTTAAACTTAACTTTTAAAAAGATTATTTAATTTTTTACACATTAAATTAAAGTTTTGGAAATGATAGTTTATGGGAAAAGACCATATTAAAAATCTAGAGAAAAAAATAATATTTGCCTGAAAAAGGATCCAGAAGAGGGATAGTAGCCGACAAGACAGCCAGTTGGCGCAGATTTCGACGAATGACTTTTAGTACATGTGGATTTTTCTATTTTTATTTAACTATTGGTTGAATTTTTAATAATGAATTTAGAAATTGCAAAAATAGAGTGACCGAGGATTCAAATGGTCAAAGTCAGCACAGGTCATGGTCCTCATGGACCCCACCTTAGTCAAAATGTATTGAAATTGAATTACTGTTTCAACCTTTTTAACACTTTTTTTTTCATTTTTTATCCTGGAATTATTTCCCATTTTGGGATTTGTAATATCATATTGACCCAACTCTCTCGTAATTATAGTTATAATTAGGTTCCATTATTAATTTTATTAAATTACATTAATTTTTATAAAAATAATTTAATATCAAATATTTTTAATAATATCTTAAAAATTCAAGCTAAATTATATTAATATATTAATTTATTTTTTAAAAAATGATAGTAAGATATTAAATATTTTTAAATAACATTTTGATATTAAATATTTTACACCAAAGTGTAAATTTACATGTAGATTTTTTTAACAATATTATCATGAATAATATCATTATTGATATTCAATGGGAAAATATGTAAATGAAGTGAAATTGTAATAGTAAGAATAACTTGAATGATAAATTACTTAATAAGAGAATTGAATGTTCCATTATAATCAAACTCATGTTGGTGGAAAAAATTTTTGGCAATAAGACAAACCTCATATTTAGCAATAGAACTATCACGATTTTCTTTTATTTTGTAAACTCACTTGTAACCGACAATGGGTCAACCACCATGATCACATGTTTGCTGTGAGGTTTTTATAAAGTGGCAATAAATATAGAAGGGTCAATAGTAAAATGCGGCGGTAGATAGTTATCTTGCGAGCAGTAGGGTCTTGTCCGATAAGTAAGACAGTTAGAGAAGGATGATCAACATGTGTAGTGAGAGAAAGATTGAGGCGATATGCTCGAGTTTGAAACCGAAGGCGATATCCACGTAAGCGGATGGAGAAATACTGTCTACTGTTTAGTTTTAAGATAGATTAGTACAAGAATCCAAAATGCGGTACCCAGAATAATTACAATTTACAGAAGCAACTAAAGATAAGGTAAAGAAAAACTATATTTGATAAAAAAGTGAGTAGGTTAAAATTTAAAATAACAATAATTATTTTTAATAAATTTAGAGATAAAAAGTAAATTAAGAGAAATTTGAGAAATATAGTAGATATTGTTGAGATAAAAGAGACAAGTGAAGTTATAAGAGAGATAGATCTGAAGGATAAAATGGGTAAACTTGTCTTGTTTCCAATTAGTAGATGTTTATAAAGTAACTCATTCTCCTAAATATATATTTGAGATAAATTATTAGTAATACTAGTGGTACATGAATCAACATATAGGTTAAGATAATCTGGACTAGATTTATTGTTATAAATAGAGAGAACTTAAAATCGAAAAGAGAACTTGAGTATTCGAACAAATAGCCTTAAATTTATATGAAATATAATAATGAGCTGAATTTTTATTTTTGTCATAAAATTGACAATGTTTCAGATGTCGAGAAGTAGGACTAGTGGTCAATTGTCGTGCGATGTCAAAATAAGTGGACTAATTAAAATTTGTATTAACCGAATTAAAGTATTGACATGATCCATTATGGTAAATCTATACTAATAATTAGAGAGAAGTTTAAACCCATTTTAAGTAATCTTTTCCATGCACTCCAGTTGTTATTTGCAGCAAATAATGATAGAGAGACATTACTATTGGATATTAAAAGTTAATAAATATTTTTAAAATAAAGATTAAGAGATAAAGTGATATATTTGATTTTGTTGTAATGAATAGAGTAGCTATTATATAATGATTTTGGTAACCTTTAAAAATTTAAAATAAAGTAGATAATACCTTAAAAGATAGGATGGGTAGGAATATCCATATTAATGGGAATAATTGTTTATTAATAAGTAATTAAATTAATTATATATAAAAGTTTTTATTTATATGTTAATGATAATATAAATATAAAAATAAATAATATAATATAATAAATATATATATATTATAATTTTGACTAATTAAGATTATATTATATATGTTATAATTAACTAAAATAGTGTAAGAAGGAGTGAACTCATAGTTATACTATACTCATATACTTAAAACTATAGTTGTGATTTATACAAGAATTTAAGAAAAATACTCAACTGAAATTAATTATTTTATTAGTTTGAAATGAAAAAAATAGGACGGATTTAAAATTGTACTATTAAAAATATAATTATAAATTAAATTAATTAAATTAATTTTATAAATTTATAAAATTTAAAATATTACACTATTTATTATTAATAACTTTTTAAGAAAATATAATATTATTATAAATAAATAAATTCCAAAATACATAAATATAATATTAAAACTTCTCTTTCCCTCCTCATATATGTTCGCACTTTTCATGTAAATGGCATTAATATCTTCTAATACGCTAAGCTACCCTGCTATTTATTCGTCACCGTACACGCGACAGCAGCCATGCTATTATATTGACACAGGGTGAGGCAGTACCACCACTACCAGATGCCCTAATTAATCATGGCTATAGATAATGATTTTCTTCAACTGGAACAAGGAAAGGGGCTTTCTCCATTGATCTTGAAGGGCACATACCGAGCTTTTTCTTTTCCTATAAAGCAATGCCAACTCAGATGGATATGGCTTCTCCTATCAAATGATACACAAGGAAATCAATACAGCTATTTTGAAAGGGAAACGCACTGTGAGTGTATGGCTTGTTGATCTCAATCCTCATAAAAAAGCATAGGATCAGTCTCTATAGTTTTTTTCTCCTTTTTTTGCCAACTATCTATGTGGGCAATTCAATATCCCTTTCCGTACGTCAGATATGGATCTACATTTCACATGCGCGAACATGACTGGTTTTCTCGGGATAGCTTCAAATCAAATCTAAAATGAACATTGTCTAACTATGTACATGGCAATCATAGGACGAAGGCAATGCTTTTCTCATATTCAAAGTCTATTTTTCCAATGATTCGAGTCTATAATATAAACAATCTAAGATTTATGCTACTAGATCTGAAGCTGTGAGACTGAAGGAGCGCAGCCTCTTTTGTGGATCAATAAATACCGCGCATGTGCTTCCTTCCCCACCTAATCATTTATGGCTTACAGAACTCAAATGTTTAAAAAGTCATGTGATGTGATGGATCCACGTACATCTGATTATCAGCAGTGTTATACATTTGCAAAGGGGGCCTCCATTAGCAGCATTTGAAGTCAGTAGAAACATTAGTCAATCTGCAGAATTTACCTTTTCCATGTAGTCTTCTGCTGACAAAGAAAGGCATCAGGCAGAGTTGAAAAGTTTGAGATGCATCGTGCATGCCGTCCAAAGCTCTAAAAGCGTGTAAAGTAATGATTGCCATCCACCTGAGTAGAACTTCTTAAGCGAGTATCAAACTGCAGCATACAACTTGACCGAATAAATTGATATTCCCGACCAGACCATACCTATCTTCAAACAAGCAAGGTGCCAATAGAATGGTGGTAAAGTCTGAAATACTATGACAAAATGAAGAATCACAGGAACATGTAAACTATTAGTCTAAGCATGGTATGTATGAACATTCAAAATACAATCTTATCACCACCATAGCCTGTTGATGATACAAATATAGCTGCCCGAAATTTACAACTCTGCAGTTTGGGAAGAGGAGATGCTCCTCGAGGCTGACTATAACCCTCGAAACTTATGCAATCTTGTTCTCTTAAGTTTGGTGAGGCCATTCACCGTTTTGCAAACATTCCTTGAGTTAAGGATGAGAAATCATAGTCTTTTCCAGTCTTGGTTGGAGAAGAAGAGGAGGAGGAAACTGGGGATGAGGTTGGTTGTTTGCTTGGCCCAATTCCTGTAGTACCATTAGAAGCCGCAGGTTGACCAGTTGCATACAACCTGTGCAATGGAAATATGGAAGGAATTATGATGCGATGATGCAAAATATGAGAAGAGCTTTCTTATTTTCTTTTATATTTCTAATATGGCAATTAACCCGTCTTTCTGGAACTTCTCAGTTAGTCAATATGCATGTCCCACTAGAGTAACATAGGTCAATGCATTGATTTGATTAGAAGGGGGGCTAAGTTAATCAGGACCTACTAATGATACTGCACGCCCTTCCCACTCAAACTGACCATTGGCACTCTATGTTACACATCATATAAGAAAAGCCTCAATCAAGAGTATACCCTGATGGATATGGCATGGTGCCCCCAGATGGATTTAACATTCCCAGGTTTGGTGCCTGAAAAAAAAACACGAGCAACCAATTAATCCAATCCAAACATCTATAGGGAGAGCTCATGGCCCTCAGTCTGCACTATCTTTACCTGCATAAGTTTTGTCAGATCAACCTGTCCTCCAACTGGCATTGTCATTCCAGGGATTTGGTACCCTACATTCGGCCAACCCATCCCATTAGATGCGGTTTGTTGAGTACTGCCAGTAGATTTTGTATTTCCACCAAGAGAATTGGCAGCAGCAGCAGCCATCAGAAGAGATTGTTGCTGTGCAAGCATGGCTAACTGTTGTTGATGCATAACAAATGGAGATACCATGTTGGACTGCCAACACAGATCCTAAGTTAGACTAAGCAGTAACTCATAACTAGTAGTCAGCACATATTAGGTTGCAAGTTGAAGCAAAAAGCTTAAGGTTTCTTTTATGATAATCACCTTCTCAAATAGGCTCATAATATCATTTTTCACATCCTTCTGCAGTTTCTCTGGTACAGAGGCCAATGCAGGTGACTCCTTGAAAAGGTCCTCAATCTCAGATGTCTTATGGGAGGTGGCACCCTCAGGAGAAACGGGTTTCTCTTTCTCAACGGTTGAGCCAGCTACAGCAGCTGTGCATAGAAAAAAGTCACTATTTCTATAGTCAACCAAATAAATAGCACATGTTTACAGACAATTAATGGATACTTATAAACAAAGATTCCACATACACTGGAAACTTGCCCAATCATCAGTAGGAGCTGTCTCAGGCACCTTTTCACTTGGGTCTTCAATTGATAGCATGTCAAAAAGATCAGTGGCAAAATCGACTTTTGGAGGGGAGGCAGCAGCTGGTGTATCATCCGTGATCAGTTCTTTAGCTTCAATGGGTGCTGGTGCAGGTTCCGGTTCCGGTTTCAAAGGCTTTGCAACAGGAATGACCTGTCAATATTGAAATTTTCATGTCCGGTGTATGTTTGGAGCTCTTCAACCAAGAGTAATCACCCTTAATGTTTGACATCTATATATAGGAAGTACCTGCCCTGGTCCTTTAGGTGGACTAGGAAGATTGATTTTTGGAGCGGGTATACTCGTTTTTGTATTTGCAATTTGTGGAGCATTCTTCTTCTCCTCAAAAAGATTCTCTGAGTTACTTGCATATGGCTGGGAATTTGCTCCTGCAGGTTTCTGTCCATTATTTGAGCTTGAAGTCTTCACTTCTTGTACTCTTGGTGGTGACTTTCCATCCTTAGGAACCCATCGCTTCTCTTCATACCTATAAACACTCACACATATGGGCAATAATGGAGAGAGTGGAATCCAACATAACAAGGAAGGCAAGTTTTTATAAAAGTAAACTGGTTAGCTTCAATTCATATGGATTTAACAATAAAAGATAGTTTCGACTCACTACATACTTTGCACGAATGAAATTCTCGATCCCAACCCTGTCGTAATTTCGAGGTAATTCAGCTTCCCAGTAGCTATTTGCCTTCTCGTTTCCCATAGCTGTAAATAGAAAGAAGCATCCACAAATGGTTTATAAACTCTTCCATGGGAGCCATAAGAGAGAAAACATGGCTTCTTAGCATAAATGACAAGCTTACATTGAATAAATACAACTTGCTCTGGAAGCCATGTATCCAATGCGGCAGATCGGACCTGCAGCAAGGTTCAATTGGTGTCATGGTTATGGAGATTGACAATAAAATTACATATTGCAAATTAATAGTTGCTGTGATGACTGTGCATCAAAAGGAAATCACAAGATTTTAAAGGAAAATCAATGCTTTGCACAGAGAAAGAAACCAAAAAATTACCTTTGAAATGTGAACACCAAGACTTCTGTGGATCCCAGAACACTGCATGCATATGAAAATGCCCAAATTCACACTAGCCCATCTGGGGCCTCTGCCATAATGCACAGCAAATGACTCATTACAAATCCTAGCATGCTGAATTCATAAGTCTGCATGAGTCTATATCCATATTAGAAAATTAAAAGCACATACTTGGCTTTGCAGTCAGCGCATTCCTTGTTCTCAGGCAATTTGAGAAGGCCTTCCAGGATCTTCACAAATAGAAAAACCAAAAAGATAGATAAGATCAACCACAAGGAAATGTGTTCAGGTATGAGCAGTTCAAGAACTTTCTGGAAAAGGCTCCTAATATCAGTGGATGGGGCATCCATGCTGAAACTCCATTAAGCAAATGCATCCACCAAGTAGAAACACAAAAAATAGGAATCTTTATTTGAATATACACAGCTAGATTCCATATTACAATCAAATCTCAACAAGTAAGGGCTTCAGATACATGTTTCCTTTTCAAATGAAGAGCATCACAATGAAAGCAAGCCATTTAAACCCAAAAACGAAATTCCTCGTGAAATTGATGCACCAACAGAAGCGATAAAAATGAAATTGATCTAAGAAACAACGATCTTCTATGCATCAGATCAATCACCAGACCAGCGAAGGAGAACAGATATATTGAATTTTGACAAATAACGACTACTCCGAAACCCACTCAAACAGATCACGCTTATATAGCCAATAAATGGAAATGGAATAAAGAATTGATATGATAGAGCACGATTCGACCCAGAACGCGGTAAGCAGTCAAGCATATGAAATGGCATCAACCCTTAAGGGACAAAAAATTCAGACCTTTCGATGCCTTTCGTTAAGTTCTTTGGAGACATTAGCCTTCTGGTTCATGACGACTCGCCCCTGGATCGGAGGGAAGAGAAAGATGGGGAATCTGAAATTGGAGAAGCGGGGTGGAGAATACACGGGTCAAGCTGGAGAATTCGATCAAGCTCCTTTCTCTCTCCTCCCCTTTCCCAGCCCTTATATCAACGTCCTGGAAAATGGGCTTCCCCTGATTGGTCTGAAGTAAATGAAGGCCAGACGAAAAGAAGACAGGAGCCAGAGAGATCAGAAAACAGAGGAGGAGCTCTGGCCTCCCAAAGTTTCCATTTTTCCTATAATTTCTCCCTTTTTTTTTTCTGGTTTTCACTTTCCTTTTACTTGAAATTACAGTTCATTCAACAACAAAATCAAGATCATTTACCTGTTGACTATATATAGCTTATATTCAATTAGGACCCACTTAAGTCATGGTGGGATTGCTCATGAAAATAAACCTTTTTAATCCAACTTGCTGTGTACTTTTCGACAATCTCAACTTTTCATCTAATACAAATTTCCCTTCTAGTTCTGGGAAGATAGGTCGGGATCTTGGATGAACACATGGGCCATGGCTTTGGCCCTCTGCCTAAGCATGCTTGCACAGGGGACAGATTCCATTCTTATTCTTGTTGTTGCTGCTGCTGCTTATGTGTAAATTTTGTTATCTGTCTGATGCAATTCCCTATGCAGAGATATCATCCCTGTCCTTGAGAGAATCTATTCATGCATAGTACTAGTTCTGTTTCATGTGGAACCTTAACCTTTGTCTTATATGAACCTTTTTAGGGAAAGAGTGTGAACCAGATTTCATGCAGCAGCAAGAAACAATCCGACACTACAAAAATTTCAGGACAACAGTAGCATATCCCATGTGCTCTGTGTTTTTGGGTCAGGGGACTCAGGTGGGCTTCCGCCAAAACTGGACCTTTGGCCTAACAAACAGCAAGGACTTTGCTTCCCCTGAGAAGTGGATCCTGCAACTCTCTTGTAGCCACCATTGTGTTGCAAGAGTATTTTTTTTAGCATAAAAAGAAAGGATTGTTAGTAAATTATTATGTAATAAATTTCATATTATTATAAACTAATAATATTTAGCTGCAATTCATGAGTGACAGCTCCATAGTAAAAGGCCTACCATGAAAACTGCATGCTTGAGATTTCAGTCTACATCTTTTACTTCCGCTCCAACTTCTACAATGGCCCTGGCAACCTAGTAGTCATTGGCAGAAAAACAAATATGCTGCAAGGTGTGTAAATAGTGGATGCATAGAAAAGATGAATATTTGGGAATTAGGAGTGCCTAGAGAGTCTAAAGCCTGGATTTTACATGAAAAGGGTTGAGTGCAGAAAGGGTATGACTGCAATTAATTCATCATTCAAGGAAGATTAGCAAGAAGCAAATGTTTTTCTATAGATCAAAGAGGCAGCATTTGGAAGCATGCATCCTTAGTTAGAAGAGGAAGCATATATGATTCCATGGAATGCAGAAGAATGATGAGGAAGCATCCTTTGTGGGAGTATAAAAAGTCAGCAAAATCCATAGGGGAAAATGAAGAATGCAACATGCTCTAATCATTAGATCACCTTTTTCATATTATGAAGATGCAGCAAGCTAGAAGGTAAAACGGCTAGCATGTGAAGAAGTCTCACAGTGCTCAAAACCGCATCCAAGAGCACTAACAGTTCTCAGATCAGCACCAGCAGGATTTTAGTATCAGGAAACTGATCTCAATGAAAAAGCCGGTAGTTTGTTCCTCCTGCTGTCATAGTGGACTCATGGTCGAAATGAGTAACCTCCATGGAAGGCTCCATTCCTCTCTCTACATTATTAAATTAAGGCTTAATTATTCCGAATCATCTTACAGTGATACCAAGATTAAGTGGGCTTACTTCTTTTTGCTGTTCAACTAGAACAAGTCTCCGTACCTGTTGGGATTAGGATTATGCACATTTTGCAAGCAACAAGGTCCAAATTAGCTTACTTTAATTCTACCCTTTGTGTTAAATGGTTGACCATTCAATCAACCAATCAAATATAATCTAATACATGAGTTAAGCAAGAATCAGTATATCCTAGACAGAGTCAAAACAGATCCTCAGACAATGTCAATCAGATTGATCTTGTCCAATCTGTGATCCAGCAGCCTTTCGGGTGCAGGGCCCTTGAAGTACATGTTGTGCAGCTATACCTCATAATAATAGGCACTGTCTCCAAAGTATGACCCTGGCATATCATGGAATAATCTGAGAATTTTGGACCACGGGTAAAATATATGACCTAATAGACCAATCGGGAATTGACTCACATGACTTTTTTTAAATATAAAATGTATTTTTTAATTGAAGACAAAATTATTGTCTAATATTTATTTATTTATTTTCAAATTTGAACACATATTTTCCCATCTTGTATATTTTATTATTATTTATTAATATAACATTATTATTATTATTATAACTTCAATTATTAAATATATTCAAAGATCAAACACATCTAAAACGATAAAAATTACATATTTTATATTAATTTTAAAGAAAATTAAAAATATATATATATCCACCTAAATTTAAAATTCCGTGTACTTGAAGCATTTCATAGGCATTTAACATGAGATAGGTATTTGAAGGGTTTATCCAATGAGAAAACGTGTTCAATATTTTATAAAAGGTTTATTACCAAAAATAATATTTTAAAAGATTTTACATTAAAATATCACTAATTTCAAATATTGATATCACTGCAGTAATTTATTGTTATCATATCAACTAAAATAATCTGGAAAGTAAATATAGTAAACGGTTTAAGTGAAATTAAAATTGTTATTAAATATATCAAATTTATCATATATTTCTTACTAAAAATAATATTTTCAAATATTTGGAAAAGTCACACTTGTACTAATAGATCACTGCTATAAATTGCAATTTAACCCATCTAAAATGTATAATTTAATTTTTATTTAAATAAAAAGTAATTGCAATTAAACCCAACCACGAGCATGTTCCGACCCGGTCTGGTGCATCCCGAGAAATGCGGGGTCAGCCTACCTGTCTGCATCAATTAATGTCAAAGTATGCTGACCAGACTCATAATAATATTTCAATATTGTTTTTATTTTTTTTAAATTGCAATAATAAGAAGGTCTTCCCATCCAAGATTCCAGAAGAGCGGCCCTTTCTCAGTCCTATCTTTTAATTGCAATATCTTTTACTATATTTTTGTTTTTAAAAAACAATAATTTTATTAGCTATTAATATAATTAATTAGTATGTTTAATATTTAAAAAAAAGACTAAATGTGTGTCGTTATAAGATTCATGAATAAATGTATTCTAAAAAAATTACCATTAAAGGAATATTTTTCATTTTTAAAATAATAACAATAAATATTAATTAATATTATTTTAAAAAATAGATAAATTAGTTTATTCCCTATCTTATAAATAAATTTGTCTTATATATCGTGACCTTATAACGTTCCACATTTATATTTGCTAGCCCCACTCACTCTCTCTCTCTCTCTCGTCGTCTTTCTTTCTTCTTCAAAGATCCTCTGCACCTTTATTCATTCATCTTCTTCATCGTAAATCAGAAGCCGCGGAGACAGGGGGGAGGGAGACAGAGAGGATTTCTCTCTTTCTTGAAGTTGTGCGAGTGGGGTTTCAGCTCAGCTCAGCTATTGTGTCTGCTCCGTTTTCTAGGTTGGCTCATTCGGGAGATATAAAGGTGAGAATTCCTTGTCCTTTTTTAAACACTAGCAGACAGAAAACAAAGAGCATTCTTCCTTGATCCTCGTTTTTGAATGCTCTCCGTCTTCCTCGCTCCATTCCGCTCCACTCCTTTTCCTCTCTCTCTCTCTCATGGTCACTTTTCAGAGGAGGAGAGACGTGCACACTTAACTGCAGTTCAAATTGGTCCTGCAGTTCCTGGAATCAGAGACTGCAGTACTTTTTCTTCCTCGCTGCTGCTCCTGCGAAATCGCCAATCTGCTCCCCCTAATCTGCGAAGTTCGAGTGTACGAACTGTACACTAAAGAGTGAGAATCCATCCGTCTGTCTGTCACCTTCAATTCCGGTTTCCTCGGTCCTATATCTTTTAAATCAGATATACCAATCTCACAGGCACATAAACAGTGGAATCGCAGTTGGAATCTTCAGCTTTCGATTTCACTGGATTAGAACTTAATTTTTTGCTTTCCGCTTGTATCGGCGACGGAGATGGGGAAAACTACCACAACAAGCAGGGACTGGACTCAGATCTACGCAATCTACGGCATGGACCAGTGGCAAACCCTGGTCTTCCTCTCTCTACACGCGGTCCTCTTCTCCTTCATGTCAGTCCTCTTCCTTGTCTACTTCGACCCGATCTGCGCACTCTTCGAGGCCTTCGTCTCGTCGCCCGCCGGCGCCAGGTTCGTCGCCGGCTTCACAGGTTTCGTCACGGCAATCTCCGCCGTCTGCCTGCTCTACGCCGCCGGGAGCTTCTTCTACTCCGCCGTGCCTCTGCATAACGAGATGGCGCACAGGATGGTTAACGCTGTGGGCGACTGGTCGACGGTGAGGAGCGCCCTCGACCTTGGATGCGGCCGTGGCATACTGCTGAACACCGTGGCCACGCAGCTGAAGAAGACCGGAAGCTCGGGTCGGGTCGTCGGCTTGGCCCAGGGGAAGAGCACCGCTCTCTCCACTTTAAGGACGGCTAAAATAGAAGGTAACAATAATTATTAATTTACAATCAAACCCCTGAAACTATTTTAATTTCCGTTATTAACCTTTTTTCCTTTTATATTTACCCTAGAAAAATCACGTCAGTGCTGAAATTCTACAGCCTAATATCTAATTTGATAGGCGTGCAAGAGTATGTCACGTGCCGAGAAGGCGACGTGAGGAGGCTGCCGTTTATGGACGACTACTTCGACGTGGTGACGTCGGCGGTGTTTGTGCACACGGTGGGGAAGGAGCACGGCGCCCGGACCGTGGAGGCGGCGGCGGAGAGGATGCGGGTGGTGGGGGAGCTGGTCAGGGTCCTCCGACCAGGCGGCGTCGGAGTCGTGTGGGACCTGGTCCACGTGCCGGAGTACGTCCGGCGGCTTCAGGAGCTGGGGATGGAGGACGTCCAGGTGTCGGAGCGGGTGACGGCTTTCATGGTCGACAGCCACATCGTCAAGTTCCGGAAGCCTGACCAGCACGTGGTTGGCCTCGAGGAGGTCCGGCTGAACTGCTCTAGAAAAAGTTGAAAACTAGGAAAGGTAATGGAGAGGAAAAAAAGGAGCCATTACCGTCATATTTTTTTTTTTTTGTTCTTTGAGGTGGTATGGACCGTCAGCAAAAAAAAAGAGGAGGTGGTCTGGTGTGGTTTGGTCTGGTGATACGAAGTTGATCCAGTTGTTGTTGTGAATGGATGGATATTAATGGTGACATGGAAGGTATTATTAAAAGAATGTGTTATATTAATATTCATAATTTCATAATTTCTTAAATATGTTTCAAAATATTTTTATTTTAATTAATATAAAAATAGTATCGTACTTCCATCTAAAATGCAAATTAACTTTTAATCATAGGTTATATTTTATAATATTATGGACAACAACCAATTTAATATTTTTTATACTCTTAAATTACCATTTTCTAGTAATATATTACTCACAAATAACTCTTATATAATATTAATCAATAATTATTTAAACACGTATATATATATATATGTATATATATATATATATCGAATTTATAAGATGAAATCCTAAAAAATCTTATTACTCTTATTTCATAATTTCCTACAAAAATAAAAGGAAAGGAGTAGGTTTTGATGGGTTTGGTGTGAGGTGGGGCCGCTGGCATAAATGTAGAGGCATTGCAAATAGAATAGGGTACGTATCGATCATGGATTGAATTAAAATCAGATTGGAAAGTCTTCTTGAAAGGTATATTGAAACATATATTAAGATTGGTCCCATGGTCTAGTGGTTAGGACATTGGACTCTGAATCCAATAACCCGAGTTCAAATCTCGGTGGGACCTTAATTTTTTGCAAGGAGCAAGAACCACCCACCACACCAGCTGTATGGACTTCTCCTGGTTAACCAAGGAGGACATCATCCAACTTTTCGGCCCTAGACTACGACTCTGCCGCCACCTCCGCCGTCGAGTCTATCGCCCTCTCCTTGGCCCACCATACCTCGGTAGCCATCACCGATCCTGAAGGTATCTCTCCTCTCGCTCTAGCATGCTGCGACGAGACGGTGGCTGCCGCCATAGCCACCCTCTCCTGCGGGGAGCTCATGGCCTACATTGACTGGGGCGAGCCCCGGGAGGATCTTGCCCAGGCCGTGGAGTCAAGGCTGATGGAGAAAAACATGACGGAGCTGCTGGAAGAGCTGTTCGCCATATCGGCAGTGACGAGTAGCGGGAGCAGTGATTCCTCATCGGAGGATGAGGATGGGGATGGGGATGGCGTGGGGTCGCCGAAGGAGACCCTTGCAAGGGTGGGGAAGCACATCCGCCACTTGACGAGGATGGTGAGGAGGTCGGAGGCCATAGTGTGCCGGACGAAGAGCTCGCTGGTGGCGGTGATGGTGCAGGCCATAGCGCACCGTGTAAACTATGTGTGGGTCATTGAGGAGGGCTGTAGGTTAGTTGGGATCTTGACTTTCTCCAGAATGTTGGAGGTCTTCAGAGAACACTTGGAATTGCATGATGATGATGACCTGGGTGAACTATGCCTGACAGTTTTTCCCCTCTTCTTGCTGTTTTCCCAACTGGGGGTGTGAAGATTGATGATGATGGTGATGAAGGCATTCTTTTTTTCTTCTTTCTTTTTCAATGATAGCCACTTAGCCTTTTTTCTTCCTCTTCTTCCCTTTATCATGTTCTTAAATTTGATGATCTAAATAAGAGAAGTTGACAATGAAAAAACCCAGACAAAGGTAGCCAACCCCATTCAATTTAGTCGATGGCTGATCCAAGGTTCCATAACCATCAGTTCAGTGTAGTTGACGTGGCCAGCAGCGAGTTACTTGTCCATTACTTATGGCTTAAATAATGCCCTTGAGAAAGATATATCAATTTTATTCTTTTTTTATCTTGTGTGATGATGATTGATTTCATGATGTAAATATAAGTCATACACAAACACTCTCTAAGTGGTTTATTTTGATATATGGTTTGACCATGAGGCTCATAACTTTCATCTTTAATGACATAGATGCTTTTGAACAGAAGCTTGGTGATTCCCTGGGACTAAATGAAGATAAGATGATGATGGCCTTACCTTGGGGACTTGGTTAGACATACAATGTTTGAGAAAGGCCAGAGTAAGCGCATATGGGGCAAACTCTACAAAGTCATAGATTCTTCAGATGTTGTTGTTCAGGTACATCCTCTTTTCGATTTTGCACTTGTGGCGAAGTGCTAAATGATTCCACCTAATCTAGTGACTTGTCTTTTATCTCAGGTTTTGGATGCTAGAGATCCACAGGGCACAAGATGCCATCATCTCGAGAGACATTTGAAAGAACATTGCACTCACAAGCATATGGTTTTTCTTTTGAACAAGGTTTGTTATTAGGATATATAATTTACATTCTCATGCAGTTTTAGTCTCTCTTAAACTGATTTCAATTGATTCATTCAGTGTGATCTGGTTCCAGCTTGGGCAACAAAGGGATGGCTTAGGGTATTATCCAAATAATATCCTACTTTGGCATTCCATGCTAGTATTAACAAGTCTTTTGGAAAGGTATGTACACTGAGTTGCTAACATATTTATTTGCTGGAAGATGTAATTTTGTGGCATGATAGATATTTATGCCAGTGCCTTCTGTAGCTTTAGTAATTTTTGTTAACCTTGTTGCCTGATGGGTTTACACCCATCTCTGAATGTTGTCGGTTGCTTTCTTCTGATGCATTAAAACTCAATCTGTACCATTTAGGGATCTCTTCTTTCTGTTTTGAGGCAATTCGCACGCCTGAAAAGTGACAAGCAAGCGATATCTGTTGGATTTGTGGGCTATCCAAATGTGGGTAAATCATCAGTGATCAACACCCTGAGGACAGAGAATGTAAGCATGTCTTTTGCTCAATTATCAGTGGGTCATATTTTATCAATGTATGTGCATGTAATCAAAGTTTCTGCCCTAGGAATTTTCCCCATTTTCTTCCATGAGCCTGCCATGATCTTTGACATGATCGCTTATATAGACAGATCATGTCATTTTTGCCTCATCTTTGTTACCATTAACAAAATTATTTTTTTCCTTAGAAAGAAGACAATCCACTCCAAAGTAAATACATACGTGTGTGTGGAAGCATTGTAACTGATTTGGGCTTGGTTATCTTTTTCCTGATGTTTTCCTCTGCTTAAACTTAATTGGAGTTGGATGCTGCAATTTTCAAACAATTAAGTATGGCATAAAGAAATAAGAAAAGCATTATTATTAAATGCAGGGAGTTTTTTGGGCGACTGTTTTGGTATATTGTTTTTACTCAAATCAGTGATGTAAGAGGAGATTCTGTTAAATGCTGATTTCTTCTGTTGTTTTTGTTTATATCAGGTGTGCAAAGTTGATCCTATTCCTGATTGATTGCCCTGGTGTTGTTTACCAAAATAAGGATTCAGAGACTGATATTGTTTTGAAGGGTGTGGTAGGTCATTGTGGTTTTCTGTTAGCATTACCAATGGAATATTTATATACATGGTGTCTTGGAGAGGAATTGCCATTAAAAGTTTTCTTTTTAACTCTGTCAATATTATAGGTTCGAGTTACAAACCTCGAGGATGCTTCTGAGCGTATTGGAGAGGTCCTGAGGCGTGTTAAGAAGGAACACTTGCAAAGAGCATACAAAATAAATGACTGGTAAAACTGATATATTTGATGAATTTGGGGGAAAAGTATAATACCACCATTCAACATATTTATTTCTTGACTATTTTAATATCTAAAAATATACATTATAGAGTATAATATACCTGCTCATGCTCTCAGGGAAGATGACAATGATTTTCTGCAAATTGCTGAGGGTAAATCTTACCCAATTTTCTAATTGTAGTGTTAAATTCCAAATTTATTCTCTCCTACATCTGTAAGACTGCTGAACTTGACTTTTTTTCTTTAATATCCCAATTCAGGGCGGTGAACCTTACTTAACAACTGCAGCTAAGATGGTCCTCCATGACTGGCAAAGGGGAAAAATTCCCTTCTTCATGCCTCCTCCACAGAAAGATACCGAAGCTCCAGAGGAGCCAATGACTGCTGAAAATGATACCGGCATTGATAGAGCAGACAACTCTAGTCAGGCAGCTGCGGCTTTTCAGGCCATTGCCAATGTGATCTCATCACAGCAGCAGAAGAGCGTACCTGTCCAAAGAGATTTGTTCACTGAAGAAGAGCTGAATGGTGGGCCAGATTCAGAGCCTGGATCATCAGAGGATGAAAATGGCAAGGAGACCTCAGGTGAGGAGGAAGATCTGGAAGATGAAGATGTTAGCTAAGGATCCCATAGCCAGGTACAAATTGTGGACTTGCCACTTATTAACTCTGCATTTTTTTTTGCCTCATATGTAGCTATGGTTTTGAAGCTTATGTTCGCCCCCGATTCATTTTTAGATGATTTGTATTCTATCCCATACATCACAATTCATACCCATATCGTCTCCATGATCTATCTAGTAAGGATCATTAGTCTATCCTTATCTGAAGTATGCATTTGGTACGATGGAGCATTCTGATGCTGTCAGTTGATAAAATAGTGTCTCTCAAGTTCCAAGTCACATGGACACACTTGCAGTATTTTGCTTTTGCATTTAAAGCCCCCGGTGGGTGGGCTATGCATTATTACTTGGTAGGTCTCCTTGATTTAATTGCAAACAAACCATCAATCATGCAGTAGCCATATTATTGTTCCAATAATGATGGCAAGCTAATCTAATGGAGGGCAAAGAACAACGAACTTAATATAGATGACATTCATGGAAATTATATGGATTTACATCCATGTGCCCAAGAAGATGAAACCATTTAGCTGTTCACATCATCTCCACTTGCATGGCAGAATTACAACATTGTTATATAAATTACATTTTCATGGAACATATATATGGTCAAAATTATCTGGTGACTGGTCTTTTTGGGGGGTCAAATTTGGCGACCCTTTTCAAGCTGGAATTTATTAGGCAATGATGATGATCGGCAGACAACAATGGTCCCTTGATGGACGCAGGAACAGAGTAAACTATTTATTTCTGCTGTACTTTTGTATTCCTTTGTATATTTTTATTTTGATAATGATATTCATAACATATTATACAATTTCTTTATTGAAATATAACAAATTTATGGGTGGATTAAATCATCTGGGTGTAAATCTCCTATATTAGTATTGTCATGGATTTACTTGGCTGGATATTGGCATGATTTTGTTTACCATCCACCAGCAACTAGGAATGAGAGTTTATGAAGCATGTGATGATATAAGAAAAATGTTAAAAGGAGTTTTTTTTTGGATTGAGAGCTCAGGAATGAGTGAAACTGCGGATCTGATTAGAAGAACTGACATGGGAGAAATTGCAAGTTGGGTAGAGTTTTAATTTTTCTTAGGGGAGGAAAAAATATTGATGGAAGAAGAATAAATATTAGCAAGCACATGGCATGGGGAGGGAAGGGCCTTCAAAGGTGGTGGGGCCTATTAAACCTCAAGTTCCATGGAATTTTTTCAGGTCAAACCCATGAGAGTTGAATTCACTGTCTGATGAGTCAAAGTGGGTATGTATTATGACTGAAAAAATTGGAGGGTGACGAACTTGATGAGCCAAAGTGGGTCTCTTCACTGATTGATCCTTGAAATTACAGATGCATGCATGGCATGGGATGGGATGGGATGGGATGCAGGCAGATCTCTTCTGGTGAAGGTATGTGAAAATTTGGTTGTTCTGGGTTAAAAAAAAGGAAACAAACGTGTGATATCTTTCCAGAAAAAAAAACATTAAGCAATTGAAAAGTTCGTCTTTTTGTGGGGGAGACTCACTCCACCATTACTGTCTCTTAATAGATAAACCTTTCCCTGCCAAAAAAACGCAGGCTTTTTCACTCTGTCTCTGGCTGTCTTCTCTGCCCCCTGTGTTGTCTCTTTCAGGAATTTACGTTTTTAATAAATTTGCTTGCCTTCCTTCCCACCCATTATGGTGTTCAGTTATTGAGTTCCTGATCTCGTCTCTCAATCTTGCCAAACACTTTGTTCTCGGGTTATACCCCATTGATTGCTCCAGCCGAGTAGCCGCTCTGGCCTTGGCATACATCTGTCTCTTTCCGAGGCGGTAGTTAAAGCAGAGAAATGTGCCATTCAAGTTGAATGGAAGGTCACTTCTGCTCTAATGCTTGCTTCTACCAGTCAATTCCTTGCTGCCACAAAATGGGTTTTTGCCCAAGAAACTGAAAGCTCCTCCGTCTTTAGGTTCTGTGGCGCCGTCGTGTCATGCCCCGTTTGTTCATATCATATGAAGGTTTCTTCTCGAGAGCTTCCTCTGGAGTTGCGATTCTGTACGGAAAACCTGTGAATCTGTAGATTAGAAAAAAAAAAGGCTCTTGCCTTCTGTATTTCTTGCACTTGAGCATGTCAGAGCAGAGCCACTGCTGAAACGTGCAAAAAGGAAAGGTGGGGGAGGAGAATAAGGGGAAGAAATCAAACCATATTTTTGTCTATGCAAGCTTTAGCCTTCTAGTCCGTCAAATGGCAGAGAATAACAGTGACCAGGAGCTCAGATCGTTAGCCTTAACCCCAACTTGGTCTGTGGCAACTGTGCTGACAATATTTGTTGCCATCTCTCTAGTTGTGGAGCGCTCCATTCATCGCCTAAGTACTGTAAGTAGAATTTTCCATTCTCTATTTTTTTTTTCTTGATATGAAGTTATCAAAGTTGGTGGGTGTCTCCCCTTCATTGACTGGCTGAAATTGGCTGTTTTGTTCATCATCAAACAAACTGCAAAAGTATTTGCTGCTGATTTTTCATATTGGTAGTTGAATATTATATCTGATGTAATTGAAATAGAGATGTTTTAGATTCTGCCCATCTCACATTCTTTGATGTCTGCATGCAATCTTCTTTGTACTACTGAAGGATTTGTAAGTGAGATAAATTCAAATTTGTTGCAGTGGCTGAGAAAAACTAACCGGAAACCCCTGCTAGCAGCTGTAGAGAAGATGAAAGAAGGTGCATGAGAATTTCCATATCACTCTCTTGTGTGAAATCTTCAGTCTTATCTTCTTTGAGGTTCTTCATCCTTGTTCTTTACTTTCATTTCACAGAGTTGATGCTGCTGGGGTTCATTTCTCTCCTCCTGACAGCTACTTCAAGCATTATAGCCAATATATGCATCCCTTCCAAGTTCTATGATCTTACTTTTGCCCCATGCACGAGGTCTGAGATTGATGAGCAGAAAGAAGATAGCGCCCTGGAGGAACGCCAGCTTTTGGCAGGACACTTTATAAACCATTCAATCAGGAGAGCTTTGAACTCATTAAACCAAAATTCATGCAAAAAGGCAAGATTTTCAACCAACCTTGTGTACAAGCAGTGTTTTACCCCTTGTTTTATAGCCTAAACTTTGTATGAATGGCAGGATCACGAGCCATTTGTTTCATATCAAGGCCTTGAGCAGTTGCACCGATTCATATTTGTCATGGCAGTGACTCACATATCTTACAGTTGCCTCACAATGTTGCTGGCAATAGTGAAGGTGATAAACCGATGAATCTTATTGAAGCAAATTTAGGACTCCTGGCAATAAAGTATTCATTTTCTTTTGAATCAAATTCCCTTTTAACAAAAAATGGTAAGATGATGCTTTTGGTACTAGTGAGAACATGAATAAGATCCTACAGCTCTTTGCCCAGATTCACAGTTGGAGAGGATGGGAAGATGAGGCTCACATAGACAGACATGATACATTATCTGGTATGTTTTCTAGAGTGTTTCCAGTGTATCAGCTTGGAAAAAAACATTAAAGCAAGAACATCTTTTAAAACCTGAGTTTGGAAAGCTTTCCCTTTAAAAGAGCTGCATTATATGCATATTTTTTCTCCTCAAATCAAGAAGTGACTGTACATTTATCTCTCAGAAATCACAAGAGAGTCTATGTTGAGAAGACAATCAACATTCATCAAGGTCCATGCATCAAATCCTTTGAGTCAGAGCAACTTCTGGATATGGGTGGTATGCATCTTCTTGCTCCAGAACTCCAAAATACATAATTTCCAGAGCCTGTGAAAGCTTAAAAACAAGTTGTTTGCAGGTATTTACCTTAGATTTATCATGACATTGACTATTTGGAACCACTTTTTTATGGCAGACTTGCTTTTTCCGCCAATTTGGCCGGTCGGTGGTCCGTTCTGACTACTTAACACTGCGGAAAGGCTTCATCATGGTAAGAAGTTGATGTGAAGCTTCAACTAATGAATAGACCATCCTTTTTTTTCGGACCATTTGGATAGAGCTTCCTGCAAGACTGTCAAATAACATATGCATTAGAAGGCATTCTTATACACAACAATTCTCACTGTTTGCTTATTCTTTTTTCCCCTAATTTCTGGCAGAATCACAACCTTACATACAAATATGATTTCCACAGCTATATGATTCGCTCTATGGAAGAAGAATTTCAGAGGATAGTTGGTGTGAGGTAATCACCTTTACTAAACTTTTTTCCCTTTCATCTATCATCTTAGCTTCAGGTAATCTGATTCTTGCTTGAACACTTCTCTTTGATTACATGATCTGGTTTTGCTGATTCATGAAAATCTCTATATGCTTATGCTCTGAAGTTGGGCACAAGTTGTGTTTAACCCTGATGTCCTTCTCATTGAAAAACTTATTCTGCAATCCGTGATATCCATTGCAGCGGTCCTCTCTGGGGATTTGTAGTTGCCTTCATGCTGTTCAACATAAAAGGTAGGGGTTTGCAACCCAAAATTTAGATAGATTCATTGAATTAATCTTCACCCTCGTCCCTGCTAGTATTTTATTCTATTCTTCCATGTTGCAAGTATGATCCCTCACTAAATTATTGGTTGATTAAGTTTTGACATTTTACCTGCAGGGTCTAATCTCTACTTTTGGATAGCAATCATTCCCATCACTGTAAGTGCTTTGTTTACTTACCCTGTGGTTTCCCCATGGAAGTCTTCCAATTGGTTGAACTTTGATGATGCACAGATTGTGCTTCTAGTGGGTGCAAAACTGCAACACATTATCGCAACCTTAGCCTTGGAGAATGCTGGCATCACAGCATATGGTACTGGGACAAAAATGAGGCCCCGGGACGAGCTATTTTGGTTTAAGAAGCCTGAGTTGCTTTTATCCTTGATCCATTTCATCCTTTTTCAGGTAGGTCATGCCCTTTTGTTACCCATATTCATTGATATGAACTACTACTGTCTTTTCCTTGGTTCTTCATATTTGACAGATGGGCACTGTTTGACTTTTGCAGAATGCTTTCGAGCTGGCCTCATTCTTCTGGTTTTGGGTATTTTCTCTTCCCGCACTTGTCTGAATTTCTCTCTGTCAAGCTTATGTCTAACTCTTAACTCATCTCTCCACCTGAATATATTCAGTGGCAATTCGGCTATAACTCATGCTTCATCAGGAACCATTTTCTGGTCTACCTGCGATTGATCTTGGGGTATGTTTAATCTTGTCTACTTCACAAGTCTGCTTGAATATCAACACTTGGGTTTCCAACTGTATCACTATATTTGTAGGTTTGCAGGACAGTTTCTCTGCAGTTACAGCACACTCCCTCTCTATGCTCTTGTTACTCAGGTATCAACTGGGCTCACAGTGCATTTGTTTTCCTCAGATCTTGATAATTCAACGTGATTGAACTACTTCTCTTTTAACAGATGGGGACGAACTACAAGGCAGCCTTGATTCCTCAGAGGATTAGGGAGACCATTCATGGGTGGAAGAAGTCAGCTAGGAGGAGGAGGAGAAGGCTCGGAAACATAACCGACGATACCACGACGATCCACACAGACACTAGCACTGTGATGTCCCTCGAGGAGGATGATCATGACCGACAGTTGCTTGAAGTAGTGGCCATGGGCGATGACACCGTTCCATGCACGGAAATTGAGCTACAAGAACAAGACCCTCCTACAATAGTCATTACCCCTCCGGTCACAAGTGAAGCCCCAGGCAGAGTTGGGACTCCACTCCTTCGACCTTCTGCATCCATCTCTGCTTCTACCCCCACAGTTCTTGATCCAGGAAGCATTCTGAGATGCACATCTATGCCTGCAAGAGAATGAAGTGAGTCAGAGGAGGTGTGATAATCATGTCTACTATAGAAAGTTAGAGGAGGGGTTGGCTGATCAATTAAATTGTAGCTTGAGAACAGAATTTGCCCATTACCTGGGAAGGATATTGAGGGCTCAATCCCATTTAGGTAGACGAGCTTTTGAGAAAACAGTGAATATTGTAAATCAGTATAGCAGTTGACATATGATCTTCAATACGAGCTTCAAAGTTATAGTGCAGAATTGTTCTTCAAAACTTTATTCATTTGAAAGCTTATCCGGTGTTAGGAGCACATCTCTCAGGCTATGCATGGACACTCTTATTGATGAAGCTATTCTTGTAGTAGCAGTTTCAGTTTTCATTGTCATGGGGAGGAATGGACTGACTGGCCATGCTCATCTTGCCATGGCTGTGGTCTTCATGGTTGACAAGGTCAACTTTCATGGGCCTGTTGTGCTGGTTCCCTTCTGGTTCATTACTTTTCACGAGTTTCCATTTGCCTATGGGCACCCTGAGGTCTATGCCCAGATGCGGGATGACAATATGCAAGTCCTCGGGGGTGGAGATGACCGGCTGGTTGGCCTTGCTTACACCATACTCAATTCCACCGGATATCTGCAAGTTACCAGGAAGATTGACGATTCTGACATTGTTGTCAGATCCACCAAATCGCCACCCTTCACTCAGTCCATCATGGCTGGAACCTCCAGCCTCCTTGCCTCCATTAGAACCCAAACCAAACCCCCCCTTCCCAGCTCCAACACCCACTCTACTTCCCATCTGATTGTCACCAGAGGAAATGCGGACGACTGATTTGAAGTCATCATCATCATCATCATAACAATCTTCAACGCCATAACCATCACCTTCTTCACCTGCATCTCTAACCACAACATCCATTCCACTCTGAGCTCCTTGGATCATCTCTTTATGACCACCATCCATACCCCTGAGGACTCTGTGGGCAGAGGAGCTGAGAGTTGCACAGCAAACAATGAGAAGACACAGAAAACCACTCCTTTGAGGTGCCATTGTTACTGAGAGATGGGAGTTGTAAACCTACAGAGTGCAGAGAAATGGAGTGTGCTGCTGCTTGTATAGTGGCTGGAGCTTGGATGGCAGAGAAAAATGCTGGGAGGTTAAGATAATAAAATACTTCACTCTCAAGACTTCTGTTGGAAAATGAAGTCATGAACTGTGTGTGACATAAATTCTCACTTGTCCAAAGACCTGCTGGAAGATAAGATGCATGATCAAGACCTCAGTTTCGTTCAGGCAAGCATCCTAAATTTCCCCAATAATGTATGAATGCTCCAAGGAAATGAGAACACATACTGCAACCAATTAAAGAAAGAGCTTAAGATATATTAATCTAATTATTAGTACTGCAAGAAACAACATTGCTGTGTTAATTCCAAGAAAATTCAGTCACACAGTTGCCAGCCACAAAGATCAGTAGGAAAATAAATTGAATTTTCTATGTAAGAAAGTAGCTAGGAACTCCCTAGTGGGCTTACATGGTATGCCATCGACTGCACCACAGATACATGATTTAAGCTTCTCGTAGACTGCTCAAGTTGGATGCTATAGATTGCAAACCTTCAGCTGCATCCCTTCCCTATTCTGGAATTGCCTTTCCATAACAACCATGTACATCCCTTCCCTATTCTGGAATTGCCTTTCCATAACAACCATGTACAGACCTAAACAAGATAAAATGCAAATCATCAATCAGCAGCAGAAACCCTTTAATTATTTAATTAGACACTGTTTTATTCTTCTTTTTTTTCATCTTGATGACACTAATATTTTTAAAGAAATAGCGGAAAGTAGCTAGGTAGGACCTATTCCACTCCCTATGGTGCATGTCCAGAGAATCCTCGTGGACCATTCATCAGGGATCCTACCGCTCATAGCCTGCCATAAGCAGAGTGATCAAAATGCCATAATAGCTGCAACTTCCTTAATGCCATATAAGTATGATTGTATAGAATCTGAACAATATTTACACAATACATACAAAGTAGGTTACTTATTGGAAGCAAATTTACAACCATTTAAAGATTTAAATTCCTTCGCTTATTGAGGAAAAATGTTCAGATTTCAATATCCCCTTATTGGGCACTGCATAATTTTGCTTTCCAGAAAGACACAACAATTATTTAGTAATAAATTAAAAAAATATATATTGAAGATGTGATGCCAAATTTACAGAATTTACCAGGAAAGTTAAATAACATATGCATGTAGTTTCACTAGAATGAACAGTAGGACATCATGCTAAATATTCGCCATATTAATACATTTCTACAGATGTACTGCCTGAGATCTTATCTTAAACATGAATGCCTCATGTGCGTTCTCTCCATTTCAATAACTCCTAACTTAAGATGGCAGGCATTTTTTGCTTACTGTTAGCAATCACCATCTCAACAATAGAGAGTATCCTAGCATCTTCATGAAATACATAACATGGAATTCTTCATTCAATCTGCTTCAAAGCGATAGATAGTTGCCCTGGGAAACAGTTCATATACTGGTATTTGTTTGCAAATTATTGTTGCTGAAACTGTATAATGATCAAGCTTAAAGAAAAATAAACAGTGAAAACTGACCGGACACCTAGGCAATCAAGGGGCAGTAGCAAATGGCCAGAGTGTCTTGACTTTGCCAAGGTAGGCTCTAGAGAGACTTCAGTAATCAAAATCTACACCTTCTGAGGATCAAGGGGTTCAATCCCTGGGAACCTTCGTTAACTGTTGATGCTGAGCCCCATACCGAGATAGGCCTCATTTTTGGGATAAGAAAAAATAGTGCCCACTCATCCAACAGCTTATCAAGGGGATAAACATATCCAATGAGGTAGGAGGGACCCATTATTGGCATACGCTTGTTATTTCACCCTAGCTACAGGAAAAGAATGGGACTTGAGTAATTCTGTCAGGGCTGTTCATGGGAAGAGCTCACTGGTGCCGATCATGAACCAAATCTCCACAGCCATCCATTACGCATGGAATGGACAATTTTCCATCGAACTAGAATTTTCCATCGAACTAGAATTTGTTCACCCCCTACCAAGCTGATACAATGGACAATTTTCCATCCGATCACATGACGATATTAGGTCAAATCGAACTAGAATTACAGTGACCGATCGCTGTCCAGTAGAAACATGCTCCCAGCAAGGTCATCTACGCAGAACTGCAGAGAAGGGAAATATGGCGAAATGCAGCGGCGACGGTAGCAGACACCGTGACGGAGCAGTAAAAAAGAGTGGAGGAGGATCAATCAGAAGTTAAAAACTGTAGGACTTTGTTTGGACAAAACAGTAAATATGGAGGTTGGAGGAGGGCACTATTGGGAACAAACTAACGTAGACCTGATTTAATTAGTTTGGCCTGATATTCTCGAAGCTTCTCGCCAAGCTGGCAGCTACTTGGCAAAATGATAGGTGAAAAAGAGCAGACGACAAACGACGTCGTAAGATCATGCAAGCTAAAACGACACCGTTTCTGCATCTCAAATTTGAAATAAATTAACACTTAATAAGTTAATCTTATGTTAATAAGGGAAGGTTGGTGTAGAATTCATTAATTTAATTAAATACTTTAAATTAATATAATCATTAAAACATTTAATTTATATTTATAACAAAAATAATATAATATGTTTATATAATTATATTGTATTATTAGTATATCGATAGGATATTATTATGTTGATTTTTATAAAAAAATAAAATCAAGTATTAAAGTATTGAATAAAGTTAAAAGTATTTAAATTAAACGGATAAATTTTAAAATTTGAAGTATTGGGGAAAATAAATTTGATGAGCAAAAAAAAAAAGAACATTTTCAAATATCGATCGCTGGCCAGGCTCTCTCTTCTCCGCTAGCCCTAACCGACTTCGATCATCTCGTATCTCTGTAATTTTGATGGCCTGCTCATTTCAATCCATCACCACCGCCACCACAACCACCACCAAGAAAACCGTGTCGGCGCTCCCATCCGCCCTGACTGAGATCTGCCCGAAGCTCCAGAAACGATCCCTCTCGAGTCAGGTGGAGTCGGACTCCACTCTCTCGACAGAGGACAGCGGGAATTCGACCTCAGGCGCTGCCAAGAAGCCCGTCGTCAAGGTCGTGAGGATCTCCGTCACGGATAGCGACGCCACGGATTCCTCCAGCGACGAAGACTGCGAGGGTCCGGTGGTGGAGGGCAACCGGCGGCCCCGCAAGGTCAAGCGCTACGTGAACGAGATCAGGATCGAGCCAGTGCGGCCTGTGCAGTCTCAGTCCCCTCCACCGCCTCCTATGTCGCCGGCCGCCAAGAAGAAGTACCGGGGCGTGAGGCAGCGCCGTTGGGGGCGGTGGGTGGCGGAGATCAGAGACGGGCGGCTGAGGCAGTGGCTGGGAACGTACGACACGGCCGAGGAAGCGGCCATGGTTTATGACCGGGCGGCACGCCGCTTGCATGGGCCGAACGCGCCGACTAACTTCGGGAAACAGGATTGCGGGCTTGCGTCGCACGCTGTGGTTCCCTTCAAGAAGAACAAGCTGTACAGGTGTTGTGCTTGAGATCGATTCTCTATCAAGCTTTGTAATTAGTTAACTGGAACTTGAGCGGATTGGGGTTTCTTGCATCCATCTTTCGCTGTACATTGTTTGAATTTGATCATGGAATGCTTTGTCTGTAAATCACGATGGTAATATGAGCTCAGTTCCTGATATCGTCTCTGGCATTCGATTTTAAGCCATGTCCTGATTCTCCTCCGCCTCCGCCGCCGTTGGGGACTTTCTGCAAGGATTGCACGAGCAATTTGTGAAGCCTGGTGACGACAATGGACATTTGAAAATTGTGGGGTTGGAAGTTCTTTCCCCACTATTTTATGACAGGCGGAATCTTTATCCTACTCATTTATTTATTCCTGTGGTTCCTACACTGGACTTTTGACATTTGATATTACTTTATTTTGATTAATTAATTATTAATGGTATGTATAACTGATAATATGTACCAACCTAACCCATAATTAGCAGTTGGTGGCCTTCATCCATGCAAAATGGAGAGAGACAAGAGTCAAAATCTTGAGATAATTCACATGCCCAAAACATACATAACTGCCAGTTTTCACGGAGAATCACTAAGAATATTCAAATTAGTAAACCAGCCTTCTGTTTCATGCTGCAGTTACCAAATCATTGAGGGCACTAATCAGCCAAGCGTGATCACAGATATGCATGGCAAAAAATGCAGAGGGGTTGCATATATGAGCTGATGTAGATTGATTTAAGACAACAGATGCTTTAACTGAAGAGTAATATGGGAGACTCTCTCACAGTGCAATGTTCGTATTCATATTATTCCTTCTACTGCCTAAAATACATGGTGAAAATAGGCCCATGTTTTGCAATCAGCGTTAGGGTAAAATACTTGATCCAGTTCCAGAGTCTTACCTTGTGCCAAACTTGTACTGGTGCCTGCCTCCCATGTAGAGGGAAACAAATATACTGTCACTAAGATGAGCTAAAAGGGGAAACCAGGTTGTTTGCACCCACTCTGGCCTAGTGAAGAAGAGCTCACGATTCCACTCTGCATGGCATAAGTCATTTCAAGCCTTTGAGTTTCTTTTTGCTTATGCATCTTTCTTTCTTAAAGCTTTTGTTGCCTGCAAAAGGAGATTTCAAGGAAAACGAGCGTTTTGGTTAAAAATGGAGGACGTGCATGAAGCATGATCCATCAAGAGAAATTACCCTTGAAATATAAAAGTATTTGTTTTACCATCTGGTATGGTTATGAAAGGTCTTCCTAGCCTCCTAGAAGAAGAATTAACAGAGTTGATGAGGAAGCATTTAAGAAAGGAATGCACCGGCAATGTTCAAAACTATATTAGAAATTTCAGTGCAGTTGTCTTACTTGAAATTATGCAAGCATATTCAACCTATCATAGAATCAAGATAATCATCCAGATAGGACAACATGGTTGGGAGAAACTGTAATATGATCCTGAAAGACAAATTGCACTAGGAAAGTGAAACAAATAATGTTAAAGAAAATCGAAACAAGCCAACAAAACAAGATGATCCTGGCATGCTTAATTCCACAAGAGTACTGTATGGTTATTCATACCTATAACATAAATATCATCACGACAAACAGATCAAGGACCAAAAAGTAGAAGGCATCTTCTTTATTCAATATTCTCTGATTGTGGTTGTACCAACTACTAAGGCTAAGCACCTAAAATATAGCTATTTGCAATGTACAATATATAATAATCTTATCTGATTATCCATTAGTAAGTGGTTATTTAGAGGACCAAACAATGTAATCATGTACGTATCAAGAGATCCAAACATATCTTCATTTTTATTTTTCTAATTAGTGAGATTCATGCATATCAGTTAAACTAATCCATCCACAAAAATCAGAAAATCTTCAACCTGGTCGGAAATGACTGCACGTAACCTAACTAAATATCTATCAATATGGAGAAATCCATAGAGATTTTGTTTTCAACAAAGGAATCCGCTAACTTTCCTTCAATAGAACGACTTATAACTTGACGTACAAGAGATATCTACAATAGCATTCTGCTACTCTATTGTCCAATATGTCTGAACAGATATCTTAAATTTGAGCTAGCTAGGTCTCTGAAGCTCAAATACTGTCAGATTCTTCATAAATTAGTTGCGACAAAATCTAACCACTTATGTGAATCAGTAGAAGGGCAATTTGAACTTGGCCAACCATGAACAAGAAAATAACACGGGAGGGAGATAAGCCAATAGAAACAAATACAGTGGCAGATTCATTCAACTCAACCGATCACCACTCCCAGCAATGTCCAGAGATCCACAACAACGGCCGGAAACTTCAAAATCAGCAAGCAGATAGAGGATTGTGAAACGCAAAGGAAGAAAATATTTTTGAAAGAGCATACGCCACGTGCTCGCTCCGTCCCTCTCGCTTCTGCTTCTGCATCCGCTCCCGCCATCTCCCAATAAACGCGAATTAATGTCCTAATTGGGCTGCCCGAAAATAATGACGCGAAAGAAGGAAATGGAAGGGAACCATATAGATAATTTGGGCCTCTATTGGGCTTATTTCAAATGGGCCACAAATACATACTCCAAAGTAAAATTTGTTAGCCTAAAAGCCCAATATTATATATGCTTTGTTCGTGGGAACTTATTTCGACTTTACGTACATATAGCTTGTAACATACGCATGAATGACCAGTCATCATAATCCACATACACTATTCGTGCAACAAGCTACTGCCCTCTAGCAGCCATGATTTGGGACCTTGAACACCTACTTCTGATAACTTGGATTGTTGGAGGTTTGGTGTTTCTTGGATTTGTATCTGTTTATGGCGCTAAGAAAAACTAGCCACTCATGGCAGTCATTATGCTGGGTTTTGGCAAGAAGTCTTGATCTTACTAAATATTGTAGGATCTTTCTATGTTGCAGCTCAGGAACCATATTTATTGGGATCAAACTGAGCTAATGACAGGTTGAATAACAATGGCATCCCTGACATTGATCTCAAGGAACAAGGCAATACAACAAGTTCTTAAGCTATACAGAGGTTCTATAATACTACAAAGACGAGGTAGAGAAGACATACATACCAAAGAGGGAGCAGAAGGGTGACAAATCTGGTCTGAGCATTTTGGTTCTTAAGAGAGGCATCGCTCTTCCTTCTCAAGTTCAAAGGCTCTATAAGAACTTCTCTATGCTGCTGGTCAGTGTGGACTTGGGGACAGCCCCGATGACGGCATCTCTCTTCTCGCCGCTCTTGAAGATTAGGACAGTGGGAATGCTCCTGATCCCGTACTTTGCTGCGATTCCTGGGCTCTCGTCGGTGTTCACCTTGTAGAACTTGAATTTTCCAGCGTATTCCTTAGCCAGCTCTTCGATCAAAGGGTGAATAATTCTGCAGGGTCCGCACCACGGCGCCGAGAACTCCACCAGTACGGGTAATGTGGAGTCCAGGACGAGCGACTGCCATGTGGAGTCAGTGACTGGAGCAACTGCAGCCATTGGTAACATGGAAAGGGTCTATCAGTTAGCTCCAGCAGGTGCAAATATGAACAGTTTTGGAATGGTTTTTCCGTAATCTTTCTCAAAGATTAACAGTTGCAGGATGAAATATAGCGGATGCCATGGAAGTAGTGTTTCAAAAAGCTATTAAGAGCACGGAAGTATGAGAATGTATGGACTTGATTTCCAAATCCTTCTGGTAATATCTCAAATGGACAAAGAATCTATCAGGTACACTGCATAATGAACTGATGGGAGATCAATAACCAACTTCGGAAATCGAATCGGTCAACAGTTTTATTAAATCCATAGTTTCCCTGCTCAACATGAAAACTCCATTAGAAATACAATTCTTAGGGGCATAAAATCGGGAGCCTGTTGTTGAATTAGGCTAAAACAGCTCTGCTTCATATTTCCTCGACCACATACTGAGTGAAATTCGGCACAGGAGGTTTCCATACCTTGAATGGCGGCATTCTGAGCCTCGCAGAAGATGGAGCCAGCAGCGGTCCTATTCCGCCTCGAGCTGCGACTCACCGACTGGATAGGCTGTGTCACGGAAGCTGGCTTGATCCTGAGCCCTCCGAACTCCGGTAGCCTCGCCGAGGCTAGGCGAGAGGAGGAGATGGAGGAGAGAGCAGTGGAAACGGAGATCGGCGAGAATGCAGTGGCCATATCGGTTGAGGGATCGGAACTGGACGGCACGGGGGAGGTAGGGAGGTTGGAGTGGGGAGGAGAGGGTGCAGCCCAGGGAGATTTGGGGGAATGGAGCAAAGAGAAATGGTTGGTTGATGTCCGTTTGGAGATTGAGTGGATGAGGGCAAGTGATAGATGAAGATCGCATGTCCTTGTCAAGACTAATAATCAATATAAAAAAAAAATCAATATTAATGAACGGAATAAATAATCAAATATTTAGTACTATATATGGCGATATGCCACGTCATCAAAGAATATGGTAGATTCTGCCTAAGGTGGCAGTGGACCCGGGTCTCGGTCAAACCGATGAACCCGACCCCGTCCGTTCAACCGCATGCAATACCCAAAATATATATTTATTTCCCGTGAATATTTCAAACTACAAGTAAAGAAATATTATAATAGATATTCTCACAATTTAGTTACAATTAATTTTATTATTTATTTTAAATATAAATATTATAATAAAAACTTCATTAAATAAAAAATTAGGAATTCTAGGGGATGGCAAGGGGCCCAAGCTATCTTAATGTCCGACCCCAGCCGCAGCGGGCACGTCGACCCAGTGCATTCCGTGTCTTAGGTGCCCTCCCCAATTAAAAAACACAACCAATAGTAAAATCAACCCCATAAACCGGGCTGGTAAAATGCGCGGATCCAAAGCCTGGCCGGGGGATGGCTGCCCGGTATCCATAACTGGAAAGTCAATCATTGGAGGTGTCTGAGCAAAAAAAAATCATTGGAGGTGTCTGAGCAAAAAAAAATCATTGGAGGTGAAAGTGAAACACAAATGTAATAGATGTATCCATCAGTATACATGATGAAAGTTTAGGGAGCAAACCTTAATTTCTGAAACCGGTCTCTTTCTTCTTCCTCATAATCTGGGTTGTTAGTTAATAAAGGACAAAATAGAGGAGGAGGACTCAATCTCAATGCTCATGGACGGTATAGCAATATTCTCATTCCCTTTCTTCTTCCTTCCTCCAGTCAACCATTTTCAGTCAAGCTTCGTCTCTCTCTTTTTTCCTTCTTTCCCTCTTTCCCTCCTTTGCTGTCTCCTCCCTCCACCGGTCTCTGTCGGCAGCAGCAGCAGAAGAGAAATGGATTTCGAGGGGCGAAATCAAATCTTAACTCGATTCAGTGAGCAGCACAGACAAGAGGAGGCCGTGCAGAACCCGCAAAAGCACTGTCGACGCGACGACGCCTCTTCTGCAGCGGTGTTGTGGTCGTCGTCTTCGGCCGGAGAAGACCAGATTAAGCTGGCGGCAATCTCGATCAGCTTCAACGCGCGGCTGAAGGCGTCGGACATGTCGGCCCTCATGCAAGAGCATGCAGTCCGTGTCGCCAGATCCATCGCCGACTCCGTTCCCAGGCGCAACCTTAACGGCTCCCTCCTCGCTCGAGTCCTCAAGAAGGCAATATCTTTCTCCCTCCTCCTCCTACTGCTGACTGTTGCAGTGGTGATAATATAGTTAACTTTGTCTGATTCGGAGTGCTATGCAGGAGTTCGACGCGGCGTACGGGCCGGCATGGCACTGCGTGGTGGGGAAGAGCTTCGGCTCATTCGTGACCCACTCGCCCTGCGGCTTCCTCTACTTCTCCCTCGAAGACTCCCTCCTCTCCGTCCTCCTCTTCAAGACCGAGGTCCACGTCGTCAGGAAACCCTAGCTGCTGTGGGTATCTCGTCACTATCATATGCCATGTTCATTTGTTCATCTGTGTTCTTGATATTGGTTCTCTTTATACTTCCAATATCTCAAACATTTTGGAGCGTTTAGTAATGCAACGCATAACACAGCACACCACTGTGTATGTTAATGTTACTCATGTGGAACATCCATCCAGCAGATAAGAGAGATGACCGGGGCAAGCAAGACTGCAATTGTTAGTGAGAGATTCCTTTACCAGTGAGCTTGGGATTGTCCATTATTAAAGCAGGCAATTAACAGAGCTACCACCTCAGATCATACAAATGCACCACTGGGATTCAATGTCTCTATCCCTTTTCTTTTTTCCCCAATCTAATGATGATGTGTGGCCCCTTCTTCCATTGTTAGATTTCCAAGGAAGATATATTACTTCCATGGGTGTGAAAACCCTGACCAGCCAGAATGTTGACCTGTCCACTCAAGCCCTTATTTGGTCAAGATTAGGTGACTGTGCCGCCCATGGTAGAGAATCATGACAGTGACATAAGACCCTACCAGGGTGCTGCCCATTGGACCCCTTACTCCACCATCAGCTTGTTTTATAAATTATGGGCCAAAGGTGCCCACACTGAAATTGCCTCAAGGGTTCGGGTCCAGTCAATGGTTGAAACTGCATACTGACATAACTCATGTCTAGCTCACAGCTAAATGATATGGTCATGTAAGACACATTTACCTTGGCCCTCAAAGCAAGCTGGTGAACCAATAGTGTGGATGGCATAATGTCCTGGAGGCCAAGAAAGTCACTAAGTCATAAGAAGAGTGTAATTCTCCTGCATAAAGAGGAATATTCTCTTTCATAATAAACCAGTATGGGTTAGCATCAACACTTTCAATCTCCTCTAAATCAATCCATCTTTCTATCCAAAATCAAGAAATGAATCGTTGCCATCATGAAGAGGGACTAGCAGGAAAACGAGAAGGTATTGGCATAGGGGTAGGTGGGACCACAGGTACCTTGGCTGTGAGCGGTGGTTGAAGAAACATGATCCATCATTCTAGTCACCTACCCTGCTCAAGCAATTTTTTAATTGAAAGTGACAGACAAAATGCAGCTCCACTACTAAGAGAGGATAGACCAAGCATCAATTCCTATTCAAAATGTTCAGCTGTTAGCAAGAATAATCATGAGCGGATATCCATCCGATGTTCTAAGAAAGTCATTAGTCCACTTTATTCCATCACCAAAGTATATTTTGCCTCATGAGCATTGTTCAACTCTATGATATCTCCTGTAGTTAAACATTGAATCCCTCAGCACGGAGGCATTTGATGTGAGCATTGATCCATTTTGTACAAGCCTCTTCACCGTGCTGTACAATGCATTCATCTCTCAACTTCTTAGTGTCCGGGCAAGCACAACAGATCTTCTTCTTTGGCTTAGACTCAGGTGTGGGTGCTGATGCATCTGAAACTTGATTTTGCTTTGGCCCTGTCCCCGGCAGAGCCAATGCTGAAGTAGCCCCTTGCAAGGGAAGTCCACCCATTTTTGGCCGTGACTGCCAGAGAAATCTTTTTAGAAATGACAATAAAAGTACAAAGGAACTAGAAAATGACATGAAGTAGAACAATGCATCTAATAAATCTTATAAGAAGCAAGATCTGTACATTGCAAAATGGCTTTCTATTGCAAAACATTAAAACAAGAGACTAGCAAACCATCAAACAAGCCAAATGCACACTGATAGAAAACAACTCTCAGGTATTAAGATGTACGGGGACGCAAAAAAAACCTAACTTCCATCTGATTACATAATATGAAATCTAAGAAATAGCATCTTTAACTTTAAACGGACTAGTTGCTGAGCAAAAAAAAACTGATTATTCAGTAAATTACACATGCCTGTATAAGAAAACTCGCATAGATCATTACTGCTTTCTCATAGTTCTATAGTAAAAATGAACGAACAGAAAAAACATATCATATAGATCAATAGCTAGCCTCATCATCTCGGAAGAGCAACTCAGATCTTAGATGATAAGAAAGAGGTAAGAGCACAAGGAGTCACCGAGAATAGAATAGGGAGGGACGGAGGGGAAACTAACAAACACCGACAGAGGACTAAGAGAGAGCTTACTGTTCGATTCTCTCGCAAAATCTCGAAAGTCGAAAAAGCTCCACCGCGTAAGCTCTCCAACAAGCAGGAGAGAAGAAGAAGAAGAGGTGGAAGAATTGAACACGCGGCAGCCTGCAAGTCTGCAACGATGGACGAAGCATTCCAACGGCCCTAGTCTACATAAATGAGCTTGTCTTAAATTTTCTATAATGGGCCATGGCCCATATAAAGCCCAAATAGAATTTTCAAGGCCCGGTCCAATAATCATATCCTCTTCAACGGTTCTCCCTCACTGTTTAGATTTTAAATTTCAAATCCGAGTCGATCGTCGTCGCCAGACCGCATCACACAGTCTCTCTCCGTCTTCTAGGCTCTGCGATGGCGACCACGAACACCTCCCTTACCACGCCTACGAAGACCCCATCACAGCTCAATTCCTCAAAGCGTTCCCTCCCGAGCCACGATGTCACTTCTGGTCGTTCCTCCTCCTCTGATCTCCGCTCCCGCTTCGAGGCATACAACCGCCTCCAGGCGGCGGCAGTGGCGTTCGGGGAGAAGCTCCCGATCCCGGAGATTGTTGCCCTGGGAGGGCAGTCCGATGGCAAGAGCTCCCTCCTGGAGGCCCTCTTAGGATTCCGATTCAATGTCCGGGAGGTGGAAATGGGCACTCGGCGGCCGCTCATCCTCCAGATGGTTCACGACCCCTCCGCCCTAGAACCCCGATGCCGGTTCCAAGACGAAGAGTCCGAGGAATATGGGAGCCCTGTGGTTTCTGGATCTGCTATTGCTGACATCATCAGGTCTCGCACTGAATCGCTCCTTAAGCTGACCAAAAGTGCCGTCTCTTCCAAGCCCATCGTAATGAGAACTGAATACGCTCACTGTCCCAATCTTACGATTATTGACACACCGGGTTTTGTTCTCAAGGTTGGTCCATATCGTCCCCTTATTTCGTGAATTGATTACAGTGAATCTTGATACTTTTGGTCATTTCAACGCAGGCCAAGAAGGGGGAGCCCGAGAACACCCCGGACGAGATTCTTTCTATGGTGAAGTCATTAGCTTCTCCTCCTCACCGCATTTTGTTGTTCCTTCAACAAAGTAGTGTTGAATGGTGTTCTTCGTTGTGGTTGGATGCTATTCGTGATATCGATCCATCATTCAGGAGAACGATAATTGTGGTCTCAAAGTTTGATAATCGACTAAAGGTGAAAACTCCGAACCCCTTTCCAGCTAATTATGGAAAGAAGCATTAGAATGTCTAACTGGGATTTTTCTAAGAATTTTCTTTTACAGAATTGCTATAGCTTTTTTGCCATTCATCTGGTTCGTAAATTAGTTGATGGAGAGGAATTTGTTCAATCCAGGAGTTTACTGATAAGTGGGAGGTGGATCGATACTTGAGTGCAAGCGGTTATCTTGGTGATAACACTCACCCATTCTACGTAGCACTGCCAAAAGACAGAAACACTGTCTCCAACGATGAATTCCGTAGACAGATAGCTCAGATGGATACGGAAGTCATACGCCATCTGCGAGAGGGTATTAAAGGAGGGTTTGATGAGGAGAAGTTCAAGAACCATATTGGCTTCAGTTCTCTGAGAGAGTTCCTGGAGTTTGAACTCCAGAGGCGTTACAAGGAAGCTGCACCAGCGACCCTAGCTCTGCTTGAGCAGCGCTGCAGTGAAGTCAACAATGAGATCATGGGGTTGGATTCTAAGTTACAAGTCACTTCTGATGTCACATATCTGAGAAAATCAGCTATGTTATACACTGCTTCCATCAGCAATCATGTGGTAAATACAACATTATGAATTTAAATGAAATCAGTTGATTTATTCCTCCATAAATTGATTTTACTGCCATAAATGTTATTTATTGAACTTTTTAAGGAAGCTCTGATTGATGGAGCAGCAGATCCTGCCCCTGAGCAGTGGGGAAAAACAACAGCAGAAGAACAGTCTCAGAGCGGTGCTGGGAACTGGCCTGGGGTGACTTCAGATGTAAAGCCAGCAAATGCCACTCTGCGCCTTTATGGAGGTGCTGCCTTTGAGAGAGTGGTGCATGAATTCAGATGCGCTGCATTTTCTATTGAATGCCCTCGGTTGTCTAGGGAGAAGGTATGCATGTGAATTTTTTAGTGGACCCTAAGTGAGGATGATTGCTCCCTTTAATTTATTGAATTAACTTACTCAGGTAGCAAATATATTACTGGCACATTATGGGCGAGGCAGGGGAAGAGGATTGACAGAAGCAGCTGCCGAGATTGCAAGAGCAGCAGCTCGATCATGGCTGGCTCCTTTGCTTGAAACTGCCTGTGACCGCCTAGCTTTTGTGTTGCTGAATCTATTCGATCTTGCCCTTGAGAGAAATCGCAATGGAGGCTCAGAATGTAAGAAGATGGAACGTTATTTTCTAATTTGTTAGCATTAATTTACTTTCTTCAGTTTGCTCAAAATATTCCCAAGACATGGAACACCTTTTGGCCAATAAATTTTTCGTCCAAGCAGTTGAATTATCAATTTCTTTCACTAGAAGGGTGGAAGTGTTATCATGCTTTAATCTACAATATCTCCTAGTGATAGAGCATTTGTTGCCTTGTTTTCATATTCTTGGTTTGTGTTTTGTGCAGATATAAGGAAAGATGGGAACGTGGATGGTTATGTGGGTTTCCATGCATCAATGAGGCATGCTTATGCTCGCTTTATTTCTGACATCACCAAACAGTGCAAGAAACTTTCTCGACACCATCTGGATTCTGTCACAAGTGTGTACTCAGAAGTCTACTGTGAGAGCGAATTCCAAGTGGGGTTGGGCTCTACTGCTTCATTTAGTATAGTAAACCCAACCTCAGCGAGCAGCTCACTATTTTTTGAGCTATCTGAAATTGGAGCAGGACAATCCGATGACCCAATGACTGATCAGGAGAATGTTCCTCCAGCAAAGAGCAATCGACAGATTACTCCAGGAAAAGATGGAGAGGCTCTACGAGAGAGCCAACTTACTATTCCTGAAACACCTTCTCCTGATCAGCCATGTGATATTAACTATAAGGGTGTCAAGAAGGAGAATGGGAATGGTGTTGAGATGGGACCAAGAAAACGACTATCAAGAATTGCAGGTAACAATAACAGGCATGCAGAGTACATGAGAGTTCATAATGGAAGCAGCCTGTTCGGGGACAGTGATTGTGGTTCAAAATCTGGTTCAGCTTACTCTGAGATTTGCTTATTGGCTGCACGACATTTTGCTAGGATCCGTGAAGTTCTAGTGGAGCGAAGTGTGACTTCAACTCTGAACTCTGGTTTTTTGACCCCATGGTACCACTTGACTTCCTCTTAATAAGTTATGAGGTTAATTGCTAATAAAAAGTCCAGGCTTTGATATTTTTATGTGACTTTGTAGTCGGGAGAGATTGGTCGTGGAGTTGGGATTGGAGTTATTTGCCGTTAATGATGAGAAGTTCATGGACATGTTTGTGGCCCCTGGTGCCATTGATGTGTTGCAGAGTGAGAAGCAGTCTCTGCAGAAGCGCCAGAAGATACTCCAATCTTGTCTGAGTGAGTTCAAGACTGTGGCACGGACACTTTGATCATTTGATGTTCTCAACAAAGATTAATGAGAATGAGACTGGGCGGGCGTGGATTCAATTTCCAGAAGTTGGTTTCACTTCTTGTGAAAGGTTGGTCATCTTCTACTAAGCAGATTCTTTTTTTTTTCAACTGCCTTGTTTTCAAGCTGATTCTTTGGCTATAGTTCTTGTGTATGACAAGTTTAACTTTTCACTGAACCATTGTAATGGAATGATACAAGTGCACATCCCTTTGGTGCCTTTGTCAAGCTTGTGTGCATTGCATTGCTGTCATAGACGGTGCATATCCCTCTGAATCATCATCATCCAGCTAAAAAATTCTCTGAATCCTCACCACTATTAATCTGGTTTTACTACAGAAATCAAAGTTAAGCATTTTAAGGACCTCACTGACCATGTATATGCTGGAAAATCAATGCATGTGAAGAACCTATTTGAGCAGGAATGAAGATGCATATATCCAGCAGTTGCTTGCAAGTTTCAAGTATGATGCGGAAGGGAATAACAGATCTGTTGAAGCAGCCGAAGAAACAGAGAGATAGGGATAAACAGTGACATTGACAGGAGAGTATTGTTTCATCAAATACAAGGAGAATTCAGAAGTGACGGCCATAGTTGGAATCTACTGGTCCTTCTCTTCTTGAGGCTTCTTCACTTCTTCAGCTTTCTTCTCCGCACCCTCCTTCTTCTGCACTTCCTGAGCAGCTTCCTTCCCCTTCTTCTATGGGAAGATAATGAGTTCAGTCACATGATAGCTGTACTAGAAACATTTAGGAGAGGAATCTTATGAATTGTGAGGTAGACCCAAAGTTAATAGCCACAGAAGTCTCAGGCACCAAGCATGTCTACCTCCAAAGTGGTGAAATATTTAGTGTTCTTGTCCTCTGGAGAGTTTTCACTCTTTAAGACCCATAGCTGTCCCTCTCTGTGCATCTCTATGTCAGCACAAAAATCTTCTACATCACCACCTCCAAATGAAAGAACAGAAAGCAGTCTTAAGAAAGCAGTGCTTCATCCATCTCTATCTCTCATAAGCATTTCATTCCATAAGGGTCCCATGGCTGTATTATTCTTATCAGAAGGGCATACACTAAGCACATAGAAACCAAGAATTAGACTAAAGATTATTGGTGGAAGAAAGAAAGAAAAGACCTGCCATCAAGCATGCTCACTCTCTTCTGTCATCATCCCCATCATCCTCAAGCCTGCATCGTTCTACTCCATAGTTAATGCTCGAGACCCCATGTGGGGGCTGCTAATCCATCCATTGTTCTAAGTAAATTTTTATATTATATTTAAAAATTTCCCACACTACTTATTTCAATAAAAATAAACCAAAGTTCTACCTTATATTAAGGTGCAGTAGTGAATGAGCTGTAATCAATTATTAGGGGGCTGGGCTGGAGTTGCAGGGCAGGGCATGAATGAAAGTGAGGGTATGGAAGAATCTGTGACTAGACCAGGAGAGGAAGTCTCATGTCTACCTCAAAGTGGTCCAGAGGTTCAACTCTTTAAGACCCATAGCTGTTCCTCTCTGTCCATCCCTATGTCAGCACAAAAACCTTCTACATCACCAACTTCAAGTCAAAGTGCAGAAAACAGTATTAAGAAAGCAGTACTTCATCCATCTCTATCTCTTATAAGCTTTGGTTCCACAAGGGCCCCAAGGTTGTATTATTCTTATCACAGGGGCATGTCCTAAGCACACAGAAAGCAAGAATTAGACTAAAGATTATTGGTAAAAAGAGTATGATCATAGAGGACAGCATCTCTGATGCAGTCATTCACTATTCCTAATATCTTTCCTTGAGTGACATCTAAAGCACAGGCCATTTGGTGGTCCTCCATGTCATCAATTTTCACCTATTTCTTACCACTATGCAGTGATAGCTATATATATATATATTGCAGAGTGCAGGTTAGATCAAGTTCCATCATAGCAAAATGCTACAGTTCACTCACACCTAGGGATGTGAATGACCCGGAAACGACTCGTGGTGCGTGCGGGACGGGGACGTGTGTGCACAAGGCAGAGACAAATTTTGCCATCCCTAGCCCCGTCCAGTTACCATCCCTAGACCTCATGTGGGGTCTGCTAATCCATTGTTCTATGTATGTATAGGAATGGCTAGCTATTTTATCAGCCATTAGCAGTAAGTTATACAATGACATGCCTCTACATAAAGAACATACCAGCCATGAGAGAGCCTAAATTGAAAGAAGAATTTATGAGTAGATAACACAACAAGCATGGTTTCTCAAGCATGTACACTTGCATATATTAATATCGAATTGTTAGTACTGATTAAGGGTTAGAGCACATTTATAAGTCTTTATTTATAAGTAATTTAACCATTACAACCTTATAAACTTATTAATACTTTTCTATTTTATCCAATTTGTTATTATATTTTCAACACTGGTTTTTGTTATATCGTGTATATATTTGTCATGGACGTCTGACCACTTGCTAATATGATGAGCTCGGTGTCATCATTTATCTCCTCCATCACCACATGAGGCTCAGAACTCGAGTGCTCTTTCAAGCTCTTGTCACCAAATGCCCTTGACACGGCCAGCTGACCATCAACCCGTCGTACATCTCCTGCACATTCACTCAAAAAATCAGAAAAAATCCCGTTTGATCAAAGAGGGCATGGAAAAAGGTTTGATCTTAATACCGGGAAATCTTGATACAAACTGCCTCGGCCCTCGATACTCTGCCTTTCAACATTGGGTTCGTGATCTACTGATAGCTGCTTTGCAACCCCTCTTTTGCTAATAACAGCACGGGACATTTGCTACTACTAACTTAGAACAGTTTATTAGTATTGCTGTTACTGCAGTTGAACCTCCTTTACCCAGATCAGCTGCCTTCTCGAGGATCTCAGTATCAGTTATACGATATGCTCTACGAATCGCAAAAAAAAAAAACAAGAACAGACTTCCATTTATATACGAAAAGTGCAAATCAAAGTCAGATCTAAAGCAAATTCCTACTATAAAAGTGCAAGTGTTTATAGCATAAAACCTCATTTATAATGTTATCAAACAGATGTGAAGGGAGGTAATCAGGAATCTCATGGCTCAAGTGGCCATCGAATATGGCAAATAAACCAAGTTCATTGTTGCCAAGTTGCTTGAACTGGGCAACGGCGTAATCTTCCATGGCATGGAATGATTTCCCCTTCACCAAGTAAAATCCATGTGTGATGTGGTTGGACATCTTGCTCTTCCCTTTCCCAGAGTCAGATGAGGCTGAGCCAAACCCAACTTTTTCCTGAAATTTTCATGTAGTCAATTTAGCACATTAGACTTTTTCTTTCCTAGGGTACACAATAAAGCAGCAAAAATCAGGTGGGCACTAGCAGCTAGCAGTCAAGTTTGTAGATTTCCCTCAGGATCATCTCCATTGATGCAATGGTGTAGACTCCACCAGCTTGGGTACTATTTATCATAATGGACGTACTCATTTTTTAAACTTTTATAATCTTATAAATTTAAAATAATTCACCATTTGCGATAATATTTTTTTTACTACTAAAATAAATATATTTATCACGTTTAATTTTAAAATCGTATTTAACAAATTTATACAAGGAGAATATGAGTATAATTCTTTTAATTTCGTACTATTAAAAATAATCGTCTCTAATTGAGTATTTTTATTTTATAATCGAGTATATAACGAGCTATATTTCTAATATCTATCGGGTTGGATAAGAATTAGTGTACATGATCTGATACTAAATAAAAATATATCGAATAAAGATTAGGTTTATATATATACCTAAAAATAATAAATTGTAACTAATTAAAATTTTATAATATTATAAAAACAAAAACTTATCTATTTTATCGTTATATTATCAACAGAAGGCTTTCTTCCGCTGGAATCCAAATCATGAATGTCCAATAAAATTCATCAATGAATTGCCTAACTAAAGACATAAAATAAAACTATTGTATTCGTCATCTCATACATAATCATCCCTTATGGGTCATATTCCATATCACATCTCTCAAGAGGGCAAACGACCCAAGATCGAGCATTCATTCAAATGCGTATTTCTCAGTCCTCCTCAGCAGCACAAGCACAAGAGAGCAGAAAACAAAACACCCTATGAGGAGGGTGTAATAATGGGTCAGCGTACTGCACCTTCATCTTGTGGAGGATTTCTTTGTCGGCCATGGCTGCGATGGCTCAGAAGAGCAGATATAAGCAGAGCATCAAGATTTGCGGTCAGCAAAGTGACCAAGAAGGAGAGATGGTGAAAGAAGGGAACAGGTGTGAGGCTAGATGAGAAGAAATATAAGATGACAAGGATGTCGGGCAAACCTCCAATTCATCCATATCCATTTTGATCTATATCCTCTTCATAAACTTGTTTATATCCATGTGAGTTCACATGATAAAAGGACAAAGGGCAACATAGAAAAGTGAGAAAACGGAAAGAAGTGATTCATCATAGTACAACCTAAAGAACAAAAAGGTGCAAGAAGAAACTTTCCCTACATACATCCTTTCAATCCATGAATGGCTCCATATCCGAATGAATTCCAGGCTCCGGGGCTCTGGAGTAGTCCATGGGATGTTGGTCCACAGAGGCAGATGAAGACGACCTGGCCATCCTATCAGGCAATGTGAAGCTCCTCTTGAAGTTGCCATCCATCTTCTTCCTAGCGCTATCCGGGTTCAGGAACTCTTTGGGGTTCACAGGGCCAACATCATTCTGGCTCTTACCATCGAGGAATGGCCTCTGGCCCCAGTTGAACAGGCCTGCTGGAGGCGGGCGGGTCGGAATTGCAGGTGACTTTGTGGGAATCCACGAGGATGAGGTGTTCCCGTCGGAGGAGAAGAGCTGAGAAAGGTATAATCCCGACCGGTACCCGAGTGACTCAAAGGTGTGCCTCATCCTAAGGACAAAATGGAGGTCTTCTGGAATCTGGTCAGAAGATTTTGTATATAGGCCATGAAAGAGATCAGAAGCACTCAGGAAATAAAAAGACGCAAGAAGGGATCACTTACAATCTTGCAGGAGCCCAACTGGAGCAGTCCATGCCCGGCTTGAATAACAGCAATAGTCTGGTCAGAAGAGAAACCATATAACCAACAAAAATGTAAACAAAAAATGGTTTCCAGGAAGATAGAAAACTTCAGGTGCTGAATGTTGTAACCTGAATTCCAGACTCAAACTGATCAGTCCATTCAGCAGGAAGCTGCAACAATTCAGGAAACAAGAAAGAGATTAGCCCTTTAAACTACACAAGTGCCAAGTCCTGACTGAATCAACCACATACTCAAATGAGCAGATGATGCTAAAAGGCTATTAGGAAGAATCATCTCAAGTTTCTCAAATGCCCAACAAGACATACAGCATCAAAAGAACTTTGCCAGTAGTTGGAGATGTTAGCCTCACACTCTGAAGGTTCCTTGAAGACCCACTTATGGCATTTATCTGAAGCCACCTTCCCCATCAACCTGCCCCCCAACAAGAACAGAAACTGGTTCAGGAGAAATATAGAAGGTGAAAATACACACGTTTTCTCCCAATTGAATCCAAGCCTTTTTCCATCAGCCCTTGAAGAAATCTTTTCACACCTACCAAGTACCCACCCTTCTCCATAGTTGTACAGCTGAATGGACATTTTGCTGAAGGCTTTCTTGACGGGATCATCTCCTCCATCAATCTCTTCCAAACAGTCTGCAACTCTTCTTCGGCAGAACCCATCTTCCCACATCAACATCCTTCCACATAGATCACCTCATCACCAATAAATAAAAAAAATGCCCAGAAACAGATGGCTAATAGTTCGAGTATATGTAATGAGAGGGGAAACCATAACCCCTTCGGATCTGTTTTCTCAATGTGACCGGTGTTTTCTCATAGACACTCACAGGTTTCCATTGTCGTCCCCGACCTTACAGCCATTGCCGCCTCGAACTCTCCTGCAATAAATGGACCAAGATCCACTTGAAAATAATGTAGTGCGTGAGCAAATGTAAGCTGTAGATGCATTTGGCCTGAGGAATGAGACGGAGGTACAGGGAAGGAGAAAGAAGGAATAATACGGGCGAGGACGGATGGTCCAGAAAACAGAGTAAGTCCAGTCAGAGTTGAGACAGACGCTTCTGAGTGCTTCATGAAGGGCCATCATCCCAACTGCATCTTTCTATCTGTTCCTCCTGAGCCCACCATCCTCTCTCTTCTCTTCCACTCTCTCTCTCTCTCTCTCTCTCTCTCTCTCTCTCCCGCCCTTTTTCCTTTTTGCCTCCTTACTTGCTCTGTTTCACTGCAAGCTCTCCGCTTCTTCCACCACCGCTACTACAACCACAGAGGCTCTTGTCGGCTCTCCTCAACAAAAGGGTACCTTAAATTAACGCCGGAGTATGACATTAGACGGGGCTTAGCCGCCCCCTTGACTTCGCTAATCTGAAGCTTTACTGCTTTAGCAATTATCACTCCCCCTCCCATTTCCCATTTCTTTTTGGATTGACGATTCCGGCAAGGAGTCACAGGGGCCTCCTCAGTTACTGCTACTGGTAAGTAATCCTTTTATCATACGAGCCCTCCATAACAGCAGAAATAGAAACAATAAAAAAAGAAATCTTTTTCGTGGGCCTAAAAAAAACCCTTATTCACACAGCAAGACAAGAGAGAAAGAGAGCTATTCCACCATCAACAAGCTAAGGAGGCTAATTATTTTCACCCTACTTTACAGGGATGGAAAGGAGGATTAAGATATGGCAACAAAGAGTCGTCAGCCACTTCTTCCTTTTCTCCCTTTTGAGGATGATGGTGCCATGATACATTTACATTTTAACTTTAGTACAGCAAAAAAAAGAAAAGCCTTAGTTGGCTTTGGCATGCCTTATCTCAATGTTCATGTGGTCCTCACTCGTTGAACTGCAAATTTATCTTTTCTATCCCTTCAAGAAGAAAAAAACTATGGAAGATATTGTTTTTCTTATAATATTAATGCAAGGAAGCCTATTTGCAAGCATATTTTTTAATGTTCTTTGCCAAAACCTCCATGGGTTGCAGGCACAACCAGGCTTCCTTTGGATTGATACATGGAGTACAAGCATATCCGCCTTGTTCTAATGGGTAAGGCAAATCCAAGGGAATAACCTCGAGAGAGGTTGGGCAAGCTGGCTGTCAAAAAAGGGAATCTTTATTGGTCAAAAGAGATGGGAGAGGCTTAGATTTGCATATGAATGATGTTCCTCAATCAACATGTCAGTTCTGCAAGGATAAGCTTTAACACCAGCTGGGAGTCTTTCCATGTTTGACTAAGTTTGGAGATTTGACTATGCACCAGGGAGCTTTATTGGCATGCCCGATAACATATTTTCAGCTTCACCCGGAAAAGGGGAAAAAAAGAAAATATGTAGTTCCCATTAAATTAATCTTCCTATGAACTCAATTAATTATGCTAAAGAAGATATAGAAGTCCATTTCCTCAACAAACCTGCCCATAATGAACCAAAGGGTTAACCGAGAGGATAATCCAATATAGGTCAGACTAGATGAAGAACAAGAAAGGGACCCAGTTCCTTTCAAGTACCAACTTCCCTTGTATTTCTGGCTCTTTTCATGGGCTTTCTCCTGAAACAATCAATGGGAAACGCTAGTTTTATAAAGGGTGCAACGCAAAAGGATTTCCTTTCATAGAAATCCTCCAGAGCTTCAAAAGCAATTCTGATGGATACTATGGTGTGTTCTCATGGCAAGTATCTGGACTGATTAAACGCTATACGTTAAAGCAGCAACTTAGATCAGATGGTGCAGTTGTTGAATGAGATGGATACTTCAAAGGTATAGAGCTTCAGGTTAAGAATAGAGATAGAGCTGCACATTACATATTTCCAACCCATGATTTGTCCGCAGCAGCAACAGAATAGACATCCCCGGCTATATGAAGCCTGGACGACATCATCCTCTCTTCCAGAGTCCGGGGCATGATTCACCCTACAGATCTCAAAAGTCAGGAGTTACTAAATTTTAGTACTTCGTATCTTGTTGGACAGAGTCTACATAAACTTGGACTGCATATTTGAAACTTTCTCCAGAAAAGTGACTCTAGTTCATGAAATTTTCACATAGAAGAAATGCTCCAATGCACTATTGTGCATGAAAACAATGCCTACGGTGAGAATTAGGTTCATAATACGGCAGGAGCGGAGGGGACGGCGCCGGCCGCTCTGCCTGTCCTCTTTAAGAAGGCCTGGCCCGCAGCCAGCCCAGGGAGCGTGAGATTCCCCACATGCAACCCACGTGATCACATCTACGTGTCGTCCCCTTGGTGGTCGACAGTGAATTCTGATGTCAAAAAAATATTGGGAAGATGTGGGACAGCCGTTAATGAAAAAAAGCTGCCTGTTGCGGCACTTCACCAAGCTATTCTGTTTCACACGTGGAAGTTTCCTGTCTTGTCGTGGCACTAACCAACAAAAAAAAAGAATATCTTACCCAGCCCCCAAAAAATGTATGCCTCGATGTTATGCCAAACGGTCTTCAAAATCTGAGTAATATTACTGTTGTTTATCTAAATTTGAATCTTTTCAAGGAAAATAAATGTGGAAGCGGTGCAGAAATTGGTCTTGGAGCAAATTAGCTGACAGGTGACAACCCCACTCAGGCCTGAGTGCGGCCAGCCTTGAACAGTTCGGGGCCCACCACCACCCCTTTATCGCCGTTGGGCGGGGCTACCCGTGGCCTGGCTATCAGCAACACCCCTTCTGACTGCTGTTGAAAGAGAAGATGATTTGGAGAGGATTTGGTTTATATGTACATAAGAGAAGAAATTTTAACCATTGATTATGCTGCTAAATGATTATACAGATCTCTTATGTCAGGGATGTCCTCTCCTTTCTCTCTCTCTCTCATTCTCTCCAAGGCCAGAGCTATCTATGCTCTTTTAATTTCAGAGCGGATATGGAAAAAAACCAGTCACAACGACAAGAAAACCCAGGATGATCGGAGAAACACAAAAAAAGGGTGCCAGACAGGATCTTGACAGCAACACGTCATGCCACCTCAGGGGGAGGGGGCTGGTTCAGATCGAGATCAATGAACGATCTCGTGCGAGACTTCCCGAGATGGCTACTCGCACCCGAGCTGGATGGTTCAGTCTCGCTCTTGACCGACAAAAATCTGCTCGCGGCCGGATGGTCGAACCGGCAGATATCGAGTGGGTTCACGCTTACCTTCCTTAGCGCATCGAAGTAGGACACCGGCCGAGCTGGGGGCACCTGAAAGCAGAGGCGCGGCCCCGGGGGAGGCGGATACCGTGCTTCGGCGACGGAGGCGAAGTAGTTCCCCAGGCCGAGCTCCAGAGCCGGGGGCGGAGGGGACGAAGTGTGGACGGTGCTGCCATCGCTGGGGCTACGAGCAGCGAGGCTGTCACCGCCACGACCGTGGTGCTGAAGGAGCTCGCCAGATGCGGGGAAGTTGGTCTTAGCCTTGACACCGCGGAACTCTATGGCAGCCGCATCGTAGGCGCGCGCCGCCTCCTCGGGGGTGTCGAAGGTCCCGAGCCAGACGCGTGTCTTCTTCCCGGGGTCACGAATCTCGGCTGCGTACCGGCCCCACGGCCTCTTCCTCACCCCTCTGTACCGGTTCTCCCTGCCGCCGAGATGATCCCCGCAGATGGCGGCCGACAACTTTTCCTTAGGTGCCATTTCTCACGGCGAAAGCCTTCGGGAAAGTGATGAGGGAAGAATGTGTGCGGGGAAAGCTAGTGATTATATAGGGGAAGGGAACAGTGGGCTGAGGGAGCGTGAAGTCAGTACCGGGGCGCGTGAACAGCGATAATTGGCGATAGAGATGTTCAATCGTGCGGCATGTTTGGGTCCGACTCCAATGGGCGCGGACAAGTGGTAGGGCTTCAAATAAATTCATAATTTCTAATTAATTTTAAATATTTAAAAAACAAATTATAAGTTTATTATTTAATTTATAATTCAAATAAAAAGTAGAGTTACAGAGAAATAATTGACTGCTCAGAGCCAAAAAAGAGAAGAAAAAAAGAAAAAGGATTTAATGTGAAGGCAGTACTGGGCCCACGTGTCGTGGAGCGCGCGCCCCTCCAGCGCCTATTTCTAAAGCCTCCCAGAAGGTTACCAATTAGGAGCAGGTGAATCACGCGCCCCACGTGGGTCGCGGAGACCTCGTGACGATATTCCCAGGTTACAGTCAACGTGGGTCCCATTGACCATACGGTTCCCGCCCCCCGCCGCCCAACCTCCCATTAAATAATACATTTAATCTTTATTTTTTTTATCGTGCATCCCTAGAGGTTACCGTAGCCACGTGGCTACGAAAGACCGAAAGCGGCGGTTGTCTTCACGGCGTCAGCTGTCAATGCTGTGAGCTATCTTGTCCTTGCCGGGTCCGGCAACGTGATGACGGCCGTTACGCGTTATTTATTATTAATTATTATTAGAATATATATCTAATTTTCTTTTAAATTTTTTGTTGGTCGCGTTCCGACATTTGTCTGTCCGTAGGGCTCCATGGCATGCACGCTCTTTTGCTCACATATGCGGAATTGGGCTAAAGTGGACCGATTCGAGGCCCATAGTATTCCTCTTAGTGGGAAAGGAGAGAGATCCGTAGAGGTGTGTGGGTTAGTGGGCCACCTGATCTACTAGCAATTGATCCACCGAGTACAGCCAGGGAGCAGATGATCATTGATTAATCAGATCCCATTTGAAAGTTGGTGACTCTTTTGCATACACGAGTAATTGGGTGGAGCAGATGATCTGCTCAAAGCTAATACATGTCAGATCTCTGGTCTATGTGGCATGTATTAGGAAGCTTCCATGATGAGATCTGAAGAAAAAGAGTCTTGGTCATTTGCTTGCTTTAAATGGAATGTTCATTAAGCTTGCTATGATCATTCTTCAACTTATGATAGACTCTTTAGTGGATAAAAATGGAGTCAAGCAAGACACCACAAACCATTAACTGCTATCACTTTCTAGTGTTAGTGGTTGGGCATGTTCTTGAGGGTTGATTAAATGGGGGGTTTTGTGCAATGGATGAGAAAACAACAATAACTGTCCCTACTTGTCATCTTACTCCAAAACAATTAGCTATCCTAATCATTGATGACATATATGAGATGGATATTGCAGAACCCCAAAATACATCAGAAAAAAAAACATAAAAAATGGTTAAATGTATTATAATTGAAACAAACCTTCAAAACCACGTGTTAATTTTGATTTTGGCAAATACTATAAATTAAAGTTTACATGGGTAAGTGCTGGCAATGCCCTGCCTGTCCCGCGCCTCCCGCCATGATTCCCCAATCATCTGCATCATCCATCCTTCAATCTCGTGTGCCTAAAAAGAATGCCATTATCCATCAATGGTCCAGCTAAACATCTCTATGGACAAAAGCTTGCAGTTCACAACTTGCTTGCTGTTACAAGTTGGTATTCTTGTAATATTAATTTGTATTGCTTATTTGATCTGAAAATAAATATAATTACAGGAATAATAATTACGAATGAATAGAACTATACGTATGACTAAGACAACCATGTTTTAAAAACTAAAAATTGTATAAGAAAAAGGATAATATAAAATAATACTTAAATATAACTTTTTTATACTTTTTTGCTATAATTTAAAAATATTCATTACAATTTTTATAAATAGTAAACTTTTATATTGATTAATAGCTATATTAAATAAGATTTTTAAAGTGTCAAATTATACTATTTAAATAATTAATCAACTTATTTATAGATGTATTATCACTTATAAATCGATCAAAATTCGGGATAAAGTGGTTTTGATATTATTTTATTTGATAATATTAGATTTATTATTAATAATTAAAAAATATTTTTATTTTTATATTATTATTATACTAATATTGTATTTAATTTAATAAATTAATAAAATAATATTTTATTACAGCGATAATTTGACAAAAAATGGTAAGAAATAACTACAAAACTTAGAAGTAGAAGTGGTGATGGCTAATGCTTAAGCAGTAGACAAGAGATACTATACGTGAGAATTTATTCTGAAAAGTTACTCTATGTAACTGTTGTAACTCATTTATACTTAAATTATTATTTATAATTAATAAAATATTTAAAATCTTATAAACAAATTTACTTGATCATTGGGGCATTGTACTTTGCCATCTATAGAGTCAATTATCAAAACACTAATAAAATATAAATTAGACAAATTAGGTAACTTATGTGGTTGAATTGAGACCCACCATTATAAAGTCATCCTTATCTTTACCTGCCAAATAAATATCTGCCAATCAATCAACTTCAGAGCCTCTGCTCTTGATATGTATGGTGAGGGCAAATTATGGTTTTTTTTCTACTTTTCTGCCATAAATACATATCACATGTAGCCATATCCCCATATGGGTTCCCACAAGTCAGCCCTCCTCCTTCCCTCCCTCATATCCCAAGCAGACTCTGTGAGCCAACGACAATAGCTTGCCATCTTACCTCTGTCTCCTTCTTGCCGCTGCTCTGATGCCTCAATGGAGTCCCACGCTGAAGACCCAACAACAAATTCTTCCCAAGAACGTATTCAAAGTCATGAAGCTGCAGTGGAGGATCTCCTAGACGAGGCTTGGTTCTTTGGGAACCTGCTCCATGGCTTTGGCAACAGAAAACATATGGCATGTTGTCTCCCTGATCTTTGCCCTTCTTCCTCGGACTGCAGCTTGCCTTGTGAACGGAAGATGAAGCCCGACAAGCCATCATCATCCCTGGAGGAATCTTTCCCTACTGTAGAAATGGATCTCGATGGAAGAAGAAGATCTTCATCAAAGCTACTCATTCAAGATCACTCCCCTCCTCCTCCTCCTCCTCCTCCACCATCTTCTTCTTATGATGATCAAAGCGGTCACTTTCATCCACCATCGTCATCCGAGAAGACGATTGAAGAGGTGTGGGCTGAAACTGATTTCCGAAAAAAGAGATCTCCAAGCCGAGGCCTTCTCAAGGCCCCGTCTCTGCCGTCCGGTCTAGGGAGGGAAGATGCGAGAATTGAGGAGATATTGCAGTCAAAATCCCATCCCAGAATGAGCAAATCCAATAGACAGTCATCTCTCAACATCTCCGATCTCCTGCCGCCTCGACAAGTTCCGAAGGTACTAATGCTGCTACGCTGAGGTGTGACTTTGTTGTATATCAAGCAGTAGCACATAATGGGCTTCTTCGTCCGGAGGATAATCACAGTGGTTTCCTCACTTGTTTCATTTGTATGATAGACACATCAGTTCTTAGAGCTTAGCTTCATCCTTTTTTTTTCCAGGGAATACCGAATTACAGATCTCGAATGAGCAGTGAGGAGGACATGAGGCGGCGGCTCCTCAGACGAACAGGGTCGATAAAGAGCAGGGGTGAACTCGAGTGCGAAGAGCTGCAGGGGTTCAAAGACTTGGGCTTCACATTCGACAAGAAAGACCTGAGCCCCAGAGTGGTCAACATACTCCCCGGCCTAAAGGAGAAGAGAGAAGACTGCGCGCTCAAAGAAGCAGAATCAGCAGCAGCAGATGATAAAGTAGAAGAAGAAGAAGAAGAAGATCAAAAGCCGAGAGAGCCTTACCTCTCCGATGCGTGGCTATCTAAGAGTTTCAAACCTCGGATCCCGACATGGACACCCAGAGGGTCCACCGAAGAAGAAGATGTTAAGGCTCACATAAAATTCTGGGCTCGAGCAGTTGCTTCCAATGCCCAGCTAGAATGCTGATACACCATAGAACTTGGATTTCTTTCAAACATTTAACAGTAATATAAGGTACAACCCAGTACACTTGATAATTTTATCAATTTTAATATCATCATTCATGGAGCATCAACAACTTTGATGTCTCTAAATTTTGGCACCCACTCTTTTGTTTAATCCAATCCAGACTTTTATGGGTATGCTCTTTTAAATAACCTGAAACTCCATGGCTTCTTCAAGCAATAGCATTGAATTCGACATACCAAGTTACAGCTGTGAAGCAAAATTCAACCCGTGAGCAAAATCTAACCAGACTGGGCATGTCAAAAGATGGAGGAGAAGGAAATCTAATGCATGTCAGACACGTGGCGGACAGATTTGATATAAATTCCAAAATTACAGGTTAGACAACTGCAAAGAATTCAGTCCCTAGTCTTTTAGCTACTACAATGCAATCCCTTAATAACTGTATGTAGCCCAGTCAGTTGGACTCCTTTAGAAGAGACCATTCACTAGACATGATGATCAATTATAATCGTAAATTTGAATTCCAATTATAATGCCCAATGGCTTCCCCCCACCAGAGATTAAAAATGGCATGAAATCAGCAAGTGGTATAATCTACTCCAGCCCTATAAAATGATTCTACCATTCTAAACTACATGCATTTGAGCACTACAAATATGAGTGTTGCATAATCAAGCTTTGACGTACTTTCACATATTCAGATTGATCCATCGTGAATGACAATCATATGCCCAGAGAAGAGAAATACTGACGACTATAATTGCATATGCTGATTTTTTGTGATCTGCATTGACTATCTTTCTGACAATTCTAAAGATGCTGGGGAAGAAATGACATCCATGGAGACTAACATCAGAGGTTGGACTGCTTAAAGGAGAGTGGCAGATACCTGAGTTCATCTATCAACATAGACAATAGTATGCCCCAAGTATTAAAATTGACTAACTAAATAAAGTCATGTTGCTGTACAGACCCTATATAAAGGAGAAGCTTAAACAAGGGTCCTGGACGATGAACAACTGAGCAATAATAATATATTCCAAATTTTGACAAAACTAAAAATGGATGTGATACCAATCCACCTTGTTGATAAACTAACATCCTCATTGCAGAAACGAACATTTAACAGAGAAGACAACTAGCCATATTTTCTCCCATGGTGTTTATGTGGCATGCAATCGAAAAATAACTTTAGTGTACATTGGAGAAATGGTGTTACATTATTCAAAAATCCAAAATAATAGAATAAAATCATACGATAAAATAAACTGCTATATTTTATCTATTTTTTGATAATTTTCTATTTTTTCACACTTTTACATGATAGTACCATCTGCTTGTATAGTTCTCTACCATTAACTGCTAGTGTAAACTGCTTATATCCCTCTTCCCTGACATCTAGGGTATCCTACTGGTAATGATCAACTATCTAGCTATTATAGTGAGAGTATTACACATATAGAAATTAAAAAAATAATCTAACTTACCACCTTCAGTAGTTGTCTAGGTGTTTTGACTGATTGAAGGCCATTAAATAGTAGTGTTATGGAGAAGTTTCTACAAGATCTACTTTCATGCCAATGATACAGCTGAACCACCAATCTTTAATATCCTATGAAGGGTCGAAGAGTAGGATGGACTCCATAGAAAAGTTCAATGTTCTCCCAAGCCAACGGGCAATATTTCAGGCATCCATCCCCCAAAATGGATCATTTTTATTTGTATATTGAATGGTCCAGTACATATATTTCATTGAAAGCAATAATTTAGAATCAATCAAACTTGAAAATACAGAAAGCACTTCAGCCAATCAATATTCAAAGTGTATCAGCATTTCATCACCACAAGAAACCACATTAAGTTCTTCCAACTCAGGATGAAGAAAATGCAAGAAACGCACAAAAGAAAACTACCTGGGAGCCTCATGTTTATTGACATTGCAGGGATTTTGTTTTTTTTCTTGAGACTACATCAAAGCATGCGGACATCTATATAACCTGAAGTAGTGAGGAATCAGTCTAGAGGTTTGCTCAGGGAACTATCTTTTCCGTGCCCATGCGGAGACTGAGCATTCAACAGTTGCTGGTGCTGGAGCTCCTGCTGCCCTGGCTGAAGCGACTTTCTCTCCAGCTCGCGCCACTTGTTAACCGCAGCCGCGCAAATGACTGCGCAGAACATCATGATCAGAAAATATATAACAAAGATAAATATAAACTACCACTGCAGACCGAAAATTGAAAGGCAGGACCAGAAGAAACAACTGTTCCTCGGTCTAATAGGGCGCATATCGACTGCTTTAGGAGTTTGTCCGTTCCTGGAACGATAGCTGAAGCAAGTGACCTTACCCCCGGCGCCAACGAAATAAAGCAGTCGAAGGAGCTTCGGGCCGGCAGGGCCGGAGATTTCTTCGCCGATCATCCCTCTCTACCTGCTTGCCCTTCGCTGCAATTTCTTCAAATCCGCAACGATGGCAAGACAAATGGAAGGAAAGATCTTGCACGTGGGAAAGACAATTATGGCCCCAAAGATTTTGTTTGGCCCAAATAAACTAAATGAGACGCTCTATTAGGCCCACTGCACATGGTCAGACCCGTTAGTATAATATTTTAATATAGCTAAGAATTCTGTTTCATATATTGGAGGGGTTACATTAGACTGGCCGAATGACATGTGAGTGAATTTAAGATACTGTACCTCCTTTTACAAGCTTAACACACGAAGGACCAAAACATATTTTTCTTTTTGGCAATTAGATTGAACAAATAACTAAATTATTTATTTCTATGTAATTTTACCTCAAACCTAGATAAAAATAGGATCCACCTAAACTTAATTCAATATTTAATATATGTACTAATTCGAATTTTAGTTTACTTAAATATGGTATAATTTAATTTGTACAAATTCAAAGTCCACATTATTTTCTTTTGGGTACAGCTTAATTTTTTTAGATTCGAGATAATATAAATAATGTTAAAAATATTAGTTAATATTTAATAAAATAGAAAATTTGTATATATTTATAATTTTGTAAATATTAAACTTATTTTAATTAATAACATTTTATACCAATACTTAGGCATATAATAATTTTTTATATAATATTAAACATATTGTACTTACCCCTTCACTGACCCAATATTAGAAATCTAGTTCATTTTTTTTCTAATTATTAAGTAAAATATACAGGCTAATGTAATTATTTCACATTTTCTGAGATTATAAAAATAATAACTGATTTATAAATAATTATTGAGATTAGGTTTGAAATTATAATGGAAAGTGTATTTATTAAATTAGTGTTGAGAATATTATAAAATATTAGATAAAATAAATAAATATTATAAATTTATAATATTTAAAGTATGTTTTTAATTTGTTTATATTTAAATATATTTAATTCAAATATTAGTATTTAATTTAAAGGGGAATAAAAAGAGTTTAAAATAAGGTTGTATATGGTATAATTAACGAATATTGAATTTGGAATCGAATAAAAAATTGACCCAATTCAACAAATTCACACCATATATGTTTTTTTATCATTTTCCTATTATTTAACATTCTAAATCATAAGTTAATTTCTTTTAACATGTGGTTATCAAGATTGACCCACCTCTTATTAGGATACCTGGGTGGGTATGTTGTGATAAATCTTTCGTCTTTGTCTGTAATTTGCATCGAGTAGTCCTTTCAACCTTTTGTATTTCTTGGATTTGGATGATATTGATAACTGGGCAATGAGATTTGATTATAAAAAATCTGGATCAGCTTATAAACTGATTCTTGTGTGATTCTTGTGTGAGAAGAGCTTGGCAGAAATTAAGTAATATCAGGGGGCTCCTAGGAGATGTGCCAAACCTTTCAAATCTTGTGCTTGATAGTTTATATGCATGATGTTGAGTCTGTAACTCAGCCATAGGCGGCTTTTATATTGCTCTGTCAACATTGGAATTGCTTATAATGGTCCAGAATCTACATCATATGTGCTAGACAGCTTACTTCATGCTAACTCTTTTGGGTTTGATCCACTCTTGGTGATCCGCCCTCCTGCTTGGATGATGAGACAAGCAGGAAGATACATGGCTACCTACCAAAAGCTTGCCAAGAAACACCCATCATTCAGGGAGAGGTCAGAGAGAGACCACAGATCTGACCGTGGAGATTACTTTGCAGCCATGGGAGGCTTTTCAACCTGATGGAGTGATATTTGTTGATATTGTCAACTAATTTTTTTTTCTGTTTGATTGTTGTGGTGACACTAAAATGGCGGAAGATTTAGCACCACGGAGTCAAGTTCCTCGTTTCCATGTTCTTCTTATAAATAGGACTGCTCTCAGGTAGGCTTCCTCCACACCCATCAAGTAAAAGAAACACAAGATTTATAAGGAAGAACAAGAATATAATGGCAAAGAGCTACGGTGTCCCCGTTGCCCTCATCCCAGCTCTTTGCCTTGTCAGCGTCGCTGCGTCCAGGGCCCGGTCTTCTGCGACACCTGCCGCGTAGATTTCGCCACTCCCGTCAGCTACGATCTCAAAGGTAAAAGTGACTTATGCTGCAGCCAGCTTTTAAAGGTTTCCTTTGGGTCATACATTATAAACTGAGCGCCAGGGTCTGTGCATGTCCTTATTCATTCATTCATTCATTCAGATGCCAAGGTGAAGGTGGAGTGCCGCAACAGGACCACCGGCGTGGTGACGATTTCGGTCGAGGGAAAGACCGGCAAGGATGGCTGGTACAGGATTCCGGTGGAAGGCGACCACGAGGAGGAGCTGTGCGAGGTGTCACTGCTCGAGAGCCCCGTGGCCGAGTGCAGCGAGCAACTGAAAGGCTCGGTCCACGTGGCTCGTATCTCCCTGACCAACCGGAACGGGTTGGTCCAGTCGTCCCGGTTCGCCAGCTCGCTCAGCTACGCCCCCAAGACGCCTGTCGCCGACTGTGTCAAGGTTCTTCTTGAGATGGGTGTCCTCCCCCCGGACTTTTTCCTGCCAGTAGGATCAAATTAATTGATTGGAATAAGGTTGTAAGGATTCATCAGATCTGTCTGCCTCAATCAAATAAAATCATTACACCAATTGTGCTACTTACTCTCAAGGATTGAGTCTTTCCTTCCTTTTTTTGTCTTCTCTTCGATCCACTAAGAATCAGGCTGACTGCTGTGCCCAGAGTGGCACCAGAAGGGAAGATCAATCCATAATCTTCAGAACTTATGATCTCTACAATTGGGGAGGTGGTTGCATTAGACTCACTTACCCAAGTAGCATCATTTGAAGGATGAACTTATGATCTCTACAATTGAGGATGTGTCTAATGCAACGTGATATGAACAGGGGAGAAATAGCACAATCTTCAGAACTAACAGCCAATTTTTAAAGAATGGAAGTGTACAGCCCGTAATTGCTGCAAAGTATATACTCCTGTCGAGGGTAGCAAGCTCATTGAGTGAGGAATGGCAAGTGAGAGCGCAAATGTGACCAGCTTGCCACCACCATCAGAGAGAGGTTAGAGGCTTCCAAAGATCGTGGTAGGGATATGATATTTGCTACAGGAAATTCCACTGACCCAATGGCTATTCGCCAGTCTCCAGCGTCAGGCCCTTGTAGCAGGCCTCCTTTCGGTGCAGCTCCAGCAACTTCTTCTCCGGTTGACACAGCCCTGAATCATGATTTCCGTTTCTAATTAATCGGCCAACTAAGTGTCATGATCAATCTCAACAGATAGGATCCAAGCTTTTGTGTAAGCTGAATAGGTATAACAGTAAAACTAACCTGAACACTTTGGGATGTCCCAAACAGCAATAGATGATGGTGTGCACTCGGGTTGACATAGGGCTTTTTCATTCTTGTGATTAACATTCATTGCTAGCATCCAAGCTCCTATGGTAACATCTTCGTTGCTGAGCATTCGGAAACTGAAGTCCCAAGGGAACAACCTAAACATCAGTCATTCTGATACATGGACAGCATGAATGAATATGCTATACTTTCTTTTCGTTCAAGTAACAAGTCATTAGTGAGCAAGGAACCTAATAGAATTGTCTGCACCCAGGGAGCATGGAAAAGATACCCCCAACAAGGAAAGAATTCTCAAAGAAAATTTAGTATATGACCTAAGTTGCTACTGAAATTTAGCAATGTAATCAATCCAATAGCAAATGACGAACTGTAAAACTGATGGCTAAAAGAATGGGTGGGTATGCAATATTCAAAGAAAATTTACCTATAGTTTTTAAGGGCAACCAAGCTTGCAACAACATCAGCTGAAAGAGCATAGATTGGCCCATAGGCATGCAGGAAGTACTCCCTGCCAAGTAAATGTCCCATGGGTTCATACCTGCACGAATCATAATTAATTACATCAAAAGACTTTAGTGACCCAAAAACTAACAAATATCACTACTGGTCTCAAAACAGTTCATCCTATCACTTTGTACCACGGTAATATTTCTCTACTCACTTCAATGGTGGATATAATATATGGCAAATTTTCAATATAATACTTAATTGAACCCCTGATTTCTTGAACTTCTGGATACACAGTCATATATATCATTAGGAATTCATAAGTTTTTCAGCTAATATATTGTCACCTCTCTTTCTTATAGACAGCTGCCCAATACCAAACACATACATTGCAATCACAGAAATGCAGACAAGCTTAAAGTAGTATCTCTTCGGTACTAATCAGTGACCAAATTATATTTTCTTCAAGCCGCATAGCCAAATATTTGAAAATTTTATCCTCTACATTCTGAAAGTAGAAATGTATTTATCACACAGTTCATTTGCTGTTGTCAACTAGAAAGAAAAATATGACATAAACATCAAGAAAATCAAGATGCTGCATTTTAAAAGCATAACATAACTAACCATTTGAGTTTCGGATCTGTGAAAACTGGGCCTTTTTTCATGCATCCAATGTAAGTTTGAGAATGATTTCTCTCATTTGCTAAGAGATGTGAAAGGCGGTCTGAAAGATTGTCAAATGCATAGCAAGATCATTAACAAATCCTTTGAAGATGAAGATAAAAATGCTAGGCACGTGCTACTGATAATGAATTACCTGGTCTCAGATATATATCATCATCTGCTTTAACATAAAACTCGGAATCAAAGAAAGTGTAGGCAGCTTTAAAGAATGCTAGCCTGCAATGTATATCAGTGAATGAACTTCAGAAGATCATAAAGGACATATAAAAAAATTGCATCATCTCAGCACTAACGTTTTGTATGGGAGCATACTGTATCGCCCTTCAGTATCCAACAACATGAAGTCATCATATTCTGCCACTTCTCTACTGAGCTCTGACATCTTAGACTTGTCTTTGGTTCTTCCAATAACAAACCTGAAAGCCAGTCCAGTGGCTTCTTCCAAGCTACAACAGATCATGACAGATCTTTACCACATTGCCAAATAATCATTAAGTGACTTGTCGAACAAAAGTATCTCTACCTACAAACTGAAGAAAACAAGACCACTGGTCAATATTGACCGGTGAAAAATGAGCTTTGCAAATGATTTCAAGCTTGTGGAAAGCGAAATGGATGTACTTTACAACTCAAGAGATGAAATTTCAACACCCATGAGCATTTCTGATCGGTTTTGGAACTGAAAAAGATCTGTTAACAATTCTTCATCCATTTTTACTGCTACATCCAGCAATCAACTAATAAGAATATTTTCACTCATAATTTACTAAAAAATGTACAGGAAGTAGGGAATAAAAATCCTTAAGGGAACAACTACCGTTGAAGGCCTTGCCGATCAGAGGGCATCCAAGTCTGCCGCAGGGATCTCCGACGTCCAACAGATCCAAACCCCGTCTGAATACCGACAAATCCCATTACCTTATGCCTCTTTCCATACTGAAGTCCATCAGTCGCAAATATCCCATCACCACCACCACCTCCTCTCTCCCAAACAACACGAACTGATCGAGGCTCGGCGCTGGGACATTTGTAACGACTGGAGCTGAAAATTGCCGTTAAACCGAAGAAGAAGCCAGAGAAGCTGATCACGATGCATGTACCTAGTACCAACACCGTCGATTTGCGCGGGTCCAGGCGGACGAGATGGAACACTTTGGGAGATGAAGGCATGACTTTTTTCCTTATACGAAGCAGACAAATGAAATCCAATAGGGGGAGATCTCAGTGATCTAACGCCTTCTACTGTTTCTCGGGCATGGGAGTGGAGTCGAAGGTGGACGTTGGACAGAGCATCTCGGAATTCATTTGCTTTTTATGGGCGGTGAAGGTGATGGATGGATGGACGGATAACCTGTAACGGTGGAAAGGGCTGAATTGTAAAAAAAAATATTTTTGAAGAACGTTTATATTTACGTTTCAGTCCTATATCTTTTGCTAAAGTTTTGGTGGATCCATCCAACTTCTTTGCTATCTAAGCCCGGTCCATGAACCAGTTTACTTGTAGGCCCGTTGTGATGCATTGGGCCCATTTACCTTTATCATTCGATTATTGTCTAGACCCGGTGCACTGATCTCTTATCTCAAACGGTGGGACCTACGGTGTTCAAACTCTGAATGAACAGTGGGCCGGGACCAGACAAGAAGCTCCCTTTAGCTCAACAGAGCTCGTGCTAACTCCGTCAATGGCGGATAGGCTATGAGCCCGTAGGAACCACCGAACCCAAATGGCACTTCCGCTTCGTCACGTAGTTTCACTTTCCCCTCACTGGTCTCTCATCCCGAAGAGCAGTCGACCCACTCTTCATAGACGCAGTCTCTCTTCTCCGAAGAACCGCTCAAACTTTTTTTCCATTTTCGTTTCAGCTTCAGCTTCACCTATGGCTTCTCCCTCAAAGAAGGCAATCTTATTCATCTTTCTGCCTCTGAAGTTAGCTCAGCGTGTGGTATAATTGACTGAGTTCGTTTCCTTCATGCTCTCAAATTCATCTTCAGGTGCTGATTCCTGTGGCGAATGGTACCGAGCCGATGGAGGCGGTGATCACGATCGATGTGCTGCGGAGAGCCGGCGCTGACGTCACCGTTGGCTCCGTCGAGAAGCAGCTACGTGTTGACGCGTGCCACGGCGTGAAGATAGTAGCAGACGCTCTGGTCTCTGATTGCGCTGAGACCGTCTTCGATCTCATCTCTCTCCCTGTAAATCTGTCTCTCCGAGGATACAGTTTCTAGTGCACTTACTCTGAACGAACTTATGGATTTTCTTGGAAAGTTCGAATCTCTAGTAGATCACTATTGGAATCAAACAAATTGATCTCATGAATGCTTGCTAATACTTTGCTGGGATGCTTGTGTGCTTTTGACGTCAAGTACACGAATTTCCACTCTTTTTTGGTCTCATCATCCAATTCTGAAAGCTTTATTTGCTGCTAGATTAAGTTAGATATATGTCACCCATTACTTGTATTGACCTGCTTATATTTAACAGTTGTTTTTTTTTCTCAATATGATTTAACATTTGATTTGATTTATGTGGTTTTTGTGCATTGCAGTTACGTAAATAACATGGCCTTTTCAAACAAAAAAATAAGCTTGTATTTGTTCTGCAGTTTTCAGTGCAGTTTATCTCTGCATAAAATGTCCAGAGAGGTCCTTTCAGCAACCTGATTTCTGTTGCTAGGCCTGTTGCTTTCCCAATAATGTTTTCTGGGCTGTCTAAAAATGCTATCCTGGCTGCCTTTAGCTTGTATGAAACTTCAATAAAATCTATGATTCAGGGAGGGATGCCAGGTGCTTCCAATCTTAGGGACTGTAAGATATTGGAAAACATGATGAATAAGCAGGCAGCAGATGGGCGTCTTTATGCTGCTGTGTGTGCATCTCCAGCTGTGGCATTGGGAACATGGGGTTTGCTCAAGGGATTGAAAGTAAACTCTAATCTATACAAAAAAATTCTAAATTAGTGAGGTTGATGAATTGGTGTAAAAATATTTGGATTTACCGGAATGGTGCATTGATTGATCTCAGGCAACTTGTTATCCGTCATTTATGGAACAATTAGCATCTTGTGCAACAACTGTTGAATCAAGAGTGCAGCAAGATGGTAATGTGGTGACCAGTCGTGGACCTGGCACAACCATGGAATATGCAGTTTCCTTGATCCAGCAATTATGTGGAAAAGATAAAGCAGACGAAGTCACTGGTCCTCTGGTACCTTTGTTCTCATGCCTTCTTTCCCCATTTTATTCTCAGAAAATCATTTTTCTTGCACATTTAAAAACCTGAAGAAATTATAGGATTTACTGGTTGAAGATTGAATAGTAATGGGATCTACTTTTATGGATTAATTGCTAAGACACTGCAATAAATCAGATGAAAAAGAACTTGATTGAGACTATATCCTTCATGTCACAAAATATCTGCTCTCCAATTGAAAAAGACATATGTTAGCCATTTAGAAAAAAATATGATTAAATGGATATCATTTCAACGCTACGAAATTTAAATGACTCAAGTAAGTCACTTCAACCTACTTGTTCCTATACTATTTAATTATCGTAATTTTCATTCCAGGGAAGCAAATTTTGTTGCTGCACTATAGGGGTGTATTGCTTTTGCCTCTTTTTGTTATCCTTCTTATTATTCTTCCATGTCCACGTGGTTCAACTTGAATGCAGGTGATGCGTCCTAATCATGGGGAAGAGTATACAATTGCAGAACAAAATTCAACAGAATGGACATTTGAAAAAACCCCTCGGGTGAGATTGGGTCTTTCGTGATGTATTCATTTTTTCACTTTAGTTTCACGAGGTATTCATTTGAAAAACACCGGTATTAGTGTAGTTTTATCCTACTTTTCTGTTGTTCAACACTTGTCATTTCAAGTCTCTCCTATTCTTTTCCTTTTCTCTCTTCTTCCAGATAGAGGCAGCCCTTTAAGCTAACATTTTTATGATGTGTAATAAATAATCAAACAAGAGTATAATGGAAGCTTCCTGATGTGCTGCTGATGATACCATCTATTATATTTCATTGGCATCAGGTTGTCGTTTCTTAATTTTATTTGTTTGTGTTCGTATTATTTTTATGTTTCAGATACTTGTGCCTGTTGCTGATGGTACAGAGGAAATGGAAGCTGTTATAATCATTGATGTTCTAAGGCGTGCAAAAGCAGATGTCATCGTGGCTTCTGTTGATGATAAGCTAGAAATAGAGGCATCCCGAAAAGTAAAACTAGTTGCAGATATTCTCCTTGACGAAGCTGCAAAGCTTTCCTATGATCTTATTGTGTTGCCAGTAAGATTGTTTACAATCTTTTCTATTTTAATGTCTTTTTTAGTATTTCATCAACAATTGGTGTTTGTGAAATTTTTTTAATAGTATTTGAATCTCGTACTGAAAATTGTAGGGAGGACTCGGCGGAGCTCAAGCATTTGCCAAGTGTGAGAAGTTGGTGGATTTGCTGAAGCAGCAGAAGGAATCTAATAGACCTTATGGAGCAATATGTGCTTCCCCAGCTCTAGTCCTGGAGGCACATGGCTTGCTCAAGGTTTTTTTTCCAACAATGCCTGCATTGATTTCCCCACTCTCCCTCTGCATATACAATTACCATTATGATTGCTTATATGAAGAAAATGAATTATGTGATTATCCATGCCATATCTCACACTGTTTGCATATGTTCAAGTTTACTTTCATTTTGTAAGTTACATTCCTATCATTTTTTTGTTTCCACGTCTCCGCCCACCCTGAGTAGCATATACAAGTACTCCTAAATATTATTAACTGCTTATCACCATTTGTCAAGTGTTCCTTTGACACCACTGATTTTTGGTTCTTTTCCATTTCTTTCAGTTTCCCTTCTGTTGACCTTTTTTATAAATACAAATGCCCCTTTAATGGATGGAAACTCTCCCTAAATTTCCATCTATTTTTAACCAGGGAAAGAAAGCCACAGCATTCCCTGCAATGTGCAACAAGCTATCAGATCCCAGCGAAGCTGAGAACAGGGTGGTGGTTGATGGGAACCTGATTACCAGCCGAGGGCCTGGAACTTCAATGGAGTTTGCATTAGCTATTGTGGAGAAATTCTTTGGGCGTGCGAAGGCTCTTGAGCTTGCAAAGGTCATGCTCTTTGTTCAGTCCTAGATGCTGGTCTATGGTAATAACCAAAAACTGCATGGCTTGGCTATACGATCCTAAAATACCGTGCTTGTGTCTTTTACATTCCATGCAAGTGTGTCTATGTCCAGCTCTTAGTCATTTGCTTTGTAGCCATAAAACCACCTTCAAGGTGCTTGCTACTAGTTCAAAACTCGGATTCTCATGAAGACTCTCTTATCCTTCCTTGAGTTACAAATAAGAAAAAACTTGCTTTCTTGCAATGTGAAATCAAGGATCATGCTTGATTGTTTGAAAGTGTTTGTTACAATATTTTACGCTATATATTTTGGATCTATAAACTTCTGTGGCACCCAAGGCATGCCTAAGCTTCAACCTTCCATGCGGGAGGAACCATGTTTTTATCTGACTGCCTCCATCCCCACAATTACCTTCCCATTCCATTTATAGTCCTAGTGTTTCTACTATAACCATGATCTCATGGACTCTCATACCTTAAGCCTCATCTGTTCGAATCTCTCAATAATGTCAGGTGAGTTGGCTTGTGGACTCTCATATATGGGTCCAGATAATCTCATGAGATCTATCATAAAGAGATTTAGTGGTTTCTGCTCCAGATGTGGATGAACTCTTATGTAGTTTACCTTATGAATGGAACAAATTTGGCTACAAGTATCATGAGTAGCTCAAGAAAGCAAGTATAAAGGAAACAATTGAATAGTATCAACAAATCTTCCTATCTTCCAGCACTTTTAGCTTCTAATCTTGTAGCATCTGAACCACAGGATCAGAAAACAGAGGACTCTGTAGCTGAGGATGAACCCCAGCATCACGCCCAAGTTTTTCCACTTATCCAGCTGTTCCAACCCTTGCTGCCTCAAGAAGCCATCCCCGTTCAAGGTGCACTCCCCTTCCCTGAACTCTAAGCACCTTCTCCTCCCATGGATCCCTCCATACTCATTTATCAGGAAGCACTCAAAGGGGTACTTGAACAGACTCACATAGTGCATCCAAATCCAGTAGATTGGTATGTCCTCCTTTGAGATGAAGTACCCGGAGAAGAGGAAGAAGGACCCCATCAGGCCAGAGATCACCGACGTCCCCATTATGAAGTTAGGGACGAGGGCGCTGAAGCAAGCCACAAAGGAGTTCGACATCAGGAGAACCATCCAAACCACCAGTAGGTAGTAGAGGAAGCCTTCTGCGCTCCGTGTCAGCCCCACCAGCCAGTATACTGGGACGGAGTATAGGATCCCGACCATCAGAAGGAACGGGACAAAGATCAAGGTGTTGGAGACAACATAGGATGACACCCTATATGCTCCTCTTGAAGTCTCCCTCATCAAGATCCTCCTCTCCTGGAGGAAGATTGGGAGGCCTTCTGTGGTGGAAGACAGCAGGAATGTGAGGCTGAAGGCAAAGAACCCGAGCCGGGTCTGCAGGGCCAGCGGCCCCACGGTGCTTCCCGCATTTAGGAAGATCGTCCCGAGCACGAACCCCGCCACTAGAGCTTGTATGATCCGAGTGGCGAAGAGCTGCTTTGTTCGGAAAATGTTGCTGAAGAATCTTCTCCCTAGTATCAGAACCTCCTGGGACCAGCTGTTGAGGTAGGTGTTGGACTTCTCACTGGATTGTGATGCTCTCTCCTTCTCTCCATTGTTTCCCTGGGGAAGAAGGTGCCTGGTGGGCTCTACATGGCACTGTGGGTCTATGCTTTCTATGACGTCAATGGCATATTCGAGGATGTTGGCATGGTCGGGGACCCGAAGGCCCGCTACTATGAACTTCTGCTCGAGGAGAGAGAGGGGACCGTTGTGGAGGACAATGCCGTCCGAGAGGAGGATGACTCTATCTATGAGCTCGAGGATCCGGAACCCGGGCTGGTGGATGGTGAGGACTATTGTCTTCCCTTGGTGGATCACCATCTGTTTCAGCAGCCTCACCAGATCCAGGGCTGAGGCGGAGTCCAGCCCTGAAGTCGGCTCGTCGAGGAGGATCACAGGCGGGTCGTGGACTAGTTCGACCCCGATTGAGACCCGTCTCTTCTCTCCGCCAGAGATCCCACGGTCCCACCCTACCCCTCCGATCCTTGAATCTGCCACGTGGTCGAGGCCAAGCTCCTTGATGAGCTCCTTCACCCTACCGGCCGCCTCCCTTCTGCCACCTCGGAGTCTGAAGAGTGCACTGTACATGAGGGTCTCCTCAACGGTCAGTGACCCGAACAATGCATCCTCTTGGGAGACATAGCCGGAGAGCCTCTGGAACCGCTTCGAGTCCATGGGGCGATCGTTCACTAGTACCTGGCCCGAGACCCTCCTGCCGCTCGGGTCTTCATTTCCAGCCAAGATCTCAAGCAAAGTGGTCTTCCCTGCTCCGCTTGGACCCGCAATGGCCGTGATCTCCCTGGGCCGTGCTTTGCAGTTGGCATCCTTGAGGATGAACTTTGGAGCTCTCTTTGGGGACTCAAAGCAGCTGTGCTCCATTTTGCAGGATATTTTGTAGGAGAGGCTCTTTGTTTCTAGCTTGTACGGTGTTTTGGCACCGCGGGAGTTGCTGGAGACACCGGAGTCCGGCATCCAGAGAGGCAGTTCCATCAGGGACACGGAATGGCGTGTATGGCTGCTTGCTTGGTGGGAATCTCGGCAGAGTGTGCGTCAAAGAAGAAGAGAAGGGAAGAGTGCAATAAGAAGAGAAGGAGGTGAGCTAACACTACCAACTAGCTTCCATAACTGTCTCACGCTAAGCCTAATTGAAACATGTTGACAAAATTTATTGGTTACCTGCTGACCCTTTTAGCACAAAAGCTGAAGCGTGAATACTATGCCTGCAGTAAAATCCTTGCCCACCAAGAAAACGCTAATGACTTTTGGATTTGCCCAATGTGAAGAATTGGGCTGTTTTCCATCTTTTACTCTTGACAGATGAATAGCATTGCGCTGTAAGGCCAAATTTGGGGAGAATTGGTGGGGTTGGAGGCTGTTAAGTGGAGGAGCTGAATGAAACATAGGACAAGACTAAAAAAGAGGAAAAACTGGTGCAGGTGAACCAGAATATTGACTTGTGGGACAACTAGGCTGCAGATGCCTAAAAGGGGAAGGCAGACAAAATTCAGTTTTAGTAAACTGCATTGAGAAACGGGTTTCCCATTGGAGTTATCAACAGCTACATCTACACTTGCAATGCTGGTAGTAGGGTAAGAAGTGGGATCTCCCAAAATATGAATTCAAAGAGCTTTTTGACTCTGGATTGAAAATGGGTTGCAAGCATAACAAAGGAATGACGTAAGTAAATATATATATATATATATATATGCAAGTGCATAAGAGACGGAGGACCAACAAAAATCTTACCCAACAATGGTACAACAATTGGATGCAGTTGAATAATTTAATAAATATGAGATCTTGCATCCGTTAGATGGCCATTTAAGCATCAACTACTACCACCTACGGATGATTTCTTCCTTCAGTCTTAAGAGCAACATATGAAATAGAATAATCTGTGACAGATGCCAACTTTTTAGCTCATCATCAAACTGCATTTCCTCTAACTTACAAGCATTCCTCAACTTGCAAGTGACAGATACCTACCTGACGGAAATGATGGCCTTCAATTCTTCTCCTGTATTTGTGATTCACCAGAAAGGGTAGATTTCCCAGAATTGGGCTCTGAGATGAGAATTTTCTTAGTGAGTCCCTCTAGCAACACCAAGTAATAAATCCTGCAAGTTGTTCACAAGGAAGGAAGCATGGTGAAAGTAAATACTCAAAATTGGTGTAACCAAGTAAACCATACCAGAGAAGGTAGACATGAACACGCATTGAATCTGATATACAGCAACACAACTTCAAGGTTTCTTTGACAGCTGCTCTTTGAAGCTTGAGGAGAGCAGCACTGCAGAGCCCCACTTTCAGCTTAGATCTGTCTGATTCGTCACTGGAAGGATGAACTTCAAGCTGACAATTGTTCCAGAGGAGCGGATTCTGCTCTCTTGTTCTTGGCAGCACGAATCTGATCTGCCAGAGAAACTCCATTTTTTGCTTTTTCTTTCCTTATGCATTCCAAATCTATTTTCTCCCATAATGGTGGATCAAGGAGTGCCACATCTCTTTGCCTGGAAGTGTGAACGGTGACTGGTTTCTTTCTCTGAATCTGAAAAAGAGACCATTTGCTATCCAAGAATAAGACAATTAGGAGCATAGGAGCTAAGACAATTATGAGAATAGAACCGTCCTGCAAAAGATCTTTTCAAGGAAAAAAATGCTCAGTATTACAAAGGAGAAAAGAATCCCACAATTGAAAGTTTAATGTCCTAAGGATCATTCCTATACTTAAAGACGAAGAATATGATGAAATATATTCATTTTTACCTCGCTCACCTCCATAAGTTGCTTCGGTGTGCTATTACCTAGTTACTACAATAGCTGAAATATTTTTGACAAGTTCCTCTACAATTACCTTTTCTAATCTCTGTTTGAGCTCAGTAACTTTTGAATCATCTTTGTTTTCCTTGGATTTTCTGGAGAGTGTTGTCTTCTTCTTCTCCTCCCTTTCTTTTCTTTTCTCTTCCCTCTCCTTTCTTTTCTGAGCAAGCCTTGCCAGCTTCTCCGCTTTTGCCACAGCTGCTCTCTGTGCTCTTTCCTTTGCAATTATCTTAGCAGCTTCTTTCTCTGCCATTCTCTTAAGTTTCTGTTGAGCTAATTCAAATTTAATTTTATCAAAACTATCCCAGTCCATCTCTTCTTGGTCAGCCAATCCTTTCTTGGCTACTCTTGCAATGTTATTGTACCATGATAAGAAAAATTTCTCCTTCATCCTTTTCTCTTTCAAACGCTCTCTCCATATTCGCCTAAGTGAGGATCCAATCTTTTCCTTGATCTGATCACTGCAAAAAGATTATAATTCATATCTCCACCGAAGGTGGAGTCATAATTAATTATTCAATCTCCAATAGAATCATTGTTTCCAGTACATCGGTGGAGTAAATATCAGCAAAATATATCATAGGAAGTAGTCTCAGTTTCGCAGGTGGATGCAATATATGGCAGGGTAGATAGAAACATGACAAAAAAAAAAAGGATGATGGAAATGCAAATCCAGTCTTTGTAAATATTTCTTTCATGCTTTTATCCCCACTGAAATTCTGGCGGCAACATTCTCTCTCAGATCCCACCATACCAGCTATTAAGCATATAGTGATTATGAAAACCAGCCAAAGATAAATACCCATAAACATGAATGCTTCTCCTAGACTGTATACCCCTCTATTGACTTTATGCTTGGCAGCTAAAAAACCTATTTGACTGATCTGTTAAGTGAATTCAACAATCATTTTTACTTTCCCAAAGACAATTACATAGATCATTAAGCATTATAGACATCGATTACCTATGAGGGCGAGGATGTTCCGCCATCTTCTTTCTGACCTGAGCAAGAAAATGCAAGCACTAAGTTCAGGAGCCTGCCTTTAATTGCCATGGAAGAGTCAGGAAAATAATTGCAAGAAAGCACATGCAGGGAGTTGATTCGTCAATATCACGAATTATAAACGACTATTTATTATGCAAGAAGAGAAACAAAACATGTAAAAGTTGGGTCTTACACCACTTCACCTTTGGATCCCTTAGTGCTTCTCTTGTTCTCTGCCTGATTCTCTCTCGAGTCACTGTATACGCATCAGAAAAAAATTGATGATTGTCTAGCTTGATTAATTTTCTAAATCCATAATTCCCAGATGAAAGATAATGAACTCTCACACCCTACCTTCACTGTGTTTCCTCCCTATGTTCCAAGGCACTTTACCCTTGTTTGCCAGCCCTATCTTTCTTCTTCTCTCCATTTCTCTATAATAGGTATTTCGATTTATTTGCACACTCTGGTCTTCCTCCAACTCGTTACCATCTGCATCTATGATAAGTGATTCTTCTACAACACAAGTCCAGACTTGAAATGGACTGGCAGAACAAAATCTTGTGGAAGAATGTGCAATGACACCAAGCAACATCGGGGACAAGCTCCACTTTAGGCAAACTGGCTTCTCATTCATTCCATATCCAGTATATGGAGATGGAGGGATGCTTATAATATACTTGCAAAATGGGTCCAGAAGCGATAATTTCCTGACGAAATTGAAGTACATTGCAGTTGAGATCAGAAGAGGAAAAAGGTAAAAAAAAAAAAAAACAACAGCAACAACAACAGATTAACGATGAAAAAACTGGGCTTTACAGTGAACACAAACGAAAATTTAGATTAAACCAGCATTCCCATTACTAGAAAGTCCTAGCTCCTTCCGCTCGGACTAACAGAGGAAGTCAATCATTTGTTCCCACCAAATTCAAAACTACTCAAGCATCGTCCAAACTTGAACATCACTAAAAGAAACAATAATTGGGGAATATCCCCACTTCAACGTACCCTAATTGTAATAATAGCATGTATAACCAACAGCCTTTCGCTTCAGCATTACAAATGGCTCCAATCAGAATCTGGAAACTCCTAAGAAGAATGAGAAGAAGAAGAAGAAGAAGAAGAAGGGTCTTGAAGAAGCCGTATACTTACAGTGGGAAGGGTCGCATTGCAGAGAATCGAAATTTCCATTGACAGAGGGCCATCCTGTGCCTCTATCATGCCTGGCCTGACGTTTTGGATATATCTTAATAATATTGAAAATTTCAACTTGCTCCCTGCATTCCATTTTCCTTTCGAAAGATCCAACAGAGCGCCAAAGATATCTTCAGTCAAGTCCAATTTGGCGCAGTCAGAATATTCTTGAATATCTTTGTCTCGACATTCTCGATATTTTGATATCATTTTTAGTGTCCCCGTATCTTTCCTTTCCACTGTACATATTTGAGCTCTCAGATCACCAGAAGATGAGATCTTCAATGTTCAATTTGATCAGAAAGGATGCTAAAGCTCCGGCGCCGTGCCGGAGAGGAAGGTGGCTGTGCTTGGAGCTGCAGGTGGCATCGGCCAGCCCCTGGCACACTTCATGAAGCTCAATCCTGCTGTCTCCAAGCTCGCACTTCACGATATTGCCGGGACTCTCAGGCATTGCAGCTGACGTCAGCCACATCGACAATACATTTGAGGTTCTTATATTCTGTTGATTCTGGATATTGTCTTTGTTAATCTGAAAGAATGTGTTTTCATTATGTTGCCCTGATTAGTAACATAGTAAACTTAGAAGGGAATAACAATAGCAGAATTTACTAAGTAATAGAACATCTTATATATCCTGTAGGGACATCTGCAGGTGATTAGGCTCTTTCCAAGTTGAGGCTTCTAGATTCTGATAAAGGTGAACCTGGTTATCTGCATCCATTGGAGAAATGGGTACTGCTATATTTTCAACATGTTCTATTTAGTTATGCCGTTGAGTTGGCACAACTGAAGCTGGAGGCTGAGACATCTACTAGCCGACATGGGAAGGCTGTCGCCGGCGGAAAGGTGCCCGGGTCATAGGTCTTCCATCCCGATTCGACTACATTCCAAATGGGCTTACATCAGGCCCACAGTCTTATTGGGCCTACGTCAGACCCAAAAGTATCATTCCCGTATCCCGATGGATTCGGTTGGAGCCTTCATTCGTGATATCATATACTTCTTTTTTGGCCAATTCTTCGCTTCACATTGCTCTGAACAGACTCCATTCTCCGTCTCCGGGACTGCTTCCGGCAGTATCTCCATTCTTCAGTAGCCGGAGCTCTGCTGCGGCGGTGATTGGAGCCGCAACTGCTCTTCTTGCTGTGGCTCATTACTGCTGACAACTCAGTTGATCTGGTCAGAGCTCCGTTTCTGTGACATCCATCTCTAGTAATCCTTGTTGTTTTTTGGCCTGTTGTTAGATCAGCCGGATCCGTTGCTATTAAGCTGTTACTTGTTTTGTTTGGTTTCGGTTCATTATGTTCTTCGAATGGATACCTAAGTCCGTTAGGGTCAGATACTGAGCTGGGCCGCTGGCCGTGATTTTGATTGATAATAAGGAAATACAATGCTTGATTCATTTTTACCTTCCAGATTGGTCAACTTGGAACTGAAAAGCCACTGTATCGGCTCAGCCCTCTGATAAGAGAAAGCTACATATTGGCACTGCTCCGTGAACATTGCTTTTGGTTCCTTTTGCTTCAACTGCTTATTTGATCCTGAACATCGAGGATTGTCAGCTGTCTCCGAGACTTACATCTGATTTTTGAAGTGATGCATCTCTATCATGCTTCACGAATAACTCGTGTCTCCACCACGCAGCCACTAGATGACATGATTTCTGGCCATATGTTTCTTTTGGAATCATGATCTAGGAGAACTAAAGGATGGTCTCATCTGGTTAACTAGGAGAGTTTATGATGATATTTATTTTTAAATAAATGTTGTGAATATACAATATTTAAAGAGTTTTATGGCATTTATCACTATTTGAATGGTATATATATATTTAAATTATTATAATTTTTTTACTTTAATATATACGTGTCCCCTGGTCCTCTCAAAAACCCTTTGACAAGTAGGCAATGGTGGGTCAAACATAGGTACTCTATCCATCCAAATCCAAATGAAAAGGGCAACTTCTTTCATCCAATGGCCAAAAGGTGGTCCCAAAATCAAGATAAGACGTCTGCCAGTAACAAAATAACACTTAATTATGGGTATTTGAGGGCAGATGAATGTTAGGTGAGCCGCCTCCCAGCCGCAGCCCCACCCAGACACACACCTCCTTAAAAACCAAAACTTGCCTTAAAACTACAGTTGCTTCTACCACTTACCTAAATACAACAAGCCTAAAAAACATTCCAAGAATCTTACATAGTTAATCCTAAAAATTATTAAAGCTGTGATATATTATTATACAAGGTGACAATACCTATATTATCCACCGGCCTTATTTTGGGGGGCGGACCCAAAATTGATGGACCCGACCCGTCTGTCATCCTACTATAATTTTTAAATAATTTAAAATAAAAAAAAACTCAAATTTCGCCTACCAATAAACCATTCATTGAGCAGAAGATCTAATCTATCTATGTAAGGGGATGGATGTGGACGGAATCCGGTTAGGTGTTGATGGATTGGCCTATTAGTAATATGATATATATATATATATATATATATGAGATTAATGAGAAATTTTCAAACCTACCATAAACTTTCAATTATACATTGATTTTATACATATATTGCAGTCTGCATGGACCGGCACCCGCATCTGATCTTTCAAAGAGTTGGAGTTCACATGGTATAAATATGTATAATTTTTTATTTTTATATTGTAAGGATTAAAACGATGTCTTATATAATGTTCCATTCCCTTGATAATTTATTATATATTGATAATATTCTCTCAAATAGAATTAAGAGAATTGATAAAAAAAATAAAGTGAATATATAAATGAGCTGTGTGGTGCGATTATAAAGTTATCTCGTTATTATAAGGAATCCAATCCCAATCCCAGTAAGTCAACCTTAAGCCCCATGTTATTCGTGCCCTTCCATACCCATGAAATAATTGATGGCTTTCCCTAATCACCCTAAATTAAAAAATAAAAAGTGGGCTGCTGATTAGTCATTCATAGGATGATGATGATGAATGTTCATCCTCGATCTCGTTAGTCACTGTCCTGCTCACCTACTTGCAATTGTTTTTCCATTAACATGTTCTGTATTAGAGGGTAAATGCTCTGGCTTCTGGCTACAGTTACCTTCCAAATATATAACAGTTCACGTACAAGAGGACAAATCGTCGTCATGACCCACGACCCAAGTTTTGCTCTTAAGAAATATCCTACCTCAGGAGCAAAGTCTAAGGTGCAGCAGTGCCCTTTCTTCCTCGGCAGAGAAGAGCTACAGACATGTTCTTGTCTAGCCTTCCTCCCCTCATCATTCCTCTAGTGCTACTGTTCTTCTTCTGCCGTTTCACGACTCCCTTTGCCTCTGCCGCAGCTGTTCTGTCCACATCTGAAGGTGGATAGCACATGGAAGTCATACTGACACAGACCCTCCTCAGATTTTATATATAAACACGCACCTGTGTATTTGGTTTGTTCACTGACTGCAATTCGTCAACGAGATCTTACTTTTTTACCTTGCGCGGGATCTGCAGTGCAAGCTTTGAAGGAGATAGGCCAGACGCTAGGGAAGACAGACTGGGACTTCACCGTGGACCCGTGCAGCGGTCAGAACAGCTGGGGCGTCCCCGGCTCCGAGAACGCGGTGACCTGCAACTGCTCTTACTCGAATAACACCGTCTGCCACGTTACCAGCGTGTAAGTCGTCGGCCGATCCTCCTGCAGAATTGTCTCAAGTGTCGGCTGAATTTCGGTATCACTGTCTCCTTGTGTGGTGGATGCAGAATTTTGAAAAGTCAGAATCTCCGTGGGACACTCCCACCGCAACTGGTCAATCTCCCTTATCTCATCGAAATGTGAGTGAGCATTAACTAAATTAGCCATGTTTTGCAGCTCATGAAATAGCCTTTGCCTGCAACAGCAGATCAAGTGTTTGCCTTAATCATAGAGCTTGTTTGTCGATTCTTCTGTTGACTCAATTAGTATACTCTGTGCAGCGATCTCACTAGGAATAACCTTAACGGCACGATTCCTCCGGAATGGGGTTCATTGAACCTCCTGAACATGTAAGCAATCTCTCTCTGTATCACATCTGATGCTGTTAATGTTCATTTATTTGTAATGATCATGGAGGGATTGCTGTTGGATACGCTTTACCCTCCATGTTGCAGTTCTCTCCTAGCAAACCGAATATCGGGTTCCATCCCGAAGGAGATCGGGAACATATCTACACTGAAGAGCTTGTGAGTGATCTCTCCTTGTTAGCTGGATTCTAAAACAATTCATCAGTCCAATGATTCTTAAGATCAAATGGTCACACACAGGGTTCTGGAGTTCAACCAGCTCTCAGGAGTTCTTCCTCCAGAGCTTGGAAACTTGCCCCAGATACAGAGATTGTGAGATTTGTACTCCTGTTCTATGGCCATCTTGCTTTTTATTTCATGCTAATCTACTGCACATCTTCAGCTGGTTTCTGTGATGAAAATTGTTTGATTTCGTTTCATGATCATGCTGATTTCAGGTTTCTAACTTCTAACAACTTCACTGGGGAAATACCTGCTACATTTGCAAACCTGACCTCACTAAAGGACCTGTTAGTTCCCTGTCTTAGATCTCAACTAGAGATAAAATTACTTGACCAGCAACATTTTTAGGGCAATTCTTCTAGTTCCAGACAACTTGGATATATAACCAGTTGACTTTCATGTCCATTACAGGCGACTTGGCGATAACCAGTTTACAGGAAAAATACCAAACTTCATCAAGAATTGGACGGGTCTTGAGAAACTGTGAGATATCACAACTTGATGTGGCTTGAGTTTCTCTGTATGGAAACTCTTCTAATCAGTGACTTTTGTCTTATTCCATATTTGGTAGTATGATTCAGGGAAGTGGACTTGAAGGGCCAATTCCTCCAGAAATTGCATCTCTCAATAACTTACAAGATTTGTAAGTATAGCATTTTCTTTTCATTGTTAGACTATTCCATAAGGCAATGCATTTACATGCTTGTTAATGACCATGTGAGTAAAATACAACAACACATGCAGGAGAATCAGTGACCTCAATGGACCTCCATCACCATTTCCTAAACTCTTCATCAACCTTAGCCTGAGAACACTGTGAGTCTAACACAATTTGAACTATCTTTTCTATCAAAGTAATGTATGATACCTGTCTCTAAAGGTTGCTCACTCTGATAAATTCCAGGATACTGAAAAGCTGCAATCTCAATGGATCCATACCTGATTACATACTTCAATTGACAGGTTTAAAGATACTGTGAGTCTATGGTTGTTTCCCTCTATCTACTCTGGAACAAATATCTACGCACTTATTTTTAGAGGAAGCGGCTTTAATTTCATTGTTTTTTCTCATTTCATCCATTGCAGAGATCTCAGCTTTAACAACCTAACCGGGCCAATTCCAGGCAACTTTGACAGTCTGACCACCATAAACTACCTGTAAATAAAGTTTCATACACTTCAATCTGATGATTTACTTCTTGTAGATTACCAATTTGCTGAGTATGATGATTATCTCATATAGGTATCTGACAGGAAATTCGCTTACTGGACCAGTTCCTGAATGGTTTTTTAATGGTGGAAAGTATATGTGAGTTTCACCTTCTTCCAGAGACTTGCAAATACACGCATCATATTTTACTGCCTTGAAAGTCTGATTGTGGAGCTCTCCACCCTTCTACTTTGCAAGTGCCTTAAAAACAATATGTTGTGCAGAGACCTTTCGTACAACAATTTCACTATCTCGGACTCAGGTTGTCAGAAAAGTACTGTGTAAGTAGTATTCTAACAGAGTCAACTGATCTCAAGGATCTGCACTGAGATCATCCTGACCATGGAATTCCTGCTATCTGATACAAACCCATTCAAGTTCCTTTTTATTGGCCCTACTAACTCCTCGTGCTGTCTACTTCTGCAGAAACTTGTTTGCAAGCTCAGGGAAGCCCAATAACAGGTAAGACCAGAGAGTTTTGGGAAATCATGCCATCTTCTTAGTTCTGCTCTTGCTTATATGTTGCATACTGTCACTAGTCATACATAATATGTGATGAAGCTAACCTTTTTTCCCGAAATGTCTTCTTATACAGTGGACTTGTTTCATGCTTGAGAAGCTTTCAATGTCCTCGAAGTACGTACTTTATCTTCAGTTACTGTCCTGTCATGTGATATCGGTGTTCTTATTTGGGTGTTCATCTTGAGTGGAGGACACCTGCAGCAGCTATGTAAAGATGAGCTTCTTCTACCTTAATGCTACCTGGCTTACGGTTCCATGTGTCCAGATTTTTATAAAATCCACATAAATTGTGGTGGAAGCCGAGTAGCTGTGGGCAATGAAGAATATGATGATGATTCAAATCGAGATGGACCCTCAAATTTTTTAACTGGCGGTTTTAACTGGGCGTACAGTAGTACTGGTGTCTTCATGGATGATGAACCCCCTCTAAACACCTACATTTGGACCAACACATCTGCTCTCTCCATCAAAGATCCGCAGCTTTACATGAATGCTCGATTCTCTCCACTTTCATTGACATATTACGGGTTCTGCTTGATGCATGGGAACTACACAATCAATCTCCATTTTGCGGAGATTGAGTTCACTGGTGATAGTACATACACGAGCCTTGGAAGGCGCATTTTTGATGTCTACGTGCAGGTAATGCAGCATTCTGTCTATACTAGCATAATCCAAAACACTGTACTTATTTTGCTTATGAGAATATATGACTGCAGGGCCAACGAGTACTGAAGGACTTCAATATTGCAGCAGAAGCGGGTGGAAATGGAAAGGCCATTATCAAAACCTTCACAGCGGGTGTGACTGATGGCACCCTGGAGATCCGCTTGTTCTGGGCTGGAAAGGGAACTGTTTCAATCCCTAAGAAAGGGGACTACGGTCCTCTTATATCAGCTATATCAGTTACTCCCAGTAAGCAAGCATTATTCCCTATCTCAAAAATTAGTCTCAAAAAACCATGGATGCTACTCAAGTCCAATCAACAAAGAGACATTATGGAGATTTTGCTTTCTTAGTTCAGTGTTGGTGAGGTGTCTTTACCAAAGTTTATTAGTTCACTGAATGATATCCTTTTACAGACTTTGATACCCCAAAAGAACCAGGAAATGGCAGCAGCATATCCGGTGGTGCAGTGGGAGGGATTGCAGTTGCAGGGGTTGTGGCCATTGTCCTGGTTCTCGGCACCATCTGGTGTATTAGACATCGAAGACAAAAATATTCTCTGGAAAAGGGTATGCCAGTTGACTTATCATCTAGGAGATTTCTCTGCCTTAAGTTCCGCCTTTGCCTTACCGGATATCTTTGTGCAGAATTGAAGGGTCTAGATCTGCAAACTGGCACCTTTACTCTGAGACAGCTGAAAGCTGCCACGGATGATTTTGACATTGCTAACAAAATTGGTGAAGGTGGTTTTGGTTCTGTGTACAAGGTAATAGAATGCCATGGAATTATGTCAATGTCCTACAAAGTGATTTGCACTTAAGAGCTGATCTTGAAACATTGACTCAACTGCAGGGGTGTTTGCCTGATAGGACCACAATTGCAGTTAAGCAGCTTTCTTCCAGATCAAGGCAAGGCAACCGCGAGTTCATCAATGAGATCGGAATGATTTCAGCTCTTCACCACCCTCATCTTGTCAAGCTCTATGGGTGTTGCATAGAAGGAAACCAGCTGTTGCTGGTTTATGAGTACATGGAAAATAATAGTCTGGCGCGTGCTTTATTTGGTAAACATGTCCTAGAGATTCCTCCGTGCATTTCGCATCAACTGCAGTATTAGTTTCTGATAATTTTGTGGGTGTTGTGCTTGAAGGCCCAGAAGAGTTTCGGCTGAACTTGGATTGGCGGACGAGACACAAGATATGTGTTGGTATAGCCAGAGGTTTGGCCTATCTCCATGAAGAATCAAGACTAAAGATCGTGCATAGAGACATCAAAGCTACAAACGTGCTGCTGGACAAGAACTTCGTTCCCAAGATATCAGACTTTGGCTTGGCAAAACTTGATGAAGAAGACAAGACCCACATGAGCACTCGTGTAGCTGGAACTTAGTGAGTCATCAACAAAACAATTGAACTTTATTCAGCCATTAACAAAATCATTGAACTCTCTCTAATGCTGCAGCAAACACTTGTCCTATCCAAATTGGGGAATTTGTTAACTTGCTGTAAATCTTCCTTCGTGTTGCAGTGGATATATGGCGCCGGAGTATGCCATGCGGGGCCATTTAACAGACAAAGCAGATGTCTACAGTTTTGGGATTGTACTTTTGGAGATTGTCAGCGGTCGCAGCAACACTAGTTACTATAACAAGGAGGAATTATACCTTCTTGACTGGGTAACTGCATCCTCCATTTAGACCATTACGGAGAAGCTCTTCTTTTTCGCGTAGTTGATGAACCCTTAGATGAACACTTGAAATGTCGTGACATTGTCAATTATGTTAATGGGTTTCTTCACAGTCTACTTACTAACTATATCTTGTCATTCCTTAAGGCACAAGCTCTAAAACAGGGAGGAGATCTGATGGACCTGGTGGACCCAAGGCTGGCCATGGACTTTGACAAAGAAGAGATTATGGTGACCATTAACGTTGCACTGCTCTGTGCTGAAGCCTCTCCTGCTGTTAGGCCAGCCATGTCATCGGTGGTGAGCATGCTCGAGGGCAACCTTGTGGTCATATCACCTACAGGACCCTCCAGTGTGAATGACGAGATAACTTACAATGCTATGAAGAGCCACTTCCAACAGAGTAAAGTGAAGAAGGTGAGTGAGACTGAGGCCGAGAGTACAAAAATGGATATGACACTTACAGCCTCCTCTCCGTCTGCCGGTGATCTCTATCCCATTGATACGGGCTTCAGTTACTACCATGGTAGAGATTGACTAAACAGCTCGGGCAGATGTGAGATTGCAAATGCTTGTTTAATCTTCTGTTACATGTAGAGTGATTTCTTTTTGTGGAGATGGAAACAAATAATTCGACCATTTCAAGTGAAATCGTGTAAACTGTGCAAAGAATAAAACTAGGTGGTGCTTGATTCATATTTTCATTGGGTCATCTTATGCATCCTGCAAGAATATTGTTTATTTTTCCTATGTTTTTGCCTACTTTTTTAAAACCATTTTTGGTGTATTTTTTTGTGCATGTGAAGGTTTTCTACGAAGGGTCAATGATTAACCAAGAAGGCAAGAGGTCATGAGCTGGAAATGCTACCTTTTTAGGTGCTATGGACACTGCCCCATCAAAAGGGAAGAAGTTATTTGATTTTGGTGGATATATAGTAACCATAGATAAACAAAAGTGTTGGTAGTTGATTATACATCAGAGGAAAAATGTTGTTATTTTATAAATTTGTTAGTGTTATCTTTTTTTCGCACAATATATTTATTAGTGTCATCTAATGTTAGAATTAACTAGATGATATTTCATTTGTTACTTGACACCCTTCAAAATTTTATTTAAATCCTTACCATTTACTTGGGTATATTATAAATAGTTGGTACTTTTACCGCTTAATCCTTCAAAATTTTAATAGTGGGTACTTTACAATGGTAAGTGAATAGTATTAAATATTTGAAATATAAAACACATATATTTTCTATAAAAATTTAAAACTTTCATAATTATAATAAATAAGGTTATAAAATATTTGAAAAGTTTAGAAAATTATATAATAGAATAAAAATTATTTGTACAATTCTTTTTCGAATATTTTTAAATCGGCCTCAACATGGATTGGAGCTCCCTCTTAAGGATGATCAATTTGTTTATTACTTCTATATAGTATTCACTAATATAAATTTGTAAAATATTTATTTTATTTCTTAAAATTATTTTAAAAGTAAAAAATTATTTCGTCACAATCCAATTATTTAAGACAATATGATGACAATAAATATCAAATTTCAATAAAAACATAAAATATTTATTTTATAAAAATAATGCACCCAAAAGTTGTAATAAAAAATTTCAGCAACTAACAATCATACTATTAAATCATATGCCTAGTTGTATAAGTGATAAATGTGATATCTCACATTTGTACTTTTACTCCTTATTCAATTGTAATTATTTCGAGTTTTACATTATTTATCATCACATACTTTACTTAAAATATTTATAAATAAATATTATTTATTAAAAATTTAAATTATATCACTTTTATAATTTTACCATATAATATTAAAAGTTTCCAATATAAAGTTAAGTTACTTAGATTGAAAGATACCTGTTGAACTGATAAGGGTGTAGATGTTTAAAGTAAAATTAAGTTATAAAAAGATTCAAAGAGGAAATGAGTGAAACCACTTTAATAATTTCAAAAAATCTTTTAATAACCATGAATTAAAAAAAGTATAAGGGAAAGTTAGTATAAATTAGTGTCAATCTAATTAAAGGAAAAATACTCTTTTAAAAATTAAGTATATTAAATGAAGAATATTTTTTAGAAAAATGAATTGGAATAAGAATTATTCGAATTAAAGATGAACCAATTATTTAATTACGAAAATTAATTTGTAAAACTACTATCCGTTTTATTCGTAATAGTGCGAATAATTCGTCACTTAATCCAGTATTAAAAAAGTAATTACCATAATTTAAGTAGAATTAATGCATAAACTAAAAATATTTTAATATAATTTAAAAAATATTTTTTCTAATAAATATAATAAAATATTATTAAATTATAAAATATACAATAAAATTAAATCTTCACAAATATTCAATGACCCTATTTAATCAGTACACTGACACTTTTCATATAATTTTATATAGAGAATAAGGTATAATATAATTAAATATTCACAAATTTTATATAGAAAATAAGTTATCGATCAATAATTGAAGACCCCATTTTTTTAGTTGGGGTAAATAGGGTATAACATAATTTCGTCCCATTTTAATTGAAAAGTGTTAGTGAACTGATGTGATTAGGTTTTAATCAGTTCACTAACACTTTTCATATAATTTTATATAGAAAATTGTATATTAAAATAGGACGAAATTATATTATACCCTATTTACCCCAACTCAAAAAATAGGGTCTTCATTTATTCACGGGTAACCTTCATTTTTATGCACTCAAATTTTGCGCCTTCATTTATTATTTCCTATTAACTCTCGTGATTAGGATTCCATTCATATTTTCATTCATCACTTATACCCTAGGGTGTGAATTTTAAAGGGGTAATCCATTCTTTTTTTATAAAATGGATTAATTCTCTAATTTATTAAAGAGTTTTGGAGTGATTTGGAGGATAGTGGTTAGTAAGGTGAAAAAATCATTAATCTGTTAAAAAAATAGTGGGGTTTGAAACTATTTAGAGTGATTTGAAAATATTATTTTATTTATTGTTTAAATTATTTTAATATCTTAATTTATTGTTTATATTATTATATATTTTAAATATATTTATATATTAATAATATTTTATATAAAATTTTATAATATAAATATTATAAATAAAAATATTTTAATAATGTATACTAACTAATAAATTATTTAATATAATTAAAATAATAAATTTATTTTTCTAATTTTTTCATTAATAATAATTCTATTTACTTTTTCTACTAACACTTCATCTCCAAATTCTTACTAAATCCTCAATTCAAATAATCAAATATTAATTAAATAAATGAAAATATTAAGAGGCTTCCAGTCTAATTAACAAAATGAAGCATCCACCTTAAAATAGCACTACATTGATCTTCTTTCTCCCAAGCAGGAGTAGTAGTACTATGGAGAGCAATAGTGACAACATGATATATATAATTTCTGATTTAAGAGAGCTCATAATCTCTAGCTGGTTGCCTGATACGACCAGGGTAGAACAATCAACTCATCTAGAAAAACAGCAACCTGACACTAATCGAAAAGGCCATTACCCATAGAAAAAGAATAGAGAGAAGAACAGTTGGATACTCTCTTCAAGTTCTCTTGTTCGGTTGGAAGACGTATTTGATCAGGGACTCCTTGATGGGCAGCAACTCCGGGAACTCCCTCTTCAGCTTGGCTGCATCCATCTCGTTGTTGCTCCTTGGGGCAACAATCACCTTCGCCTGCTCCTCCAGGGTGAAGTTAGTCCACTTGAAGTCGGGGTCGATGTAGGCCTTGTACATCTCGAGGATCTCGTTGTGGCTCACAACCCCCGGGTTGGTGAAGTTCCATATCCCTCTCAGGTTCCTCTTCGCCATCTCGATGGAGATGGGGAGAAGCTCGTCCAGAATGGTCATGCTGTTTGGGATGTTGACCACCTTACTGTAACGGGAGATCTTGGTGATGAAGTTGCGCGGGTTGTTGAGATCTGAAGATATCGGCATGCGAACTCGCAGAGTGCAGACATTTTCATACTCCTTCAGTAGCTCTTCAACCTGTGCAGAGGAAGGGTATGTGTTCAGAAGATGAATGTTAAGGATATAAAATCTAGCATCATCACATCTAGATAATGAATTCTTCATTTATAAGACAGTAGAGAAACTCAGAAATTCCTTTACCATGGCCTTAGTCTTGGAATAGAAAGAGCCAGTGAAATTGGGCTTGTCCTCCTCGAGAAATCCGACCCCTGAGCCCTCGGGATGCTGAGCATCATACTCAAATATGCATCCTGTGGCAAAGTTCATCATAAGAAGCCCATGTTCCCGGCATACATCTGCCAGGGTCAAGGTTCCAGCAACATTGGTGCGGATAGTTTCTGTCTTGTGAGACTCGCACCAGTCAACATTAGGCCTGCCAGTGACACCGGCAGCATTGAAAATATGTGTTGGCTTGATGCTCTGAATATCCGCCACAAGCTGTGACCTGTACTCTAGACGACCCTTGCCATACTCAAATGGAATGCCCTGCTTCTCACACAGTTGACCAAGAAGACCACCAATCCACCCAGTCCTTCCATATATTAGGAACTTAAGGGATGGCTTCCGGGGAGAGTTACTGCCTCTGGATGGTGGGATGACCATGTGGGTTTGATTGGAACCTGAGGATAACAATGGAGATTGTCCATCTTCAGATCCATCAAAATGTCTTTCAATTCCACCTGGCATCATAAGCATCCTAGGATGAGGAAGCAATGCCCCAGAAACATCGCCCCACCAATCAGGATTTTTGGTGTACCACTCGATGGTCTTCTTTAATCCTTCTTCCCATGTTGTTCTCTCAGACCACCCGAGGTTATTCAGCTTCTGATCATCCAAAAAGTACCTCTGATCGTTGAATGGCCTATTCTCTACAAACTCGATGCTGCCTTCAGGGTCCATGGAGAAGAGATTGCAGATGTCTTTTGCTACATCAATCACTCTCCTTTCCTTCTTTGTCCCAATATTGTAAACATGACCAACCTCTCCCTTGTGGAGGATGACTTCAAATGCCTCAGCGACATCCTCACAGTAGAGATAACTCCGCACGTTGGATCCATCTCCATGAATTGGAAGAGGCTTTCCTCTCATAGCCAGGAGGATAAATTTTGGGATCAACTTCTCGGGAAATTGATTTGGTCCATAAACATTGTTTCCACGGGTAGTTATCACAGGCAAACCATAAGATCTACCATATGCCATGACAAGCATCTCAGCTCCAGCCTTTGTAGCAGAGTATGGATTGGTGGGTAAGAGCTGAGAAGCCTCATGGTTTCCCACCACAGCATCCTCATCTGTTTCTCCATAAACTTCGTCCGTGCTGACATGGATAAACCGCCTAATCTGCCCTGTTACTTTGCATGCTTCTAGAAGGACATGAGTTCCATAGATGTTGTTCTTGGTGAACTCAAAGCTGTTTCCAAAAGAATTGTCAACATGTGTTTGTGCAGCAAAGTGCATGATTGTGTCGATTGATTCCGTAATAAGGAGGTAGTTAACAAGGTCGGCACTGCCAATATCTCCCTTCACAAACTTGAAGTTTGAGGAAGATTGGGAAGGAAGAAGGTTTTTAAGGTTCGAGCAGTAATCGAGCTTGTCGAGCACGACAATCTTGTATTCAGGATAACTACGGATAAGGCGGTTTGCCACATGAGATGCGATGAAGCCAGCAGCACCAGTTATAAGGATGTTCTTTGGAGTGTAATTAGCCATACTGAGATGCTACCCTACACGAGGAAAATCACCAAACTAGGTTAAGATCATCGAGTAAATTGAAATTAATCCACAACAAACCAAAATTTCAGGAAAATTATTTATCATATGGTATTTACATTGAAAGATGAATGTATCAGATCTCACAAAAAAATTAGAACAACAGTACGCCAACAAATGCGTCATGGCAATCAAGTTAGTGAAACCATCATTACGCAAATTATCATCTCAAGTGTGCGGACTATATGAAATCAAAGCCACTCAAAACACTTCCAGCTGAAATTGGAAATAAATTATTGATACTTGGATCCAACCAAATGTTAACATCCAGATCTCACTTCAGGCCATATAACAACACCGAACCACGTAATTAGATGATCGGAAAAGCAGATCTCTTCCCAAACGGCGCAGATTGAATCAACGCTATAAAAAAACAATCAATATCGAAGAAGCAAAGTAGAGAAATGCTTTCTGTGCAAAAAAAAAAGTAGGGAAATGCTTAACGGGAGAATTCACTGCTCCGATCTACCAGATCAGGAAATCGCACTAAAAGTATCCGATAAATGATCCAGAGGCTGAGAAGAAACTATACTTACAGGTCCGATTAGACTCTAGGGAGAGATCTTCCGGCAGAAGAAACCGAGGAGAAGGAGAATAGACCGAAGCGAGAGAAAATTGGCGAGGACGGACGCTCTGTACTGCTCTCTCTATAAATACACAAACATGATTAAGCGTTTGGGTGATTGGCCGAGACAGTTAAGGGAAGCCAATGATTTATCCAAAATGACGCGCGTGCCCCGCCGGTGGACGCAATTACTGCAAATGATCATCTACGTGGCCCCGCCGCCGCCGTTTGCGAATAGTCCATGCTGTTGACTGACTAGGGTCAACTTGACATGAAAATTTTTGGAATGCCGTAATCTCACGTGGCAGAAAATGGTTGGACGATTACTTCAAATACTAGGTGAATCAAATTTGAGTCCCTCTAGTTTTGCTCTTTTAATGGTCAAATGAAGACTTCATAATTGAGTCTTAGATTCCCATATTGGAAGTAGAGTATCCTTCCCAAGTTGCAATTTCCGGACTAATACTGATCGTTAAGGCTATGCCATCCGGACCTGTGACTTTTCGATGAGACTAGGTCCGAGCCCGTCTCCTAGGGCTAGGAGACGAGTTTGGCTCACGGTACAGGGGCAAAGGGGACGTGCCCAGGTGATTTTGACACCCATATGCCGACCGGGTACCTGCCTAATACAAAATTGCAAATTGATTAGATTTGGATCCTATACAATTATTAATTTTACAGGTGCCACTTTACCCTAGAAAAAAAAGAGGTCTATCCTCGAAACGCCGTCGTATCACGTGCAGGTTGACCTACTCAAAAGGCCGCCACTCAGTGCATCTCGAGGAGACAGGAAGGTGTGCGAGTTCTGCGCTGCTTTCTTGTATTCTTGTTTCTTTCATGTATATTTGCTTGTTCGATGTTTTTGTGATCAATCAACTTCTGTCACTGTTTTCTTTTTTTCCAACCGAGAAAAAAAGGTACGCCTCTTCATAAGAGAAGGGGTTCTTTGTTTCTTTCTCCGATTTAGCAAAGCAGGCACTGAAAGATAGGTTTTACACATGGTCCTGCATGCAGATGTAGATTGATGTAGATTGATGTAGAAGCATATATTGTTTTCTGTTTGTTTTCAGAAGAATCGTCATAATATTTGATTTTCATAGACAGTTACGATAGGTAAGTGTAAAATCTGCAGATAGATAATAATGATGGCAAAATTTACGGACTGTGTGATTAGCATGGAAGTGTAAACTGATAAAAGTGAAAGCTTATTGGTGATTCTTCTTGAATTAATTTGCAGGTAAGAGCAAGAGAATGGCGCCTACGGGTCAAAAGCTGCAGGTGTTGGATGCTCTCGATACCGCCAAGACGCAGTGGTACCACTTCACGGCAACTGTTGCCGGCATGGGCTTTTTCACCGATGCCTACGATCTCTTCTGCATCTCCCTCGTCACGAAGCTCCTAGGACGAATCTACTATCACGTGGACGGCTCCCCCAAACCTGGCACCCTGCCGCCCAATGTCTCGGCTGCTGTCAACGGCGTGGCCTTCTGCGGGACGCTCTCCGGCCAGCTCTTCTTCGGGTGGCTCGGTGACAAGCTCGGTCGGAAGAAGGTCTACGGTATGACCCTCATGCTCATGGTCCTGTGCTCCATTGGCTCAGGACTCTCGTTCGGCCATAACCCGAAGTCGGTGATGGCTACACTTTGCTTCTTCCGGTTCTGGCTCGGGTTTGGCATCGGTGGGGATTACCCTCTCTCGGCCACTATCATGTCTGAGTACGCCAACAAGAAGACGAGGGGAGCATTCATTGCCGCAGTCTTTGCCATGCAGGGATTCGGGATCCTTGCCGGCGGGATTTTTGCGATCATCATATCGGCCGTTTTCATGGCGAGGTTCGATGCACCACCCTACGAGGTGGACCCGGTTGGCTCGACTGTACCGGAGTGCGATTACGTATGGAGGATAATCTTGATGGTGGGGGCTTTGCCAGCTGCACTCACTTACTACTGGCGGATGAAGATGCCGGAGACCGCTCGCTACACCGCCCTCGTGGCCAAGAACGCGCAGCAGCCGGCCTCTGATATGTCCAAGGTCATGCAGGTGGAGATCGAGGCGGAGCAGCATAAGATCGACCGGATTACGGCGGCACAGGAGAACAGCGGAGACGCATGCAGCGAAGGCTCGTCGTTTGGGCTGTTCTCGAGCGAGTTCATCCGCAGGCACGGCCTCCATCTGGTGGGGACAGCTACCACTTGGTTCCTGCTGGACATAGCCTTCTACAGCCAGAACCTCTTCCAGAAGGACATATTCAGCGCCATCGGGTGGATTCCGGCTGCCAAGACGATGAGCGCTCTCCAAGAGGTTTTCAGAATTGCCAGAGCTGAGACGCTCATCGCGCTCTTCAGCACGGTCCAGGGTACTGGTCACTGTGGCCCTCATAGACCGGATGGGGCGGTTCAGGATCCAGCTGATGGGCTTCTTCTTCATGACCGTCTTCATGTTCGCCCTTGCCATACCTTACGACCACTGGACCCACAAGGATAACCGGACCGGGTTCGTGGTCATGTATTCCCTCACGTTTTTCTTTGCCAACTTCGGGCCTAATGTCACCACCTTCGTCGTCCCGGCAGAGATCTTCCCGGCAAGACTGAGGTCCACCTGCCACGGGATCTCCGCGGCATCCGGGAAGCTTGGGGTGATGGTGGGGGCGTTCGGGTTTCTGTACCTAGCCCAGAACCAGGACAAGGCAAAGGCCGACGCGGGCTACCCTGCGTGAACCTGCTAGGCATGCTCTTCACCTTCCTGGTGCCGGAATCCAAGGGCAAGTCCCTCGAGGAGATGTCGGGAGACAACGACGAGGAGAGCGGCGGTCACTCAGGCGAGGCGGTCTATTAGAGAGTTTTAGCTGTGCTTGATCTTTTGTAGGACTTTCCAATCATTCTTGTAATTAGGTCATTTTTGTTTCAACTTGCATGCAAATTTAGCAGTGATCGACCAATCTCATTCATTATGGTTTATCCGTGGAATATTCTTTTATCCATTATTTTGAATAGAGAGAGTTATTAATATAATCAAGTGCATGTTTAACTACAGTTGTTACCGAAGGAAACTTATAGAAGGCGAAAACAGGCGTTTCCCGTTCCGGTAGCCTCTCGCTCTTTCCCGCCTCTATCGAATTTGTCTTCTCCCTCCAAAATTCGATTGTGATCTTCACTTCAGAAACCTATTCCCATCTGTCTCTGATCTGCTGAAAACGCCTGCAATGGACGTCTCGAAGCTACGATGCTTACCTCCAGCGAAGAGATTCAGCGCGATGCTGCGGAATCTGGACAACGGGAAGAACGTGCGTCCAACTCATTCTCACATTCCACTCCCAACCAAGAAGCGAAAGAAATCACGATATTTCGGCGATTCAGTTATGTTGGAGCCTTCGAACACCTCCACCATCACCTACTGCTTGCCTGCAAAGAAGCGAGTCTGGACCCCTCAGCCGGACTCTGAGTTTCCCTTCTCCGCTATTGATCTGAATGTGGTATAAAAACTTCCTCTTCCGCCACCTCGTCCTACTCATCATCCTCCTAGTGTCGATGATGAAGAAACAGGAGGAGAATCCAAATTCTTATGCGGTAAAGTTGATCTTTGACTTGGCAGGCGAATGAATCTCTGCACATGTTACATTTGAATTCTAGGGTATAGTTGGTTAGCCTTAATATATCAGTGTTGTCTCTTTATTAAGACTGCCTTGGGATGCCATGAATAATACTTTGACGCGTGCTCCAAAGAAATAGCTCAACAAATCTGGAATTGCAACTTCTCTGTAACTTTGCTTTTTTTTTTTGCGCAAGACTCTGTAACTTTGCTGGATAAGGTTATTCCTGCATTATAGAAAGAAGATAAAAAATGTTATATTTGGTGTTCATACATACCATGTCATCAACTTATAGCTGTATGGCGCATTAATTATTTGTCTATGTATTGCTCATTTTTATAGTCCATGACTTGATATAATCGAATGATGCTTTCTAACTTTACATATTGTATTCCGTTCTGGTAATCTTTTTCTTTTCTGAAAAGTAGGTCAAGGCCAACTAGAAATGTAAAAGTCAGAATGTAGTAAACTGGCCCATGAGATTGCCCATGGAGAAGCTGAAAAGACCAAAGAAGTGGATGTAAAAGGTGCTGAAGATGAAGATGATGCGATCGTCCGTGCTATTTGTCAGAGCACAGATGGAGACCCAAAAGATCCGATTGTGTTCTGTAATGGGTGTGATCTTATGGTGCATACCAGTTGCTATGGGAACCCCTTAGTGCATGGTATTCCCAAGGGTGATTGGTTCTGCAATCAGTGTTTTGCAGGCTCTAAGGTAGAAGGTACCGACTCATTGTCCTGCTGCCTGTGTCCAATGAAGGGAGGTGCTCTGAAATCAACAGTGGATGGTGGATGGGCGCATGTGGTGTGTGCCCTCTTTGTCCCGGAGGTGTTTTTTCGTGATTCGGAAGGAAGAGATATGATTGATTGCTCTAAGGTTCCAAAAAGAAGATGGGGCCAAGGATGCTATGTCTGCAAAGGGCGGAATGGTTGTGCCATCGAACTATTCCGAGCTCAAATGTCCTTTATCATTTCACGTGATTTGTGGATTCAGCGAGTATCTGAGCATTGAATACAGAGAAGGAAAAGGGAAGGGTGATATCATTGCTGGTTTCTGCAAGGCACATACCAACATCTGGGACAAGGTTAGCATAGTTCTTCCTCTTAGATGTGCAACTATTGATCTACAGTGATAAAACATAACTCTTTCGTTCACCTTTCTTAGTCTAATGGTTGAAATTAATTCTCTAAACATTCATGATTATTTTGTTTGTGCAGCAACAACAGACTGGAAAGTTCAGAATTGTGGCTAGAGAAGAGGAGGGATAACATTCCAGGACTGCTCAGTTCACTTGTATAATTATATAATCTGATGTTTACTGTAGCGGTAAAATAAGCATCACTATTTGGTTGATTTGGAGTGTTCAATGAATTGGTCTCCCCTATTTAATGCTTTCGCTCTTATTTTAACTGGTATCTGAACTATAATCAATAATTGCCACTGCTTCAATCCATATCTTTCACTCCTGTAACTTTTTCCCTTTTCTCTTTCCTTCATTTCACGCATGCTCATATTATACTTGTGCATCCAGTCATTGCTTTTTTTTTTTAAATTTCAATTCACTGCATTTTCTTTTAGGGATATTGTAATAAACTTCTTTATCCATGGCTATTAAGCTACTACAATGTTTCTCCTTGTGCAAATGAGTTGCTTTGTGGGCTCTATTTATGATGAGCCTTGATATTGAGCTAGAATATTCACATTGGCACTAAATTTCTTTTCATTTAGTAGTCTTATATCACATCAACTTTGATCTACCTGAATTGGTTTTCATACTTTCTCCTGAAGGTAGATTCATTCTCTTTATTTTTTGTCAAGAGTACAATTTACATTTATTGTGTCCCTGCACATTCTGCTTTTGTTTTCTCTTGGGCAAAGTTGGCCAAATTAGATCTTGGGCTATAATTTACAATCAGCCTATATATGATTATATCCTTACACAGCTGCTGTCCCTATTAGTAGCTTAGTTCCACCTTTTGACAGTTTCAATATGGAGGATTCTCCAATTTGGAAAAGGTAAGTGATAGAGACATGTGCCTTTGGTCTTGTCCGTCTATTCATATTCTGCTTGCTGTCCATCAACCCTAACAGCGTCATCTCTAATTAATTTCAATGTAGATGTAGATCAACATTTGATCTAACGAGAGGAGCTTAGCTCTCTGCCCTAGCAGTTATCTTTACTGGGGAATACATTTACTTTCTACAGTGCTATCATTGATCATTTTTTAAATCTTTCCTACTCTTTTGATGGTGGCCTCAGGATCAGGTCTTGTGTATGGGGCATCAGGTTGCTCGTAGTGTTATCTCCCAATTGAGCTTTGTGAAGTGATCTCCTGCTTGTGATTTGATGACCATCTTGGCCACCACACTAAGTATTGGTTATTTGCAGGAAGTTTTGGCCCCATCATGGAACAAATTTCGAAAATGTTGCATCTAAGGTCCCTTCAAGTACTGATCAAGCATCTATGATGAACATTATATTACATAAGGGACTTCCCGGGGCTTTCATGGAAAAGGAAGAGTGAAAGAGGCGTCTGCAACTGCCTTTTCCTCATGGAAGGGATTCATATGCAATGCAGGATGAAGAAGATGACAGCTGGATCAAGACACCCAAGGATTCGAAAAGGGAAGGGTGATATCACATGCACTAATGCAAAGCAACGGGTTTACGACTAAGTGATTTGTTTGCTCTAGCGTATCAGATACATACTTCAAGTGATAGGTGGAAGAAAAAAAGTACTTGAGATTGTTGATGTTTTTAAATCTTCATCATCCAAATGAAATGTGTACGACACTACTAAGATCTAGTAAATTTTTTATAGGAAATCTTTGGGATCAACGAAAAAGGAAAGTGCATTGGAGAAAGAGGCTATACTATAGCCCTAGGTTTGTAGCTGCTTTTATCAGGTGAAGAGAATTGAGGCCTTCTGCCTATAGATAGATAGATAGATAGATAGATAAATAGCTAGCTAGCTAGAGATTTGCATGGATAATTATCTTACTCAAAGATGAACAAAGAAAAAGGGAAAATTACATTATCCTTTTGCCTTTCACATCATCATGATGATTCTACACTATATGGAAACAGGAAAGGAGGAAGGAGAAGCAAGGGAGTTGCAGTGAATGACCACTTCTAGGGTTTCTCTGATCCATTGAAAATTTCTAGGGTTTTTTTTTCTACCTGTTTATCACTACAATAGCCCTCTTTGATGCCCGGATTATAGATATACCACAACACTCATTGGGAATACGTCTCTCAGTTAGTGCTGTGCGTATCCGAAGCCCGTCGACTCGAACTGGTCATCAGCGCCGTGGTAAGATCCCCACTGCCCGTTGCTTCCTCGCACATCGCAACTTCCGTAGCCCGCATCCTCGAAGCTCCCGACCGAGGCATTGCCCTGCGAGAGAACCATGATGCTCTTGTAGATTCCCATGGAATCGGACTCCATGGAGAGGCTCCCTTGGTACTGTGCTGGGATGCTACTTATGTCGTCTAGGCTGAAATGACCCATACTCGGACTGCCACCGAGCTGCGACCAAGCTTGCATTTCGTGAAGCTGCTGAACCGTGGGGAGTCGCTCGCTAGAGTCCGTTCTTGCCGCCGCAGAGAGCCCCTGTGCTGCTTGCTCCTTGAGCGAGGCTAGCTGAGCCTGCAAATTGAACACCTGCGCATATGCACCATGCACAAATTAATTTTGCTAAGCTCCTGCACTAATGAACACCCAGAGCCAGAGGCTAGGGTTATGAAGTTGGATCACACTATATCGAACATTCGAATTACTATACAAATGCTGTTCGATATTCCATTGGGCCAACGATTTTACCCTCGAGTACTTTTGCCATCAACAGCTGTCTGACAATTTTTGTCCAAAAACTAACGTAATTATTGAATTGTTCATAGTGTGAGGTAAAAATGTTGGTCCCATATAAAAATTGCAGCAGGGTAACTGATCTTTGTTATGTTGTTTTTGCGTATGATTTACCTGTTGCTGGAGAGCAAAGATGTGGGACACGCATCCGTAAATAGGGTCTTGGAGCCTCGCCTGTGCCTCGTATGAGATGGTGACGGCAGCCTCGCACCGATCACTGACCGGGAGGTTAGCTAGGAGCTTGGAGACGTTGCTTGCCCCGAAGACCTTGTGGATGGCGGCGAAGTGAGCGGCCCCTTGCTCGTGGCAGAAGTACGGCGCAAATATGCAGCCCCTCACGCACTTCCTCCTCAGGAACTTGCAGGCACCGCAAGGAGACCCTGAGCCCGTCATGTTCATCGGTTTCTTTCTCTCTGATCGATCTGGTTTGCAGGGGTTGGGAGGGGTGATGGATGGCGATGGTTTATAAGCGGGCGGAGGAGGAGAAGGTCGACCACAGTATGGAGAATTTCCAATTCATGTCTGTCCCCTGAAAGGCCAGCAGAGTTCATGATTTCTTGCTTTGAAATGAATATTAAATACCCCTCTTGGATTTAACTAAACCATTAATGTATATCGTCCCTGAATCCTACACTTTTGTTCACACATTTTGATGATATTTCAATTATGGGAACCCTACACGACAAAAGGAGCTAACATGAACCGAACCCAACCCAATTAGTTTTGCCATTTGCCCTTCCCCCCCTAATGATTGATCATCCTCTTGGATACCTCAAACACCCCCAAGTGGCTAAGTTAGCTCTTTGCAGAGAAGATGAAGATGAAGATGAAGATGAAGATGATGGGTCATCTTAATATTGCAGAGAAGAGAAGAGAAGAGAATGCTAGTCACTTCACACAAGTTGTAGCCTATTTAGTCATCCATCTAACTTGCAGGAGGCAGGTGCAACTCTACTTAGACATCGGATTACGTGGGGCTGTCTCTGTGTGGGAGGGTGTAGCTCATCATCCCATCCATCACTTCCATAAACAAATGGATCTGTTGTCCCCAAAACAATCTCAGCTTTTCACAAAGCTAACTTAAACAATGAAATGATCATACACATATATATATATAGAGGCTGCCTGGATTAATTAATTAAAAGATGACTTTTTGCAGAAACATCAAGCACTGCACTTTTTGTGAAACATAGTTGTTGTCTTTGGTTTATTCATCACATAACCCTGCGGCCATAAACCTTGTGGTGGTGGGTTCAACTTGTGTTATGAAGCCATTATAGAGTTACCAAGTTGTCATAGGACCCATCACCCCCTTGTCATAACCCATAATAACATCTAATATATTCAAGTAAAATGTGTTTATTAAATGATCAATTTTGCATATAAATTATGTTTTTTTTGGGCGTAAAACATTTATTATAATCCATTACTCGTACACTATCATTGTTGTCCATTGATCATATCCCATTACTATGATAATTCATTTTGTAAGCTATTTTATTTTATATGAAAGGAAATTAATAATATTTATCTAGAAAATAACTTGTTAGAACGTATTTTTAAATGTAAATAAAGGTTTTGCACTTACAAGCACAATTATTCTATACATACAAATATAATACATCCTATTCAAATCAAATGATAATCATTATAGTAAATAGTATATTCACTTATTACCTACAATTTTATAAAATTTGACACTCGTACTAACCCCTAACAAATCTATATAATATGGGTATAATTTTTTAACTCTCGTATGAATAAATAATATCGTACTCGAATTGGGTATTTTTATTTTTTACTCAATCTTGAATTTACGCTATATGGTACAGTCCCACTCAATCTAATAACATATAATAGATAATTAGTCGAATTTATGATATTGGGTACAAATATTATTCAATTTAATACTATGTAAATAGAGTATTATAGACCAAAAAATTTATTAATATTTTATCTATTTAAAAATTATAACTAATATATTTGTAGTCTTATAAATACTAATTAGAAAGATTCTCCGAAGAACAACAAAATAGAAAATCAATATGCAGAAAATTGTCGAGAACAGAAGAAAAGAAAAAGGGTTCAATAATTAATAATAAATTCTTTCCTCTTTCTTTCTTTCCTTCCATATGCAAGCCACCACAGCACGGAGTAGTAATAGTAGAATAATGGGAGAAGAGTACGGAGTCATGGGGGGTTAGGGTTAGGATATTATACAATTAAGTTTTCGTGGGCTCTGAGGTTTCACCAACGCATGATTGTACAGTGCAGCATTAAGAAATCAATAATGCATTGATAAACAACGACAAAGTGATTTGGAAGAGATTAAATTAATCATCAATACAATAATGATGGATTAGTGTTAACCACCCACTAATTATTGTGAAGCCTCTAATTACTTGGCCTCATTATCCTTAACCACCATGCTATGGTCAATGTAGATATTGATCCATCCCTCCCATTTGAATGGCAATAAAATTGATCAAGATAATGTGGCAGAGCAGAATCCCTTATTTTTATATTAGCATATGCATGTGGTGTGAAAATCTCCATGGAGGAAGCCATTGATTTTTATATTGGGTGAAAATTTCACATTTTGCAACTACACATTTAATTACTTCATAATCATTTCTACGGACCAAACTCTGATATTACTGTGAATACGCTTTGTATTATATACGATTATTAAAAAAAATACTCAAATCAAAACTATTATTATTTTTAAATAGGATGTACACGACACTTATTAGTAAATTAGTTATAATTTTTAAATAGAAGGTATACAACACTTATTAGTAAATGATATGTTCTTGTGTTTAGATATAGTAATTTGGGATTTCTACTTCTTCCTAAACCCTACACACCTTTTCCTATGAATGCCCTCCATGGCGGCACTGGCACTGTGATCCCCTCAACTTGAGGGCAAGGGCATATATCTCTCTCTTATCATATGCCATAATCAGGCAGGCAATAATACGCACGCTCGGTTCTCATAATCAATCAAAGACTCAACTACTCCATTTGTGCCCATTTCGTGCCATATGTTCTTTGATCCCTGCCATTGAGATTATTCTCCACATGGGCAGACACAAGCTGGCTCTTTCTTGTAGTTTATTGAGTGCACTACTAGTTTACCCCCCACCCCCACCCACAAATGTGTGTGGGTGTGTTACTTTTGTATGTATAGCTGAACCTACCAATTAACTAGTAATGGCTGGTCAAGCCGACACTAGACACACACATGGGACCATTGCACGTGCATGCCCATTCATGAAAACAATTGCCAAATGTCTTTCTTTCTTTCTTTCTAATCCATCCTTCTATCCTTCTTTCACGTACCCATCTAGCTATCTGGCTACCCAGCTATAGCTATAGCTAGGGTTTCTTTAAAAAAAATTTCCCCTTTTGAGATCGATCATAGATAAGAAGCCTGTAGATCATCATCGTACACAATTATAACAAGCACTAAGGAACCCATTTAAAATCAACAACCCATATCTATATAAAAATGGGGATGTACATGTCACTTACGCGTCCCTTCTTGCTCGAATCCAATCCAAGCCTATGGAGGGTAAGCGTGTTACGATTGGTCAAAAGCTAAAAATGCGCATTCAACGATCCAACCGCATGTGGGTATATGTCGTCCAAGGAATTTTTATGAGCGTATTCATGTCACTGTCGTGGCTATATGTGCACGCCTGCCATTGTTATGATAAGAGGGGGCACAGTGCAACAGATTCCTGGAGGAAGAGGAGGAGGAAGGTTTAATGGAGACAATGCATACGTCGGCCAGAGCGGCGTTGCCCGGAGATTGCCGGACAGAGGGGGGGAACGCTTTCGCTTTCTAGGGCTCCGTATGTTTAATAGGGCCAAGTCAATAGAGGCATCGACCAGCTTGTGGGAAATTAAATTTGATTTGTCTGATGAAACCCCACATGCCAATAATAATATCATGGGGGGAAAACAAAGGATAGTAGATGAACTGCGTGTAGTTTGAACAGGAAGCAATTGTTCAAAGTCCAAGCCAAAATACAGGAAGCCTGATGAATCCGAAGCAGAAGAGACAACTGGGTAGGGTCACTTCAACGGGGAGGCAGTAATGGAAGCTAGCTAAACATACAATAGTGAGTGAGTAGGAGAGCAAGGAAAATTCCAGAATGTGAAGGGGAAATACAGCACAGACCGACTCCGTAATATGGAAATTCGGAATTGAAGTGAGGGCCCCATTCTGCACTTACACTCCTCGGCTAAGTAAACGGAGGAGACTGAAAAGTGATCACCCCATGATTTTCACCCTGTCGAGGGAAAAACGCTCAGGGCTGGCTGGGCAGCCTCCTCTGCCTCTGCCTCTGCCACCACGTTCTCGTGCACGTATGGTTCGAATTTTGCAGTCACTTCTCGTACCATCAACTCCCCACTAATTTTCCTCTTTGGGCAATACAATAAGAAGTGAACGGTGTAAGAAGTGAACGGTGGATGGCTGGATTTGACATAAAGAGCGTTTTCTCTTACCCTTTTCTCCCCCGCTTGTAACTCATTTTTACTCTCTGACACACTTTGCCGCTTTTCTCGTTTCTTGTTTGATGGGCCTCTAAGCTGATGATGCCTTCGATGACAGCTCCTTGGTTCTTTTCTTTCAGTACCTTATGGGCAGCCATGAGTTAATAGTAAAAGAGGAAGGTACGATGAAAATAGGGTGACAGGTTATCTATACTACCTTTCATTATTTACCGTTGTGAGATTATACTAAACGTAGCTCCATGAATAAATGAGTGTGCCCACCAATATTTGCCATAGGACCATAGTGCTGTCTCTAGAGAGGACTATTGTCATATGCAGCACTAGTTCATGATATGATGTAATGGAGCTGGCCAACAAAAAGAGATGCCACCCCATTGGAACCTTAAGAATGTACCAGCTGTTACCATTTGCAGATGAACAAATCACTCTACATTGAAGGTGAAGGGGTTTGGTGTTACCCAAGATTGATTCATGCGAAGAGAGATTCATTGTTGGGCAGAGGCAGGTCCTTGAGCACGTCCCTCAAAGCATAGTAATGACTATCGCATTTGTGATCCGAGAAGAGATTGCTGGACAACACAATCCTCTGAAAATGGTCTCCCCTGTGCCTCTTCCATAGCGTGTAGGACTCTCCACCATTTCCATTGTCTACTTTCCTCTTTAGGTAGTACACTGTGCCCGGCACAAGCAGCTCCTCCTCTGCCTTGACTTCTTCCCTCTTCACTACTGCAACATCCTTAGTCCTTGGCTCGGACGAGTCCACTTTATTTGGTACATCTGCTAGCAAAGTTGGTCGTTGGACTGCACAAACAACGATACTAAAATGGGTGAGAAAATAACAGTTCTCTTTCTCCAAAAATGAAATCCCTTTTGGTGTGTTTACCAATGGACTCTTTGTTTTTCCGAAAATTTGCGTAGTCGGCGAGCTTCCGAGCAACATCTTGCACTGAAGATACAACCTGCTTGGCATTTGAGACCAATTCTATTAAGTTTTTCCAATCTTCTTTCTCAACAACAGTCATCCTGCATGGGAACATATTGGAGATTTTATATTTAACCAGAAGAGAAATCGACTGTCCCAGAGCATATGCTCTACATCATGAGTTTAAATATCCTCATTGTAAAATATCTTGAATTCCAATAGTTGGCCTGATTTGATCACTGGCCCTTTCTGTTTTTTATTTGCAAGGACATTTACCCAATACACATATGTGATGATCTCAAAGTTGCAACATTTTTGCAGGGATAAATTTGACCAATTACCAAAGTTGTAGAAAAAAAATATAAGTTTATCGATTCAGCAGAATAAAGACATTTGTACTATCCAGACACGACCCCATTACCGCTTACTTACCAGTCAGTTTGTAGAATTTCATTCCTCAACCTTGTCAATGAAGCAACACTTAACCTAGGTATAATATCGTCCTGCAAATAATGAAAGATAACAGACAACAGCAGACAAATTGCATGCCGACTTGAAGTCAATGAAAACCAACAGAGAAAGGAACATGGTGCAATTAAACCATTGTACACAAAATTTTCAAAACAAAACGTTGTCTATGGACCTTCCCTTTCAGTTCATTGCTACAATATTAGATAAACTAACAAGGTATTTTTAAGTAGAAAGCTGCTTTAACATGCATTCATTGTCATTACCTGCATTACAACAGTAGTAACATAATCTGAGCAGCTCTCAGCAAGCTCTCTGGAAACACAGGGTGGAGTTGCATAGCCAACTGCTGAAACAATCTCAGGACTGAAACCTAATTGATTCTTTGATTTCTTCCGCAGCATTATTGCCAGTAAAGCGGCTGTGGCTCCTCCAAGAGAGTGACCGACTACTCTCAACTTATAGCCCTGTAGAATAATTGTGTTTCAAGTACAATCCTATATATTTGCAGGAAGAAAAAGGTAGAAGCTAATCCGTCAAATTACCCCATGATTATCCAAGCATTTCTTTATAGTTGCAACTTCATGAGTGAGAAACCAACGTGCAGCTTCAGCAGTTCCAAAATGTGTTGTGTAGCCCTCAAATGTGATTCCTTCGTCACTCAAGGAGACAATGTCTGTTATGAGGTCATACACGGTGTGGGTCCCACGGATTCCGAAGATAACAAGCTTCCTGCGGTGATCAACCCCGATATAGTAACCAGGTCTCAGAACACTGGAATTCTTCACAAATTTCAGAACATCTCTTTCTCGGAGCATGCTGTGCCTTGCAAGACTAGCAACACTGTCCTTATAAGCACCCTTTGCTAGTTCGTTATGGTAGATAAGATCATGGACCTAAACTTGAGCAACAAAAAAAGGTAGACAACTAGATCAGAAAGACCGCACTGTCTAAGACAAGTAGTTTAAAATTGGATAATTTTATACAGGAAAAAAATTAAATGCAAGAAGAGTAGGATTTGATATTTACTATGGCATCAGAACAGATCTGAACGCCATTTATATCCTCAAGAGAATTTGCAGAAGCTTGCCGAAGATATATAAGGTACAGTCCCACTGTGAGATCACTCAGGCTCCAGTCCTGGATGCCAACCTTACTTCGTCGAATGCTCGCAATGATATCTGAAACAGATCGAGTGCTTGGTGGAGACTTGGCTAGGATACTATTTCCTGGTAAACTCATCATAAACTGTAAATCAGTGGACATGGTAGAAGATTCACAACTGGAGTACATAAAGTTATCTTAGATGTAACTAAGAACATTCAATCATGCGTCTGATGCAGGAGAACGAACAGAAAAACATGATGGTTAAATTGCAAGCATATGAGGAACATATTCATTCAACATGTGATAGAAAGAAGAAAAAATAGTTAAAAATAACATGTTCATAAACATCAACAAGTGAGGTTTCATGAATAGTCTACAAGAAAGTCGGTTTGATTACCATTGCACATAGCTCTTGATGATTGCTATGGCATTACTCGGATTCATGGATAATAGAAAATTATGGCCCAACGAGAGTAAATTTCTGTCATCATTTGAAAGGGGAAAAAAGGAATGCAGAAAAAGAAAATCCAAATTTTTCCGAGATATGAGCAAGTGAAAACACATAAGATCAAGAGATCGGTCCCATGTATTCATTCATCATGTGTAACACCAATGCAATGAACACATCAAGGGGAAAAAGGGCATGATACTAACTAACGGACCTGTGGTAGGAAATGCCCACCTGCACAGCTGCAGAGCTGGCTCAAGGGCTTTGCTGAGCCACTCGAGGTGCTCTAATCTCCACTTACGTTCACTTGATTCTTCATCGTCAGAAGAGCTGTGTCTGCTGATTTCTGAACTATGACGACTGTTCTTGTTTCCAACTGCACTCTTCAAAGAAGCATCTTTCCCTTCAATTCTATCTGTTTCAGTAATGTCCATTTTTGGAACTTCCGATTGGTACCGATTTAGCACCCCATGAAGGAACTTCCTGTAGGACTCCTGCGTCTTGTTGCATACATTACTAGTTAAGTCTGCAACAGTAAAATTCAGCAATTAAATAAAAAATTTTCTTTGGTAAGAAACGTTCAGGCAGGAACAAGATTAAGAAACTTTAGTGATCTCATCCCTCTTCCTCAGCTTTTAATCGATAATTGAGACTAACTAGCTCATCGATCTTTCAGTAGGGCATCCCGCCGACCAAGAGCCATCCTGATACTCAAAAGAAACTATTTTCTTGTTCCATCAGCAGATGCGAAGAACATACAGAGACAGCTTACCCATATTTCGAAGGAAACACTTCATTGATTGATAAAGAATCTACTCTGCAGCTGGATATCGTAAGAAAAGCGTCCTGACTTGGGACGGAAATCAGTTCCTGAAAAGAGGGCTCCGATCGGAATTACATACATTGATGGACGAAATATGGCGGCCACTGCAGCCTGCAGGCGGTCAGTGGGTAAGAAGTAAGTTTTGCAAAGTTATGAGGGTTAAGGGGTCATTTCATCTTTAACGTGAAAACGATAGCGTATTGATCAGCCACCCCAGGCTACCAAGTACCAACCCCTGAATAAATTGTGGCACTGCACAGCTTTTAGGGTTTATCTCCTCTCTTCGTCTTTCCCCCAAATTTATCAGTGCTACGTCATCGCCATCACAGTGCGGAATTCGGAGGATGAGCTGATGATGTTTATATTTCCCTATTGGTTTGATTGCCGTGATGATGGCAACTCACTGTATTAGCTCTATCTGATCATTCTCCAATTTGATTTCATATGTTTTAAATTAAAAGTTTTGAAAACGATTATCTGTTCCGTTCCTTCTTCATTGCATTAGGAGCACAAACGGTTACCTCTGATTAAGATTTGTTATTACATTCATTTTCACTGAAAATTTCTGCGAATCTCTTTTTGTTTTCTTCGAATCTCTGAATTTGGAGGATAGGCTGATGATGTTTATGTTTCCCTATTGGTTTGATTGCCGTGGTGATGGCAACTCACTGTATTAGCTCTATCTGATCATCCTCTTTTGATTCGATTTTTGATTTCATATGTTATAAATTAAAGGTTTTATAAACGATTATCTGCTCTGTTCCCTCTTCATTACATTAGGAGCACAAACTGTTTCCTCTGATTCGGTTTTTTATTGCATTTATTTCTATTTTCTGCCATGGGCAAATGACATGAGTTTACCACTTCAAGGAGATATTTTGTAGATCTGGAGACTAAAGTGATGATTACATATAATTCCCTATTGGTTTGAATGCCGATATGATGGCAACGCCATTTGTATTAGCTCTAACTGATCATTCTCCAGACCTTTCTTTCATGAGCATCTTGACTTTTTATCATTTGTGTTAGAGATCACATTGGAACTACAGTCAGTCAAATGTCAACTCAAAGAATCAACCATTAAACTAGAGAAATGAAGTTGATAGATATGAAATTCATGAGATTATTGACTAACCCTATATTGCAAGGAATCAACAATCAAAGTGGAAATCAACACAATCAAAGTGGAGAAATGAACTTGATAGATATGAAAATCATGAGATTGTTGACTAACCCTAGATTTTTATTTGTGCGGATTGAGGAAATTAGAAGAGATAGGTTTTTTTAGTACTAGAGTAGGAGGGGATTACATTATTATAAACTAATCAATTTACACTAATTATATTTTATTATTATAATTATAAGTATTTTTTTTTGTTAAAAGACACCTCCAAAGTGGATGAACAAGTAAATTGATAAGATGTCAATATTCTCCTGTGCTTGAAATTTTTATAAAAAAACATAGATCACATGGATAATATAGTTTGGTAATTAAAAATGTCAAGAAATATGAGAAAGTAAATTAAAATTACATAATGGTATGATGTAAGCAATACAAATTACATCATTTTGACTTTAATGCAATTATATTTTTTTATTTTATTAGACATTTTAATATATTAGGAGTGATATTATACACCAGAATGATTATAAAGAAAGTATTACTTATATTTAAATAATTATATTCTTCTCAGAATAATTTTTTGATTAATTATTTTGTCTATAGAAAATATATGATTATTTTTTACATTGTTTAATTTCTTTTAAATATATATGAAATTTGTACTTTAAAAAATCATATTATATTGTTATTTTATAGATTATTTTATTATTAATTTATATTTTATATTTTATTGTTAAAATATACGTAATATAAATATATAATAATTATTAAAATAACTAAATTATGATGTATTTATTTTATTATTAAAATAATAATTCATTTATATTATAAAATTTTATCGTGTGCAAAAAAATTTTGTATATATAATACATGTACCTCAATTTATTTTATTATATATTTACTATTATTATAAAAGTTTATATTTAAACATTATTATACTATTTATTAATATATAAAATGATTTGTAATAATATAATTAAATTCATTTATATATGGATAAATTGATATAAATTTATTTTAAAAAATAATTTAATTCAAAGTAGCAAATATATAACTATATATTTACATTGTTATTAAATTTTCATTCCCTCTATCCAAAAGGTGTTTAGTAAGAGGCTTTATATCTCCCCTCCAAACTCCTCAATTGGAACATTTGACATATGATCTGCAAACCTCTGCTGTAATCATTACACCTGAAGAAGCACTTACTGCGTTTGATCAACTAGTTTATGTATAACTAAATTACCCGAGGAATGATTCTTTGTTGCAGACAACTCAAGATGGTGTTGATATAGCAAGCTTGTCAACTTAAACATCCACCCAGGAGGAGGGTGCTGCTGCCTGCTACACCGCTTTGATCAGTTGAGTTGTGTGTGTTCCAGAAGGGCAAGCTGTTAATAGACAGCTATAGTTAACCATGATGGTGGCTATCTCTATCTAATCAAAATAGCGGATAAAAGAATATTCCCAGATGCGATGGAAAGAAACCATAACGAATGAGATTGATGGGCCACTATGTAAGTTCAAACAAAAATGATGCTACTACTATTCGAATGGTTGGAACGTAGTCCAAAATGCTGATGCACAGCCAATAATTGCATCGGTTAGTCATACTCAGCATAGGTGCTGCATATGTGTACGATGAACTATTATATAAAATGTTGTGCCTTAAAATACTCTCAATTATGTATGTTAGCCTCTCTCTCTCCCTAATGGACAGCCTCCACTGCGTCGCCTCCGTTCTCCTCATCGTTCTCTCCCGACATCTCCTCCAGGGATTTGCCCTTCGACTCGGGCACGAGGAAGGTGAAGAGCATCCCTAGCAAGTTCACGAAGCCCAGTACGATGAGCGAGTTCTTCACCCCGATCCCCGCAGGGTAGCCCGCGTCCGCCTTTGCCTTGTCCTGGTTCTGGGCTAGGTACAGGAACCCGAACGCCCCCACTATCGCCCCAAGCTTCCCGGATGCCGCGGAGATCCCGTGGCAGGTGGACCTCAGTCTTGCCGGAAAGATCTCTGCCGGGACGACGAAGGTGGTGGCATTAGGCCCGAAGTTGGCAAAGAAGAAAGTGAGGGAATACATGACCACGAAGCCGATCCGGTTCTCCTTGTGGGTCCAGTGATCGTAAGGTATGGCAAGGGTGAACATGAAGACGGTCATGAAGAAGAAGCCTAATAGCTGGATCCTGAACCGCCCCATCCGGTCTATGAGGGCCACAGTGAACCAGTACCCTGGGACCGTGCTGAAGAGCGCGATGAGCGTCTGAGCTCTGGCAATTCTGAAAACCTCCTGGAGAGCGCTCATCGTCTTGGCAGCCGGAATCCACCCGATGGCGCTGAATATGTCCTTCTGGAAGAGGTTCTGGCTGTAGAAGGCTATGTCCAGCAGGAACCAAGTGGTAGTTGTCCCCACCAGATGGAGGCCGTGCCTGCGGATGAACTCGCTCGAGAACAGCCCAAACGACGAGCCTTTGCTGCATGCGTCTCCGCTGTTCTCCTGTACCGCCGTAATCCGGTCGATCTTATGCTGCTCCGCCTCGATCTCCACCTGCAAGACCTTGGACATGTCTGAGGCCGCCTGCTTCGCGTTCTTGGCCACGAGGGCGGTGTAGCGAGCGGTCTCCGGCATCTTCATCCGCCAGTAGTAAGTGAGTGCAGCTGGCAAAGCCCCCACCATCAAGATTATCCTCCATATGTAATCGCACTCCGGTACAGTCGAGCCAACCGGGTCCACCTCGTAGGGTGGTGCATCGAACCTTGCCATGAAAACTGCCGATATGATGATCGCAAAAATCCCGCCAGCAAGGATCCCGAATCCCTGCATGGCAAAGACTGCGGCAATGAATGCTCCCCTAGTCTTCTTGTTGGCGTACTCGGACATGATGGTGGCCGAGAGAGGGTAATCCCCACCGATGCCAAACCCGAGCCAGAACCGAAAGAAGCAAAGTGTAGCCATCACCGACTTCGGGTTATGGCCGAACGAGAGTCCTGAGCCAATGGAGCACAGGACCATGAGCATGAGGGTCATACCGTAGACCTTCTTCCGGCCGAGCTTGTCACCGAGCCACCCGAAGAAGAGCTGACCGGAGAGCGTCCCGCAGAAGGCCACGCCGTTGACAGCAGCCGAGACGTTGGGCGGCAGGGTGCCGGGGTTGGGGGCGCCGTCCACGTGATAGTAGATGCGGCCGAGGAGCTTCGTGACGAGTGAGATGCAGAAGAGATCGTAGGCGTCCGTAAAGAAGCCCATGCCAGCGATGATAATGGCCGTGAAGTGGTACCACTGCGTCTTGGCGGTGTCGAGAGCATCCAACACCTGCAGCTTTTGGCCCGTAGGCACCATTCTCTTACTCTTATCTGCAAATTAATTCAAAAAGAATCACCAATAAGCATTTTATCATTTCACTCGATATACCAAAATTCCCCACATATCTTTCCAGAATCAAATGCTCGATCTGATTACCATGGCCACCGAGTTCTACCATCATTCCAAGAGGCGCATTGATTAGTAGTATAATGCGAATCAAACAGTCCCTAAATTATCAGCCTCTAACAATCATTATTATCAATCTGCAGATATTCTATTTCGATATCGTGATTAGAAATGCAAAATCAAATCTGATGATGATTCTTCTGAAAACAGACTGGAAAACAACATCTTTCAGTGCCATGAGTAAACCAATCTTTCAGTGCCTTCTTTTTCTTCCGCTTACGATTATGAAACGGCGTACCTTTTCTCTCACGTTAGAGAAAAAGAAAACAGTGACATAACTTCATTGATCACACTAACATCGACAAGCATATATTCATAAAAGAAACAAGAACACAAGAAATCACTGCAGAAATCGCACAACGGAGAAACATGAAGAGATGACAGTGCTTAACCAATAGACATCGGGAGACGAACCTTCCTGTATCCTCGAGATTGCTCCGATCGTCGCCTGGAAGGGAAGTGGCTGAGGAGCGGAGATGAGGAATTTTACGGTGAACTAGGGAAGAGGGCAGTGAATCATATATATATAGGCAGTAAAACGGCAAACAGAAAACAAGAAGAGTATCTTCCAGCGGCATATTCCCATCTCGCGCATCGCCCCGCCTTATTATGAGGCCTTTTGAGCCGGTCAACCTGCACATGATACGGCGGCGTTTTAAAGTTAAGTGACACCTGTGAAACCATCAATGGCGATCTGTGTTTTTCGGATCAGCATTAATTGTGATATTTCAAGATATCAAATGTGAAGGGATATTTTATAGGATATTTCTTCTTGATGCTATTTTTGCTTTAAATTTCAAATAAGGCAATAAATGATCCTACTGTGAATGGTATATTGCCAGTCTTTTTTCTAGTACTCAATCCCAGCAAGATGAAATCCACTCTTTGACTCAATGGGCACTGGTAATTGCTTTGAACTTTCATGTTGCTTTAGCGGTCAATGGCATGGCCTCGTCCATTTTACCCAATGCATTCTTCATGTAAAAAGTTTGGGTTTTGGCTTAGAATCACAAGGTTATCTTTGAGGAAAGGAAATCGAGAAGGACGTAAAAATTAGGGTTTTGGCATTTCGGCAATGGAAGAGTGGGTTTTCTTGAGACTTTGATAGTTGAACTACTATTAACAAGACATACATAGTAGTAGCATCTTTATGCAATTGACCCAATTTCTCAAGCACCATTCATAGTCAAACTCCCTCACATGCACACCAAGTTGTTTCGTTGATAACCATGAAATTGTTCTTCCTCGCAAAAACACATGTCCATAAAAATGATCGCTATTTACTCAAAGTTGTAGAGAATTGAATAAAAGATTTTAAAAAATAGATTAGGTCAGTAATTGGTGCAAATATGTAATAAAATAGAAAAATTGATCAAAATTACTGATTTATTTATCGAAAACTCATTTGATACATTGCAAACGGTGAGCTGGACAGTGTAAATCAGGCATTGTATTATCTTCCTCGCCCGACTTAGACCCCAGTACCCAACACGAAACCCAAAAATAATTTAATATCAAGCGCTATTTCTAGCATCCTACCTATGAGAATTAAATGAAAAGTGGGGGAAGGAAACCCATCCGTTCAACTATGGACATCCTGGTCGGTATAATGCTCAACCCTGCTCTCGTCTATAGGTGGTCAAAGTTCTCTATGAAAAGTCAACTCTCTTAGTTTTTTTAATGACATCACTACCAGAGTTTACACATACATACAGGTACAATCAAATAATAACGCTACAACTACTACCAAAAATAGAACAACACCCCTTTGACCTCGTCCTAACCTCACTAACACTCAAACAATGCTCAAAATAATTCTAAGAGTTCCTCTTAGTTCTTTCTTGAAAAATTTTAAAAGCTCCGATAACTATCTTGTGTTAAATATACATTATAAATCACATTTTTAATGTTACAATATGTGAGAGGGTCGGATTTCAAATTACACATACTTTCATGCTCGAGTTATTTTATTTATACCTTAATTGTGTTAAATTTCCAACTACAGTACAATCATGGTCAAAATGGTATTGTTACGTCTAGGCTGTCCAAAAAATGGTCGTGAGAATCTAGAAAATAAGATTAATGAAATAGAAATAATTTTTGCAGAGTTTATATAGTTGTTTTAAAAAAGAGTAAAGTATAGAGGCTAAAATATAAAATTTGAAAAGTTTGGAGGCTATTATTTAAATGAAATAGGAAATCAAATAATACTCCATAGAAGTTTAATAACTTAAAAAAGAGAGAAAAGGGTGAGAAAACAATGAGATTATATATATAAGTGAAACTTTTAAAAAAATTTAAGGGTTAAATAGTAATTTTTGAAAAGTTTGACCAGATGAAAAAAAAGTTTAAAAATTTAACAACTTAAAATAAATTAGAGTAAGTTAGTAAATTTGAAATAATTATGCGTATAAGTTAATGGTTTGAGAAATAGGTAAATAGAAAGAAGAGGGATTATAATATAATTTTTGAATGTTAAGAACAAATGTGTGAAAGTATAAAGTTAAAAAAAGGATTTAATGAAATATTTGAAATAATTGGGGATATTAGAGTAAATATGACTAATTAAAAGGGGATTATTGAAATTAAAAAGATATAGAAAATAATTGTATAAACCTGTTATGGAATTGTACTAATATATTATTTAAAATTAAATCAAACTTCACTTATTAAAAATAATTAAAAAAATATATATTTTAGATATAATGATAATTAAGTTTATAAACAGCGAGTTCTATTACATTGACGTAATTTTTTACAAATTTTACAAAATTTGATTAAAATAAAGAATGTTATACTTTGGTTTAAAGAATAATAAAAATAATTGAAGGACGTGTAAATAATAAACAAATTAAGAATTCAGCCTCCAAGATGTTTGGGAAACCAAGTTATAGTTGTGTATAATTTTTCAAAATAAGGCTGTGGCTTAAACTAGAAGTAGAAGTAGGACAAGTGAGTGCTGATTTGGAAATGGAGCTCAACTCGTGAAACTTTAAGAAATGAGTTAAGGAATGGTTGGTTAGAAAATTGAACTAATCAATTCTTGATTTTATTTATATATTTATTTGAAAACATATTTTAAAAATATAAATAGTGAGATTAGTTAAATAATATATCAAGTACCGAGAATTAATAATAATAATATACGTGATATATTATTATATATTTTAAAAATAAATAATGTATTGGTTAGATAGAAACTTAATGCCAATAAAATAATTAAAAATAAGTTGAATAGATAAAAATATTTTATTAAAAAATTGAATAAATCAAAATATGTAAGATATCATATAACAAATCACCTACATCATGCACTATATATCAAATATAACGTCATTCCCCTAAATTGCTCGTGAGATCACAGTGCACATTTCAGTCAACATACCATGAAATGAGAAGTTGTGATTCCTACATCCGACTGTCCCCTCCTGGGCTTGCATTGTTCTTGATATGTTTCCTCGGTGTGAAGAGTAAGGAGGTTTTCTTTTGTTGTGTTTCAGCTTCAAGCATGGTTAGAACTTTTGCTCATGCTTGAAGCCTTGGCTAACCCTAACTTCGCATACCAATAAAGGTCATGTTCCATTCTTTGGTCATTAGGCCCGTCGCAGAAGAAGAAGAAGAGGAAAGGATGTAAAAATAATAAAAGAAAATGATAGCATTAGCTGCTTCAATTCTAACATGGGTATCAATACCAACCCTTTTATGGATGACTACTATCTTTTATTCGTTCCTTATTCAGATTACTATATTGCATGCTGTAGAAGCATTCGCATATGCGCAAAACAAACATTATCTACTTGCTAGCTAGTTGCTACGGAGTTTGCCGTCGGGCCATCGCCTCCTGACGCTTCATGTCGTTCCGGAACATGCTGATGAACGCCTCCGCCCTCTCGTCGATATTCTGCATCAAAGGGGACGCCAGCCCCACCGATTCCCACATACTATCGTGATCATCTTCTCCGTCAGGTGGGCCCAAGGCCACCGCCGAAGCCGCCTCGTTGACCTCCATGCAGCCGCAGCTTGTGCCAGCTGCCACCACCGCTGCCGACCCATCCGACGGCCTCTCCACGAAATTCCCGACTCCGGGGTTCTTGTAGCCTACGAGCTCACTCATCACGTTGACAGTGGCAGCAACAGTGCTGCTGCCGGTCTCCTTGAATATCTTGACGGGCTTGCTCTTCTTCTTGAACACGCACCGGCGTGGCAGATGGGTGCGGGGCTTAGCATTAGCGTAGTTATAAGGCGGGACGGTCTTCCCAGGACGATGGTGAGGCCTCGACTGCCTACTGTTACCGCCGGTGGTGTAGGTGAACTTGACGGCGGCCGGGGCACGGTGGAACTTGGTCAGCTTCTTCTGGAGCTTGGAGGTGAAGATCTTCCAGGCCTTTCGGGCAGGCGGCAGCTTATTCATGAGCCTCAATCTTAAGCACGACATGACCATCGAAAGGAGGGTAAGTCCATAACAATATGTCACAGCAGCGACGATATATAGCCGGTGGGGGTAATGGCTTACTTTGAACGCGCGGTATGGAGGAGGGAGCAGAATATTGCAGATGTTCCCTAGCTTGGGTCTGACGCTGCAATGGAGAAGATACAAAACTAGGTGGGTAGCTTCTTTTTCTGATGATTGACCACTAAGATCATCTGATATGTGAATAATCCTTGGCTTGGATCAGTGAGATGGGGAGCTTTCCTAGTTAATATAGAGAATATACTTTTTGTTTCCCAATTTTAGCTCCTTGATCTGGCAATTGTCCAAGGTGGCCTGAAATGCGATGCTCATCACAGGAGACAAGTAGCCCTCTGATCTCTGTAGCCTGGGCAAAGAGTTGGCAGCCAGCCAGCCAGCTCTGGACCAAAACAAAGAGAAAAAAGGTAGCCAGCCAGCATAAACACATCATATGACAAAAGGGTCAGTCATGATGTAAAAAAAGGGTATGTCAGTTGTGTGGAGTAAAGAGGAACACTAAATTTTCCTGCCAATTCTCTTCACAACTCAATGGAGTTTCAAAGGCTCCCTCTTTACAGGAGGAAGTCAATCTCTAGCTCAAAACTAATGCTTTGTTCTGTAGATCAGTTAATGGATCTTACACTTTTTCTTGCTAAGGAAGAAGAAAAAGTAATCATTTTTTCCTGGCCAAGGAGTAAAAATCACAAAACCTGACGAGATTTGCCACAGGGAGTTACCGTTGGACCTCATATGAGAGCTCGAACACCGATTTGCTGCATCTCTCGCAGCTGCCAGACTGGGTATATGGCACCTTCCCCGAGCTCTTCAGGGTATATCTGCTGCATCGCCCATGCATAGTAAACCGTGTGTATGGTGTCCTGCTCAGTGAAGACCAGCAGGGGTTAATTTTACTGGGTGAATAGGCAGACTTGGACACACACAAGGGCACATGGAATAGGGATTTGCTTCTTGTCTTAAAGCTTATTGAGTGCATCTAATCTGACAGGTTACTCCCTTGATTCACAGAATACCAAAAAGGAGGGTTTTGCTTTTGCCTTTACCTTGCCTCCCTCAGTCACTTCACCATTTCTATCCCGTACACAATAGACTTGCTGGGTTTGAAACTGCAATAAGTTTTAGAACGAGTTAAGATATTGCCCAAGAAGTTAATATATATGAAACCATTTATAAGCACAGAGTTAAGTGAGGAGGAAATTTGACCAAACTTACAGCCAAGATGATTATAGGAGAAGTTCCCATCATTTTTGTCTCTCTTACTTCTATCTCAGACACATGAAGAATCTGCAGCGGTGAACTTGAGGACTTAGAAACAGGGTAGCTATGTATACCAGCATCGTATTATATTCTTAGCACCTTATTGTCAAAAAATATGCCATGGCTCTGATAAGCAGTGTGCTCTGCTTTACATCTCTCAACAACTTCAGAGCTACAATACTTCTTCAAAGTTTCAGCATCCCCCTTTACAACATAGAAGTTTATCAGTTAGGCGGCTAAAACAAACAAAGGATATACTGAAAGATAATGTAATATAAGATTAAATGGAATGGTACTCACCTTCATATATGCCTTAAGCACAGGCTTAATCACTTCCTGGATTTCCGAAACAAAATCAGGCAATGAAAAAGACCTAAATACACACAAAAACCACATAAGCTTAGCCAATATATATGGAAGCGAGCAAAAAACGAAAACCAATAGATGGAAAATTTTCTAAAAAGGGTACTGATCTTTGTACAATTGCATTTGGACTATTACAATACACCTCCCAAAAAAGATTACGAACTGGGGAAAGAAAGAAAGAAATATAGGGAGCTGTGATCCTACGGATCCCGGCGACGAATTTCCTTCATCGAAGCTGCAGCATCTGTCTCTTGAAAAATAGTTTCATTGATGCTGCAAGTATGAATGGAAATTAATACCGGCACACAAGTAGGAAATACAAAAGTAAATCAAATTCAATCATATTGAAAAAAGTTATTATCGTAATATGGAGAAATTGGGGAGAGATGAGATAAACCAGTTGAAAACTTACTCCTGAATTTTATGGACGACAGGATTGTCAGTAGTTTCCCATCTCTCTCGCATGTCTTCTGCAATCTGGCCAACCAAATGGGAGGATACCAAAGACAGTCATGGAATGATCAATCTAATTTGGATCGGAGCTTTGCACAACAGGAAATTGCTATACTTCATGACACAAACAAAGAAAGGACCAAGAACATACCTCTTGACCTTTCATGACAACAGGTTCACTCATATTACTGATTTGCTTGAACATGGGAAAACCTTGCATCTACAACGTAAATTTAAATTTAATAAGCATAAAGTATCTGGTTGAAAGATTATATCCTATAAGATAGCACTCCAATTAATAACATAAGAACAGCTACAGATTTTCCCAGGTTTTGATAAATATCCCAGGTTTTCTTGTTCTTGCATGAAAAAGGTCAGTGGCTTCAGTTTCTCTGGTCTTTTTGGAGAACAAGGAAAAGTTCTCACGGCTCATTAAAAACTAAAGAGAAAACCTTTATATTTTACTTAATTTATAGAAAAAAAAATGCAGAACTAAAATATCCTTTCAAGTCAACAATCATAACCTTTTCCTTGAAGGCCTCCCATTTCTTGTTCCATTTTGACTGCTGTAAAGGCACAGTAACAACTTCCGTTCTTGTACTTCTCTCACCGGTCTCGGATGGAGCAGCTGGCTGCATGTGTTTTTTTCGGTTGGTTGGGGTACCATTCAATTCCTCCTTCAAAATACCATATCCTTTCTTAGCCAAATCAACAACCTTCACTTTCTTAAGCCTCTCAAAAGCCGAGGAGACCTTAGGAGAAGCTGAGAAGCCACTCGACCTAAATTTGTTAAATATAGTTTCCGAATCATTGCTTGACCCAGACTGTTGGCTCTTTTCTTCTGCAGAAGCTGAATCCATGTTTCTAGGATTTGCATCAACATCTTCCTTAGGTGAATCAGCAGAAGATTCTTCTTTCCCAATTCCTAGACGCTCTTTAAACTACCAGAACAATTGGCCATAATCAGAAAAAATATTTCCAAATTGTGGTTAATTTCAGAAAGGATACAGCACCAATAAATGATAACAGTAAAAACACCCTACCTCCTCTCTAGCAGCAGTTATCTTCTCTTTCATATTAGTGGAGACCTTGATAATGAAAAATTAATCATCAACATGCATCCATATAAGGTGATTTTACAGTGACCACAAATGAAAGAGTACATAAAGCCATTAGACTCCCAATGACTATAAAGGTGCATGGTAAGGTATAAGTATTCACTGCACTCAACAAAAATAAGATGACTCAATTGTTTTTATCAATTAAATGAACAAAGTATCAGAATGTTCATCCAATTTGAGGTTTCCTTTCGAGTTCTTTAGAAAAAAATAGTTTTCCACATTTCCCCATCACAGGACATAAATGTATGCACATTTTTCCTTGTCCATGTTGAATTGTAATAATATATATGTATATATATTTTGACTCAAACAGCTTTTATCAAACAAGCAAGCATAGGCAAACTAAGCCTAGATTTACAGTCCTAGCAATGAAGGACAAATTACAGTCCCACTATTCTGAGAAAGACATATCATCTTATCCAGAGCTCCAATGAACACGTAAAGGGAATTAGAACATACATTTTTTGCTGTAGCCTCAGCATCAGTCCAAACACCATCAACTTGCTTGTAAAGTTGCTCTGTCGTTTTTTTTGTCCTGCATTTTCCAGTTTTAACATGTAAGACCCTTTGGGGAACACAGCTGGTTATTTAAGCAAGGTTATAAAACAAGAAGCAGCATTCAGTACAATACTTATATGGCACAGAGCTACCTAATTTTAAGGTCCTCCTTAACCCCTTTCAGCTCTTCAGCTTTCTCCTTGAGCTCCTTGACCGACTGCTGAAATTCTTGATTCCTGCCATCAAATGAGTGAAAATACTGTTGATCCATAGCCTCTCAAAAGACAGCCAAGCCTTAAGAAAATAAAAAAAAAAAAACTGAAGCATTTAACTTAATGTCAGCCCCTAGAGAGATTTATATGGAATGAGCTGGAAAACCATACTACAATTACATTACCAGATCCAAAAATGAACCAAATACGAGAGTTTTCATTTGAAATTAACAGAAGACTGCAGCAAAGAAGTACCTGCTTGCTTCGCCTTTAACTTTCTCAGAGAATTCATTGAAGACACTGAAGCGGCGATCACCCAAATATCCACTTAGTGGAACTGGCCTCAAACTCGAATTCGAAGGCTTCCAACACCACCACCCAATACCAAAAATCACGTAGAGCAAGGAACGTCAAGAGAACAGGAAAAATTGAGCTTCCGGGAGATAGAACGATACACGGAGTGCTTGAGAAAGAAGCAGAACCTGTCGCTGAGACCTCAGGTGGGTAAAAAGGGGCTGCCCCAATAGCGCCAAATCTCGAAAAAGCTTCCTGCTCGCCATTATAATGGTTAAAGCCTGTCGGCGAACCCTTTTCTTCTGGGGAAATTGTAACCTTCGACGCTTATATCCCCCTTCACATTCAGCCCACCTGATATGAATTTAGCCGAGCAGCTCGGCCAGCAGAAGCTTTACAGCGAAAGAATGCCCCTTTCCATGTGGGCTTTTCAGACGATACGTGTAGCAGGCGGCAACGGAGATGGGTTACTGCGGGGTTTGAAAGGGGAAGTGAGAGCTCCCCTGGAGTGAAGAAGGCGGAGGTTTTTATATAGTAGAAATTGACGGAAAATATGAGGGGCAATTCTGGAAATCAGAAATCTGAAAAATTTTGTGGTTTTTACATAGTAGAAATTGACCGAGGTTGTCCATCAGCTGGGGAGACCGAGGTAAATGCATCCAGTGAAAAGCAGTAACAAGCTGCAGCGTGCACCTACCTTAAGATTGAAGCATGGTCTTAATTAAGTGGCCTGCAAAAGTTGATCTTTGTCAAGCTGCAAATGTAGATCAAGCTTTGAATTCTAGGTGAGGGAAGTAGATGAAACTCCCTTTGCGGTAATAACTGCATATGAAGGTGAGGGTTGAAAGTGAAACTACATGGCCTGTCTAAGATTTGCAGCACTGCTCTATCATCATCCCCATACAAACAAAGAGAGACCGGCAGATGCTGGATATCTAGTAGACTTAGCGAGACATGAACTTCCAAGCATAAACTATTTACCCAAACCATCGACCATCTGACTTCAAGGTTCCAGCATTCCTCATGACTCTCGATACTTTGTGAGGTCGAATGTCAGGGTCCTTGAGCAGCTGCAAGAAGGTGGAGAACGGTTAAAACACTATTTGCTGGATTCCATTCCAAAGGCCACTGTTGTGAGAAAAGATGCGAAATTAGGATGGAAATTACCTTCTCTCAGAGTCCCTGTAGACTCCGACCAGGGCCTCAGCCTTGTCGTAGAAGCTGTCCTTCAGGGATATCACAATGCTCTGGAACCCATTCCCCACATCTGCATCCTGCGCGGCCCGACTCCCCTCACATGACTTGGAGCGTATGAAACCGGCTACCTTTGCAACGTTCAGATTGTCCAGTGCGGCATCAACTTCATCCAAGATAAAGAATGGGGATGGCCGGTAACTGAACCAAAAGAAAACAAGTTCAAAGAACATCATAAAGGTTAGGCAGCTACATTATTATAGGAGGAATTCTCCCCGACTTACCTGTGGATGGAGAAGAGTAATGCCAGGGCAGCAACCGTCTTCTCACCGCCAGAAAGCTGTTCCATATCTCTGAAGCGCTTTGTTGGGGGCATGGCAGTGTACTTAATTCCATTAAGGAATGGATCATCTTCATTCTCGAGATTTAAATATGCAGTCCCACCCAGAGGATGTGTGTTGCTCTTTGTTAGTTGCTTGTAGATCTTATCAATATTACCAGAAATGTGATTGAAAGCTTCCATGAACAATTCGTATCTGTTTCAGAATTGAAGAAATGCCCCTATTATATCATTCATAAAGAGGCCGGTGAATATTTATTCATGCAAATGGTTTGAGAGTATCACTTGGTACCATGATACCTGCCATCTTATTCTACTTCTTTCCAATCATCATCTAATGACTTGATTCCGTACAAGATATTATGATTATTATTAGTAGCCAGTGGAAAAAGATTTGGTTACCTTCTCTGCTTAACAGCATTGTATTTGTCAGCAACTTCTTTCTCTTCCTTCCTAGCTGCTTCGAATTCTTCAGTCGCAACTCTTTCTTTCTCCTTCAATGCTTCATATTGATCTAGAGCCTTTAAATTAGGAGCAGTTCGTTCAATATCTGATATTATAGCATCCAGCTTCTGCTTAAACTCTGTATCATGTTTTTCCCTGTGCTTATCTTGCAAAAGGGACCTATTCAGGTCACTAAAATCAAAGGTGGGGCCTGGGATGATCGAATCAGTGTCCATTGGGTCTGCAACAATAGGAAGTTCTATTTGCTCGAGTTCACACTTCTCCACTATTTCCTGCCTCTGTGTCATCAAGTTCTCAATCTGTTGTTCCTGTATGATTTAATAAATAGCTCTCATCAGGCACTGCCTCAAGAAAGGAAGAATGATTTGGGAATTGCTGCATGAAGAAGGAAATCCCAGACTACCTTAATATTTATCTGACGGTTAAGTTTAGATATGCTTGTCGTGGCACCAGAAGCCTGTTTTTTCCATTCCTGCATCTCCTTTTCACATTCATCTGACTTCACCTTCCACTCTGCAGAGAAAAGGAAAATTGAACAATATTCATGTCAAGATCTGCCTTTGATAGTGATTTTTTAAGCAAGGACCGTTGTTGCCGTGCCATGTTCATTAGCAGAATTTCAGGAAATAGATACAATGTGCACTGGCATTGGCCCTATAGATTTATGCACATCTAGAGTGATCCAAGTTGGAAATAGAAATCTCAATTAAGCCTTAGCATGCTGCCAGTGGACTCTGTAATGGATTGAAACCCTTATTGACAGCTGTCATGAAATAGGATTAGTTTGAGATACCAGTGATCATTCCAAAGCCTAAAATCCTAATTACGATCATCAACTTTGATCAGCAACTCAATTTATGCCATCAACTTTTATTTTGCTCAATTTAGATCGTGAAATTTCATTCACAGGTCAATTCAAGTATTGTGTCCAGCATTTTTTTTGTAAATGAATGGAATTATTTATAACCTCAAGCTATGTTAAATTTCGAATTGAGTACTTGAATTGAGTCATGAATGAAAAGTTCATGACTTAAATTGAGGCAAATACAAGTTGATGGTATAAATTGAGCTTGGGTCAAAGTCCATGGCTTTAGTTGGGATTTTAGCCTATTTCAAATGAAAAAGAAGCTACAACACCGTACCTTTGATTTCTTCCTTCCACTTGCCAATCTCATCAGCAACTTTTTCTGCAACTGCTTTAATATCAGCTTCCTTATTTTGACTGTTCTTCAAATTATTCTCCATAGCGTTGATAGAGGATTCCAGCTCTTTGATTCGTGAATCCATATCACGCTTCTTCTCATACTCCAGCCTTGCAATTAACAGAGAAATATTTGAATATACCACATGTCTATTGAAACCATATCAAGTGAAAACTTAATAGCCTAAAAGAATTTAGGTGGTACTGCCTTTCACATAGGCAAGAGAGAGTTGCTTCCCCTGGCAATGTCATGACAGCACGAGTATTTTACAAAACACTAATATTTTATCAAAAAGTCATAAATGGATAGCATAAGCAACAAAGAGAAGAAAACATACTGGTACTTCAGCTTTGCCAGTTGGTCACTCACGCTAAACCTCTCCTCAGCCATGCTCTGTGCTGCCTTCAACTGGTTCTCTTCATACTCACGGATGTTTTTCACTCCAACTGCCTGACTGAAGTCCTTGTAGATTCGGTCAACAATCTCATTAATCCTCTTCTCAAGCTTCCTGATATCAGAGTTCCTCTTATCAATAGAGTCCTTCAACTGCATGTGTAAAAGAAGATAGTCGGCTCTCTGTGACACATGTTCGCATTACTCATTTCAGAAGGTTAGCCATAGAACATGAAGGTAGCACGTCACCTTTAAAAGTTCAGGATTGATCCGATTGATTTCGGAACTTAAGTTCTGCCTGTCTTGTTTCAAGTTTGCAAGTTTGTCCTTTATACTTCGCTGCAATTAAAAAATATTTCACAGGTCAAGTATTGAAAGGAAACTTGAGACATCTAAATTAACAATTTGTTTCTATTTCTTCATGGAAAACAATAATTATGTTAAAGTGAGGCACATTTCATAACATGCAAGATAAATAAAAAAATGGTACCTTCTCAATTTCAGCATACTGTGTTTTCTTCTCAAGTCCACTAATTCTTCCAGATGTTTCAGACTCCTTTAGTTGCATCTCTCTAATTGAACCAAGCTCTTCAAGTTCTGACTCGTACTGCTCTTTCAATTTCTTAAGTCCTATAATATGTTCATAATGCACAACATAAAGATCACTAATTATAAGCTTTGAAGGTGTCCAGGGATAAGTCACGACAAACTCAGTGAGTTCCAGGTAGAAAGACTAGCCTTCAATTTCAGCATCATCCCATTTTTTCGACCGTGCTTCCATTCCACCACTAGTACCACCCGTCATCGTGCCAGACTTTGTAAGCAGGATACCATCAACAGTGACAACTACAAAATAACAAGCGAGAAAAAAAATAAGCACATATATACATTAGGTACAAAAGCCACAATGATGCAATTGACACACCTTTAAACCTCTCCCCGCTCCAGCTAAGAACTTTAGCCTCCTCAAGATTATCACAAACTAGCGTGTTACCAACAGCAAAAAGGATAGCTCTCTCCAAAGCCGGATCAAAAGTGCCATTAGTTAAGATTACAAGGTTTGCGCAAATTTACAGAGAATAATCAATGACACTAATTTGGGTGTACATATAGCATAAAGCAAGAGGAAATGCATAAACTGGCACATTTGTGTAGGTAAGCATAATCACTTAACAGGAAATTTGCACAAAACTGACTCTTCCACTAATTTCCTAATGTCTCTCTCTGATTTCCTTAAATTTTTTTGGTGAAAACAAGAATTCCTAACTTCACATCTAATTATTTGCAACAACCAATTAGAAGGATGGAATTGTTCACAGCATGGATAAAGAACACTAGACAATATAAAATGTTCAAGGATATTGTATCACATCAAAAATAAGTTTTGAAGTCCCGCCTAAGGTGCGTAACCTCTCAACAAGTGGCTTTACACGAACTGATCGAAGAGGTATAAATGTCTGAGGTGGAAGCCTTGAATCTTTCAAATACTGCAATCAAGAACACAGCACAACCACCAGCAATAGGCAAAGCATTAGACTGTAAAATTCAGAAATAACAATACAAAGACAAGAATATAACTCAATATTTAAACAGTAGGTGTACAAATAATATAATCCATATGCAGAGTTAACTCTACGTATTAAAACATATGAATATTAGGAACATCCCATAAGTGCTGATTTAAATGAAAGGAATGGGAGATATTGGGGGAACAGAAAACAAGGTATACAGGATAAGACTTATGCAGTAACACATAAGAATATAAGGGAATTGGGACTAGAGAAGATGGATAACAAGTAAGTATTTTTCCTCTAAAAATTTCTTGTAAAAAAAAAAAGATAAGGTCCACTTGATTATAGACAATAGAAGAAGGGCCTCTTAGTACAGGATACGACAAAATTTTAATGTCACACAGGCCAAGGTACAAAAAAGAGCTTACTCATACCCAAATGTCATTTTCCATACAGTCAAAGGGGCGTGATCATACTGATATAGATTTTACCATCAAAATCAATACTTTGACATTATACTAGAATCAATTTCTTTAATTATCATTCAACAAGGAAACAAGAGCTCATTCTCATAGGAAAGAAAGATTGATGATAGTTTATAAGCTGATGAGCAAACTGGAGAGCAGAGGCACCTTTATGCATTCCTTCCCAGTGTTTTCATCCTCAACAACTACAGCATCCATGAATTTACCCATTGCAACAGTAACAGCAAGATTATATTTCTTTTGTGTTGGCTTGCAAAGATCAGTTACTCGACCATGGACCCCTTGAAACAGTTGCTTTAGAGTCTCTACTGCCTTAGACAACTTAGCATCCCGCTCATTTTCATGTCTATCTGCTCGTGATTCACTCAATTTATCCTCAACCTCATCAATTTTTGACTTCAGGTTTTCATATTTACTCCTGCATAGACAATGCAACAAAAAAGATGCAAGCAGCAAATAAATCATACAGAACCTACCCGAGTGAAGAAACACTGAATAACTTGAAATAACTAAACTGAGGAAAAAATCAGAATACCTGGACTTCCGATGCTTATCTTGCATAGTTCGCAGCTCCTTTTTCAATGTTGTTAGATCTGCCTTGTTCTTTGTGGCTGATTCAAGGATTCCTTTTAGTCTATTTTGCATTTGTTCCTCCTGTGATTCTCGTTCATGGTCTCGATTCTGCAACTGATGAAGATTTTCTTCAAGATTCTTTTGAGCTTCAAGGTCTGCATGCTGCTGCCTATCTAGGACTTCTTTCTCATCTCTCAGCTTTGCTGTTCTCATCCCAGCATCCTCTTTTCTGAAATATTAACATTCGATTGTTAGTCACACCCTCTTATTATATATTTCAGGCAGTAACATGCACAAAATAACAAAATGGGAGCAATTTGCTTCACAAGGATGACACAGCTGAGGCTTTGGCAAGGCAAATGATGGAAGTATGTCATTCTAGGCGCATGCTCAACAAATAACACCTCTCAAATCAAATGAAGAACAAAAATTAAGCATCAATCACAAGCATATCGTGCGAAAATTATAAATAGCAACTACCCCATAGCTTGTCTTGGAATGTTGAATCAGGGATATCTTAGTAATTTTGGGGGAACATCTAAAATTCAAACAAGGAATGTAGAATATGTTGTTAACATAGAGTTCCCATCCTTACTGCACCTCGGAAGAACACCCCACGAGTAGTTTTCCCTAGGAAATGTCAAATAGCATTTGATTGATCACACCTAGAGTCAATTCAGTCATGTGTTCAAGAAATTACAATTAATCACAAGATCTGACGCAAAAGATAGACATGGTTTTCATTGACCAGATGATGAGGATGAGGTTAAAGATAATTACATTCTAAAATACTGTTGGAGTTCATTATCATCCAGCTGAAGTTTCTTTCCACCATCTCGACCTTTCTCACGGAGCTCCTCCAATTTTGCAGTTAGATCTTTGATTCCCCTTTCTAGCTCAACAATGTCATTACCATGCTTCTTCCTTTCTTTTCTTTTCCTCTCGAGCTCTTTCTTGCTGCTCTCTATTTTCGATCGTATACGAGACAGTTCCTCCTTCAGTTTCAGAAGCTCAGGTTGCTGCTCACAGAAATTAAACGAGAATAGATAATGTATTCCCTCAAAATAGTGATTGGCAAGATAAAGACACTCCACCCATCTATCCAAGTTAAGACAAAAATGCAGAAGTGGTGCCAAAATCAACCTCATAATTGAATAAATAAAATCAATACAACCAAAAAAACCTGAGAAACTCACATTCCTGTCAAGCTTATTGCTTTTCTCAGCAATTTTCTTTTCACATTGTGCAATCTCCTTCAAGTACTTTGCCTGCTCTTTCTTCTTCTTACTTGCTTCGTTCTCAAAATTTTCAAGTTCACGTAGAACTCCTTCTCGATTTCTTCTTTCATTTTCAAGTTCATCATTTGTCTTTGTGATGTCTTTTTCTGTGTTATACAATTGCCACAAGTAATATTCCTGCTTCATTGTTTTCTGCACAGTGAAATGTCAAATAATTATAAAGATAGTGCCACAAGTTGCAAGCAGAAATCTTGTTTAAGAAACTTCTATAGACCGAAAAATTCTTAATGTTCCATATGAATGTATATTAGCAATATAGAAATCCATGCTGTAAATTATACATGCTACTGCAACTATTCATTTTAACTTTATAAGCAAAGGCAATAAATGTCAACACCAGAGCCAATGTTAAGAGAATAGTACCAATTTCTCTTGCAAACGAAGATGTTTTTCAGCCTCTTCCTTCTGTTCTTTTTTCTGTTTTCTCTCCATCACTACTGTCCTTTTCTTCTGATATGCTAATGCAGATTTTTCCTCAGCAGCAGCTTTTTCTGCTTCAAGACTTTCATAATCTCTCTTCAGTTCCTCAGATCCGGATATCTGCTCCAGCAGCACAGTAAGTTCCTTTGGATTTTTTGATGCTATAGACTCCACGTCACCCTACATAGGAAAGACAATAAGGAGATGAATCAGAGATCTAATTCAATCACCAAGAATTGGCTGGGCTAAGCTAATTGTCGGGATTTGGGTATTTTTCCTGGATCAACTAAATTGTATCCATATTCTTTTTGTAGATATACCCAGCTCTCTTTTGGATCAAACAATTGTATCCATATAAAGCGTTTCCCATTTCTCCCTCAATACACCACCACTTACCTAACTCTACATTATATCCAAAATCTCTCACTTTGCCTTCCTCCACGTTCAAACACTCCACCTACTCTCATCTTGATTTATTTTCATTCAAAATATGAAAAGATACTGAATTTGAATCACTGTGTTCCATAAATGCAGGGACGCGCCAGAAGCTGCCAACTCAACTGAGTTCATACTCAGTGAGGAAAGAAATGTGAACTCTGAGAAATCACCTGAAACACGAGAAAATTCCTCGCATTAACGAGAATTCCGAGTGACTTCAGTCTCGCCTTGTAGTCATCCCAAGTGACGACCTTCCCGTCAATCCTGTACTCACTCCCGCCAGTGCTGGTGATGGTGCGGGTGAACTGGAGTTCGGAACCGTTCCCCATCAGGTAAACCAACCTGACGAAGGCCCTGCGGCCCCTCTGATCCTTCTCAGAGTCGTCGAACGCGTATATGAGGTCCTTGAGCTGAGCCCCACGAAGCTGACCAGTGCGCACCCCGAGCACGAAGCTGATAGCGTCCATGAGGTTGGACTTTCCAGCTCCATTGGGGCCGATAATGGCGGTGAAGTCGTAGAAGGGGCCAATCACCTGGTGACCCTTGTACGACTTGAAGTTCTCCAGCTCCAGCCGGAGGATCTTCCCCGGCGACACGAGGGAGGGCATAATTAGGGTTTGCAGGGAACCGGTACCTCGGCGACGATCACAGTCAACTGCTGCAACTGGCCCTTGGAAGGCAAATGGGAAAAGATCGAAACTAGGGTTTCTGTGATTAATTGTTCGATTGGGAATTCTGAAATTGGGAAATTTTGGGGGGGTGGTGGGGAAGGCGGGAGGCTGAAAGATTTTATCGGGTGCGGTCGCGAAACTGTAGGACGTGAGAGCTTCGCCTGAACGCCAATCTAATCAGAGCCTAGTTATTCGTTTTTACCGTTACGCCCTTCAGGTCGGCACCTTTTTTACGCTTTGGCCCTTTTTGAATAGCCTTGCTAAATAGATCTCTGAAGTGTTCAAAACTAAAAGGCCTCCAACCTGTCTAGAACTGCTGATCTTTCAGTAGAAAATTGAGTTTACTGCAACATCATAGATCCTACTTGAATAAAGGCTGATCTGAGTATACAGCATTGTTGAATCCAATGAGATATGTAGCATTGCAGGAAAACCATGAACAACCCATGTGAGAAGTGATGAAGTTGCATTTACAAAGACAGAATTCAGATGCCAATGGATGCAGAGCGCCACTGGTATAATCCAAGAATTTCAATTACTATAGCAGTATGTACAAGAAGTGCATCTATACACAACAACAGCACTCTTGAGAAGAAAGAATTGTGCATACAACCTAAGAGCAGTGGAGCTCTAAAATAGCATATGCTGAGGTCCTAATCTCGATAAGACAACTTTGGAGTGGAAAAGATTCCAGAAACAAATTTTCCACTTAAGAACATGAGGGCAAACATTATAACACAGAGACAACAAACAAAGCTTTTTCGGAGATAAACTCAATTGGAGGGGAAACAACCAAAAAAGATGGGGAATGGCTGGTGGTTTGATTTCAGGATTTTCACTTCACTGAAGCTGCTTCTCGTTGGCTTCGGAAGTGACTCAGTAGCTGCCGAGCCTGAAAAAGAGGCTAAACCAATCAGATAACTCTACAACCATGGACATTTCCATTTGTGTGGCAGATCACAACAAAGGACAATGAAGATAGAAAGCAGAAAGAAATGTAGAAAAGCTAGAAGGCATGCAAAAAGGAAGAGTAGCTACCGAATACATCCTCATATTACTCCCCAATTCTTTATGATCTGGCTACAATAGAAGTTTCATGTACATGTCAATTTCAAAAGTGTATCCTCACACTTCAGTTCCATGATCATTTGTTAATGCCTAAATGGAAAAGGTAAGGTAAACAACATTTCTTAGTATGAACTTTAGCCTAATTCCCAGGTCTACCACAATTTTTTTCTTATGTAAAACTCTAAGTGAAGTTCACTTTGCATTTCACATCTACCCTATAAAGATTTTCCGTCAAATTTTACCATTAAATGGTTTCAAATGTCCACAACGCCATTTTCAATATCATTCAATGAAAACATAGGAAAAAAAAACAAAAGGGATACTATTGCCCCTTTGTTTCACAAACTCGAGTCAATTATACCTGTTGTGGGGTACTTTTAATAAATGATAATAACAAGGCCATTAAGGATATTTTAATTTAATTTAAGGTCAATTTTGATGGAGGGAACATTTATATAGTATAAGTGAAATGGAAAGTGCAGTTCATGTAGAGTTTTACCAAAAAAACAGTTTATGGTAGATCTGGAAACTTGACTAAAGTTCATGGTCAGAGATGCATTTTGTCCAAAAGGTAACAACGATTCATATAATCCATTGTGTTTCAATAACACAAAGCAGAGATAAAAGAGCATTCTATCCCCCATGAAATGATTGTGGAAGTTTTGGCAAGACATACCTTTTCTTTCGCTCTTGGGGTGCCCGACTGAGACAAGGCAACTAGTGGAGGAACAGCTCCCTCTTGGAGGACTAGGGTGCAGAACCTCGGACTATTGAGACAAAGTTGCAAGAGCACCGAAGCAGCATTCTCCTTTCCCCTGTGAGATCCCGACTCAACTGCTTCAACTATAAGAGGAATTCCTTCTTCCTTTACAATCGCTATCCTTCCTTCCTCGACTGTTGAGAGGTTTGCAAGGAGTGCTAAAGCCTTATCAGCCATCCCTGAGGAGGGGTCCATCAGCTCCACGAGACTCCTGATAGCTCCTGCTTGGATTATCCGGCCCTTGTTCTCGTGGAAGATTGAGAGGTTGAAGAGGGCCATTGCTGCATCCTTCTTTCCCCTGAGTGTCCCTGAACCAAGAAGATCCACCAGGGTCTTTATGGCCCCAGATCTTCCAATAATGGCCCTGAAGTCCCCTTGCCCTGATAGGTTGGATAGAGCTGCTGCTGAATTCTCACGAGTGGCTTCATTCCCAGACTGGAGAGCATGAACGAGTGGCTCAATAGGGCCTGAACCTGCAATCAGGACCTTGTTTCCCCCACTGATTGAGAGGTTTAGAATTGCCGTTACAGCATGTTCCTGGATGTTCTTCACCGGTGAATATAGCAAGGACAGTAATTGCGGGATGGCCCCTGATTGGCCTATAAGTATTCGATTCTCCATATTGTGTTTCGCAAGCAGCCTCAACTCTTCAGCTGCTGCTGCCTGTGCTTTTTCTGATTGGCTTTGCAGATCTCCTAATAGCTTTTTGACATGACATTCTGTTGTCAAATCATCAAAAGTTGATATTTCACTCTCCGAGTTTATGGAATTTGCTTTTGAGACACTCAACTGATTAAGTGGAGTGAATAGGTTATGTTCAGGCTTTGCAAATCTTCTCGGTGCATCATCAGATTTCTGGGGGAAATAATCAAAATTTGATATAGCACTTGAGGCAGACCCACTTCTGCTATGAATACTCACCTTTTCAACTGATACAGAATCCATGGTCTCATTTTCACTACTGTGCCCTGCAAATTCTTCTCCACTAGATCTACAGGAGAAACCACTCCTGTTCTTGTTAAATCTGCTGCTATTTCTCTGAAGAAACCCATGGCTATTTACTTGACTATACTCCCAAGGAGAGCCACTGCCCGAAGGATTTTGTACGTCGGAGTCATTTGAAATCTTGATATTATTTTGTTCACACCACCGTAGAACCATAGCTTTCACAGTATAATTCGGGATGAGGTTCTTGTGGGTCAGTAGCTGAAAGGTCTTTGGGCAAATTTCTAGCCCATAATCAAACCATTTCTGTATAGAGGCCCTCTCATAGGTTTGACCTGAGGCGACAATCACTGGATCCACCATGAGGTCCAAGGATAAGGGACATCTGAAATAAGGGGGAATTGGAACTCCGTCTGTGGTTTCAATCAACTCAGTTTCAACCATGTAATCACGGATGTGGGAAATGAGATCTGATATGAGGGTAATTTGACCAGACAAGCCCCCTGCTACAGAGGTTGGAGCATTTATTCTTTCTTTCTCAACAGCAACACTTTCCTTTAGCATTCCCTGATTTGACTTCAGATCAAGCAGCTCAATAATCTTGGATAACATCTCAGGTTGTGGAAGCTTGCCATGTTCTAGATTTCTAAGTTCTGCCTGTATGAAATCAGCTATTCTATCCTGCTTGAGAGATTGGAGCTCCTGCAGAAACCAGTAAACTTATATGCATCTATTGTATAGATTCATCATAACAACCAGACATAAGAAAATATACCATTGCTCCACAATTTCTCTCCCCCCTCTTTCTCTCTCTAAGACAGAAAAAACTATCTTCAACCACAATTTCTTGCATACCTCAATCGCAGATAGGCTTGATGGCAACACTAATGATGATGACAATCTCGACACTGTTCGACAAATCTCAAGCGAAGAGTACTCAATCTTTATCAGCAATGGCTCACTCTGCAGAACCTGCATAAGGTTTGACACTTTATCAGATATTCAGAGGTTGCATACAGTAACATCTTATTGAGTTCTTTTCTTAAAAGAAAATAATAAATTATTAAACAACTTGCAAAAAGAGCTTGGGGACTTTCCATCTATTTCACACTTCCAATAGCTAGTGTTGAATGAAGGCTCGGGCATATATGTCATAACTGGTAGCTCCCACAATACAAAGGTGTCAATGCATCCATTGCAGTACCCTGTCAAAAGTATTAAAGATGAAAAGGATCAAATAAATTACTCACACTGCAAATTTTGCTCATCTTTGGAGACCAGTTCTCTATCACCTCCCTGGCCTCGTTTATGGTCATATCTAGTTCTTCACACTCCTTATATAGAACTTCATCAAGAAGAAGTTCCTTCAGCTCGGAAACTTCATCAAGCACCGGTTTCAAAATCTTCAAAACTTCCACTGTATTTCTGTAACATGGTTGAAGATGGACGGAAATTGCGTTCTGGCAAAGAACCAGATGAATGAACCGGGAAAGGCTGTTGATCAGACCACTCACAGCTGCGCCGTCCATCGTTTCTACTATAACACAATTTGAAGGAAAAAAGGGACACACAAATAGAAAAGATTAACGGATCATAAGAATTTGAACACTTTGTCTGTAGCTGTAGAAAATGCAAAATAGCTCATCACATTGGAAGAGTTTCATGCTTATACACTCTCTCTCCCTCCATATATTGTCCCACCCCCACTTAAGACTATGAACATGCAATCAATTACCCAACTTTGAGTGACACATTGAATCAAACAGCTTGCACTTCAACCTACACCGACAGCATCATTAAAAAGCATGTTACTTGGACATGCCTTCAAATTCTCAAAGGCTACTTTTTTCTCTGAAATTTGGCCATCACCACATCTCCCCAACCCGAATAATCAACAAATTCATCCCAAATTCTTCGAATCAAGATACCACAGGGTCACGAAATTACCTCTTTCCCTCGGGTTAAAGCATGACTAGCGGAGCTCTGAAGAACCCAGAAAAAAGAAAAGCAGGAACCTTCCAATAGGATCACCAATTGCGCAGCTGAAGATCCATCAATATCCTCGCCAGACAGGAAAAGCCCGGAGCGGTAAACCCTCCAATGCCCTGCTTCCTTATTTAGAGGTACGACCAATAGGGGAGACAATCTGGGGAGCAGGAACTGATTAAAAATGGCGGGACCCGTTTCTGGTTGCAGGGTTTGTTGGGGGGTGGGGATCTCTTCTCTGGTAATCCTTTTGTGGGCAGAAATAAATAGTGGGAAATGAGTGAGCTGTGAGGTACTTAAATCTAAGAAACAATGGTCTATATTATGAGTCAGCTGGAGATATTAAATGAGAGAGAGACTACTATGCCCACCATGCCCAAGAAGATACATGGTATCTGAGCACTCTACAGTTCCGCAAATTCAGCTAAAGGGAAAAGGCATACATTACCATCATACTATCATTGTGGCCATCTTCTTCTCAAGTTAATGACTACATTAGAGACAGCATGTGAAAAGTCATTTTTGAAAGACTTAGTCGGAATGTAAAACAGGAAGAGTTCAGTGACTGACTTGTAAATAATTAAACTTGAAGAAATTGTCCCCGTGTGGAAATTAGGGCACCAATCTAACGAGGCTGTAATAGCTGAAGGAGGGCTATTCGGCACGGTGGGTGGATATCTGCTGCAAGCTCGCCTGGGCATAAACCCTAGTCCCCTCACAAGTTCCTGGATTTTTCACTCATGGAGCTGATTGCAGGTGCACCGGTACCAATCCCGTTTAATCTCCTCGAATTCTCCCTCTTCTTATGGTTCTTGTCGTGCTTTTGTCCTTAGCTTCACCCGCTGTCAGAATTGTTTAGGGTGATAATAGATACCGATATTCTTGCGCTCCGTTTGCCGCCATTGATTATTATACAGGCAGCTGATTAGGTGATATGTATCCTTAGAATATGAATGTTGTTGGGACTCACTGTCCTTGGGTTTTTCCTTCTACGAGTATCCAGGAATTCCATTCCATTTTCTCTCTTCGATAGAAGGATGGGTTTTGTTTTTCCTTCTAAAATAGCATAGTTATGAGATAGTTATTCATAGAAAGCGTGTGCCTTACTGGCCCAGGATTGATTTTCTTTTGAAAATTGTTTGATTTATGGAGTCCGATTTTCCATGTGAAGCAATTATACTTAAGAATATGCCAACTGATTGATATGGAGGGGGGTATTTGTTCCATTGTGAAGCTAGAACAATTACATGAATGTTTTTGACCGAAATTCAATAAGTTTCATCTCCATATCATCCTCACTCAATATGCCAAATGTTTACTTTTGCACTTGTGCAGGGTTATGGTCCACCTGAGGGGAAATGTCCCTCTGACTCAGTTGTTTGCAGGAAAATAGTTGGTGTTTTGCCCAGAGCTACTTTTGTTGATGGTCATAGGTGTAATTCACGAGTTGGTTTCGGTTCTCTGCAACCTTTTCCTAAAAGGGTAATTCTTTGCTGCAAATCAAGTTCTAGAGCACTGGGAAGAAATCCAGACTTCCCAAGGCACAATAAGCATGGGTTCTCACGTGGGAAGAACCTTCCTATGGAGGAAAAAGAGAGCTTTGATATGCTCAATGAAGTGGACAGTTATGCTTCAAAGAATGGCTCCATTCTCTCCATCCCCAGTTCTCCGAGACCTCAAGTTACTGCTGTTCCAGGGCCCAGGGAGAAGGAGATTGTGGAACTTTTCAGGAAGGTCCAGGCACAGCTTCGGGAAAGGGCTGCCGTGAGAAAGGAAAAGAAGAGTCAAGATGGCGTGAAAGGAAAAGGAAAAGAAAATGAAACTGTGGACTCTCTCCTTAAGCTATTAAAGAAACATTCAGTGGAACAAACCAAGAGGAAGAGCATAGGGGCAACCATCAGAAACCCCAGTGAAGATCAGACAGAACAGATCACACCATCCTTCCCTGATAGAAGTAGAGACACAGCTCAACATCCCAACAATAATGCCTCTCATAGTAGGCCTATCTCGAATTTCCGCCGCAAGTCTCCAATCCCTCGAGTGAGGTACCCTCCCTCTAATCTGGAGACTGAAAGTGACATGAGCCAGGTCATGATGCACCCTGAGCCTGAAGATGAACCCGAGTTGGAACCCAAGCCTGAGCTTGGAGAAGAACATGATGCAGATCAGGATCCTGTTTTTTCTGATGAAGCTGTATACAATCACATGTCAGACAGTGATAACACTGAACAGGATGAATCCGAGAGCATTGAATATAGCGAAGAGCAGGACCAGTTTGAAGCTGAAGACCTGACTAAGTTGAAGCTCGTGGAACTGAGGGCTCTGGCAAACTCCCGCGGTATAAAAGGGTTTTCTAAGATGAAAAAAAGCGACCTTCTTGAGTTGCTCAGTGGTAGCTCGGTATAAGCGTACTTCATCTCAAATATCGACAGGAGATCTGAAAACCAAGGATGTTTTACATGTTGATACATGAGAACTTTTCATTGCTGTGGGAAATTACATTTTGTGTTTTTTTATGGAGGCAGAGGAACCCAACAGACTAGGAAAAAAGTCTGCAAGGATTCATTAGTTTTTCCTCGATCACACCTTCACAAGCCTCACACGAGACAGAATGAGAAGTTTACCTTTGTATGTGGCTATTCAAATTTCACTGCTTGATGCTTTGATTGGAATCAGTGTGTATTATTGTCCCTTTGTGCAGCACATGGTCTTGCCTAACAAAGAATCATGAGCTTTGCAGAAGAGGGTGACTAGGAGATACTGAGGGCTCCACATCTCCAGGCTTAGCGGTCAGTTTCCGTCAACTTTTACTACCGACCCACCATTCAAAAGATCATTCTTTTGGCTACTTTCGTCCCCTCTACCATACTTTTGCTAATTTCTCCATGTAAAATTCCCATGAGAAGCTGATGTATGTATGCATATATATATATAAGCACAGCCTCCTAAGTATATATTAACATATACATACTTGCATATACTTACCTGTATCAGCAGCAGACAGAGCAACACTTAGTACACATATCACATGTTCATCCAATGAGAAAAATCCAAACACTAGACAATGCTATAATACGTCGAAGAACGCGGCCGTCTATCCAATCTATTGGTATTTGTGTGTTCGTCAATCCTTCTTCTTCATCTTTCTTCTACATGATCAAGGCAACCACCTGCAACTTCATATCCACCGTCAATCATTGAAAGATCAAGCTATTCTCGCCGTCCAAGTCAAGCCTCATCCTATCGCCGCCCGCATCACCAGTACCGTCCGTGGGAACCCCGTGATTGCCCCAGAAGAACTCGCCATAGGCGTCCTCCTCGCCCTTGCAGCCAATGCCGCTCGAGCTGCTATCGGGCAGGTGCTGGTGGAGGAGGTGGAGCAATGATGAGGAGGAGTCGCTGCGGACGCTGCCGCCGGCGTTGATGCTCGTGGAAGGCAGCAGCATCGGGTGATCGTAATTGTGGTTAGCTGTGCCGTAACCGTGGCCCATGAACGCCAAGTAGTCGGACGAAGGGGGACTCAGCATAGCCATCTCCGGTATGAAAGGGTGGCTTAGCTCGACGTTGGAGCCGTGGATGCTCTCCGGCGACGCCTTACTCCGGTGAAACACCCGGCAGAGCACCCAATCCTCCTGCACTATGCACCATGTATTATTAATTCCAAGAAAATAGCTACATAAATTAAATAATAACTAACGTGCCGCCATGAATATTTCAAAGGTGACAAAATTCCGCTGCTTTCCTTCCGGTTTTCTTGGCCTGCCTCCAAGCATACAAGGTAGCCATAGTCGCATACATCACAAGAAGGGCCATAGAATTCATTTGCGGGATGTGATTAGATGACTGATTGATTGATGGGTCGGCATGCATTTAAGTGCGAAGGCCAAGCAAGGAGAGCAGGGAGACGAGTGATGGGCACCTTTGGGGGCATGTGCAGCGTCTCCAGCCGGAACTCGTGCATGATCCAGTCCGTCTTGATCCCGTTGGGAGCCCTGTTCCTGTAAAACACCAGCGTCTTCCTCATGCCGACAACCTCCCGGGTCACAGGGTCGTGGACCGTTCGGTCCTTTCCCGTCGCCTTCCAGTAGCCCGTCACCGTCGCCCTGTTGGTCCGGAAGCCCGTGGCGTACTTGCGGTCGCGGAAGCTGAAGAAGTACCACTCGTTGGCATTGAGCTTTGCCACATCTACAACAAGGCCAACACCATTGTTCACCATTATTAGACCAAGAAGAAGAAGAAGAAAATTGGTGATATTCTTTTATCTTGTTATTCACGTAGATAATGAGTAAACACTATAGTCACTGTGCATGTACCTTCCATGCATGGACCTCTGCGTCACTTCAAACAATGTGAAAATAACAAAGTAGGAGATGATTATAAACGAATCTTCAACCACAAGCTCAAGCAATACACAGAAAAGAGCTCTTTAATTTATGTACGTCAGACAAACTTTTTGAAAGGCTGTTGATCTTTCTTTCTAGCTGGTGGCCTTTTCCTTTTCAGGTATGTAGTTAATTGCTTGAAGTTTCAAAAGGCAAACCATGTCTGCCATCGTCCCATAAGCACACCCACAAACCAGAATTGAGGCTTCATTCCGATAGCCCCCATGACTGAACATTGGACAGCATTCATGGTGCTTCGAGATAGTCATTGTTCTATGGGGACCCTTGATCAAAAGGTACGAGGGACTAACCAGGGAGCTGCCATGGCTCGCATATGTGCAGGTCAATCTCGACAAGAGTGCCCTTAAGAGCTTCCTCATTAGCGATCTTCTTGTAGAGGTAGTGGCACACGAGCTCCTCGTCGCTAGGGTAGAACCTGAACCCTGGTGGCAGCGTAGCTCCGATGTCCCTCAGCCCCATCATCGATCTCTTTGGTATGTGCCCGCGGGATATGGAACAATTAATGATTTAAGAAATATCTTCCTCTCTCTTTCTTTCTTCTTCTTCTTCTTCCTTCCAATGAAATGAAGTAATAAGAGACACCCCAGGAAGAAGCCTTATTTATACGTGGAAGCTACAAGATGCCTTGGCCGATAAGCATTCATTTGGTGCATCACAAAAAGACGCATACTTTATATTCTAACGTGGGGCTCTATCAATCCATAGCTTAGGAAGAAGAGACTGTGTAATTAGTTATGAAGCTTCAAGCAAGGCCATCTTCACAAGTAACGTTATACAATCACCCATCTCTCTCTCTCCCTCTCCCTCTCTCTGATATTCTCTGTGGGGTACGTCATTGAAAATGCAATCCCATGCTACCCAATTGATGGACAAAAAGCCAAACCCATTATTGAATTCCATTGACAAAAGGGTCACCAAACACCCTCCAACACACTCCTTTTCAATCCCTCATCCTCCATCAATTTCCTCCCCTCCAACCCTCATTTTTAATCCTCATCCACATTAAACCCATATCAAGTGAAAGTCAAGGATCGAATAAGCCTAGCTAGGAGGGAGATTTTCCCCTTAAACAAACAAGTTTGTGGTAGGAGTTCATGATATCCATTAATATATCACCCATTCTAGCATATAGCATATATTCTATTCTATAAAAAGTTTTATATGACATGTTGTCTCCTAGTAATTCACATGTCCATAACAAGTTCTTTGTACTCTTGTGATTGTAGTCCTCATCATCACATTCAATATCTTCTTGATGAGCTTCAAAAATTATTTTTATAAACCCTAAAACTAGTATAATTTTTAGTTAATAGGGTGATATTAACATGTTATATATTTTAATTGAAGGCATCTACTTGTTGTGGTATGTCATTTGATGCTTTGCTTCCCACATGCCCATTATTCTAATGAATACTCAAACTCGGTTACAAACTCTAAGATATGGTCCGTGACATAGCTTAGGATGCGTATGCTGATCCGACAATGGATTGGAGCTCAGCCGATGCGGTCACACGAGTGAGGGGCGGGCCCATGTCTAGATGACCACGTATACATAGTAACCGCCGATCCCGGGTAGGCACGTGAACCAGCTTGATCTTAGCCATAACTCATGAAAGAGAGCTTTTCCTGGTGACTAACCAACTGTACAAGGAGATGTAATCCGTCTTGCTTCATCAGGCTAGAGGCTAGTGCATATTTATTAGCTACAAACAAGACCCATGGATACCATGCATGGATCTAGGAAATCTTTTTTGGGGGGCTGATAATAAAGGAGAACATGGACAAAAGAATATATGTCACACGGACACAGGAAGGTGATGATGATGGTGGTGGATTTGATGAACTGGGGACACCATAATTAGCAGACAAATTTCTTTCTCATAATTTCTTACTCAAGCTAGTGGTGATGGAGATCCATATGGATATGACAACAGGGACCCAAATGCCCACATGTCATTTTCAGTGAGTATATGAGAAGAATTTACATGTGGGGCTTATGAAGTGCAAGCATAGTTCGTTCTTATGTGCATATAATATACTTATTAATGGAAGTTGGGTAGGAAAGGTAACTTTGTTGGAAGCTAGTAGTGTGAATATGATTGTAAGTGGAAAATTAGTAGAAGGTTTCCCACTTTCTCCATTACCCTTTTGCCATAAATGAAATCAAAGGCATTCTAATTGTATGTGATACATACATATATAGAGTACTTATAAATGCATATATTCCCTTAAAATAAAGTCAATTGTCCATCCATGAAGGGCAAAAAAAGTCAAGATGATTCTCCTGCTTTTCCTGGGTCTTGGGGTATTTTCTTGGAGGGGATGAAATCCATTATACTACATTTTCTAGCATGGTCAGAGACGCAAAGATTTGGAAGGTGGGCTAGGGTTAGGGTTTACTTATAAAGGGCAGTTTTGCTGGGTGAAATGGGTATACTGGTTGGAGAATGAGTGACGGCTCCATGTTCCCTCCACGACCCAGATGGCCAGAGTTTACCCCCCTCATCAGTCATCCCCCATTCCATTATTTCAGGTCTCTCCTTTGCTTTCAAAAGTGACCCACCGAGTCCCTTTTACTTATGGTTCACTCCCAATCCTTGGGGCATGGGTCCCATCTCCATCTAACATTGCCATTCATCTTCTTCCTTTTGATCATTTGGCATGTAAAATTCTCTTTAAATTGTGTCTGTCATATTTCAATTATGGCATAATAAATATTTGTACTTTTTGTATAATTATAATTATTTTTAATAATTTAAAATATTCAAATTTAAGAAGGGGTTGTCTAAACTAAACTAAACTATGTTGGCATCTTTGGCACATAACCTTCTTTATCTGATCTGATGCATGTTAGCTACTGACTGACCTCATTGCCTTGCCACCGTTGCCTTAATAAATAATCCCATTGTTTGCTCCTTTAGGTTTTCGGAGCCCATTCAACTTGCCAAACCAGAACCGATCATGTCCACACAATTCACCGTGAAATAGGGCGGTGGGGGCCTCCGACCCTTCATGCAACCAATATATATATTGGATGGAAACCAACTCTCACGGGACTCTGTCCAGAAGATGGCCGGAAAAACCTGAACGGTGCACTGATCCCGATTTCGCGTGTATGAGTTACTCTACTCGAGAGAGAGATGGGTATCAGCCCTTTACCAATTAAATTCAAATTTTATTTTTTAAAATTATAATTTAAAATAACATTGCAACTCATCATAGCACGTATTCGACACTGCATAAATGCGTATAACGTTTGGGTGTGAGACAAGAATGTACGCTGATGGTTGGATAAAGCAGGGCAGCTTTTCACTAGACAGAACTCTCCACCGTCAGTCTCACAAGGTGACGAGCCGAGCTGTGTCAGAGCTCACATGACCTAGTTGGATAAAGAGTCCACATTTCTGAGTTCTGAATGATCCTCGAGAAATTGGAACGTTGGAGTAAATGGACAACTGCCGTGTCTGGATCCCTCGTAGATCCTTAAGCTCTCCCGTCATTTTCTTCTGCTCCTTACCCAACCATTTGAGCAGGTGGTTTTTACCCGACAGTTCTTGAGCCCTGGTAGTGGGCCTAGTGGCGAATCTGGCTGGTGCAGTAACGGTAAAGTTTAGACTTTTACTCTCCTTAGTCGCTCTTCTAGCTGGTGGCTTGTTTTGGTTATGGGTCTATTAGGTTGTTGCATTAAAAAAAGGTTTAGAGAACAGAGCAAAGGCAATAACAAAGGCAAAGGTCGAATTCTTTGCACTGAGAAGGGAAAGTAAAACAGATGTTAACGTGCACAGTAGCCAACAAGGCTATTCCGCAGATTGCTATTAAATATTCACAACGCATTAGCGGCACTAGGCAGTCTATCTTCATCTACTCCCACTGCTTGACGCCTGCTTCTTCTCATTCTTCTCTGACTTTACCCTCCCTTTCCCCAGTTCCCTTTCTCCAAAACCAGAGGAGAAGAGAAGGAGAGGCAGAAAAGTTTCAGTCTGTTCACTTTTCACATTAATGAAGGTTTTAATGGACACCTCTTGCCCTTCCTCTCAACATTTTCGGGAAGGGTGACAGCATTTCTCTTGCTGGGTGCCCAATATTGTTCATCGTTTTTTGCCCAAAGATGGAGGGATTTCTTCCATGTCACTTGGTGTCTGTCCTGGTGCTTTCTGTTGGAATGCTCATGATGGGTACCTGGTGTCAAGAAGAAATCACAGCTGTGTACATAGTCACTCTTAGGCAAGCTCCTGCAGCTCATTACTTGTCTGATGAACTATGGACCGGCCGGAATGTCTTTCACAAGAGAAGCTCTTCTGGGAAATTAACTATAGGGCACAAGCCCAGGTTATTGTTCTGTTCTCGTTTTCCTTGATTGCGAGATAATTTTATATGTGGTAGAGAATTTACTCTCTAACCATGAATTGGCAAATCTCTAGGGATTTCTGTGTTGCTTCTTGACTATTTTAAGTATTAGCTAGAGCCTAGAGATGTAGAATGTGATAGTTGAGGCCAGCATTCATGCAGGGGCAAAGTTAGAATCTTTGAATATTGTTAGGCACATATACAGATATTTTCTTTCCTCCTCCAAGCCATTTTGATACGAACTTCTGCTTGGTGTTGGTTATGGTACACTTTGGCTTTGATTATTGGACTTTGCTAGCTGAAGCTCCCATGTGACCTCAAACCTTGAAGCAAATATTATTTGGTTACCATTGGAATTCTATTATTGGATTTGGCTTTTCCATTCACCTTCTTAGGTCTAATTATTCAATTACCACTTCATAATTGAATTTGATGCATTACCTGAAATTTTCTCCCCCTAAATTTAGGAATGGTTTGAGGTCACATGGGAGCTCCAGCTCTTACATTGCTCGTATTCATGATTCGCTGCTGAGAAGAACATTGGGAGGAGAAAAATATTTGAAACTTTATAGCTACCACTACTTAATCAATGGGTTTGCCGTTCTTGTCACACCCCAGCAGGTATAATCATTTCCTCAAACCATATTTTTTTTCCTTATTGTTTTCCTTTTCACGATCACATTGGCAAGATTGCCGAGCCAAATGGAATTTTTAGTTAGTAGTTAGCAGTTCTTCTGTACTGTAGAAATACTGCAAGGTGAAATTTCTAATTCAAACACCCGCATTAAAGGAAAGAGGATCCTTTGAATATAATCAAGATGTTGCCATCAATCATAATCCATTGTTGCATTGGATATTACATTGGTTTTCATGTGGTCCATACTAATGAATGATTGTTATTGATTGTTTCAATGGTAAATCATTTTGAGACCAAGTTTTTAAAGATATTTCAATCCTGTGATTCTGGCATCCCTATTTTCTGTAATGCTTAAGATGTCACACACACACACGTATTAAATTCTAGGATAAATCAAATGATGTTTCCTGTGTGTTGCACAACAGAAAGCATAATTGTTTTATGGGGGAAGATACTCATGAGGTATTATTTTTAAATTTCTGTAGGCTGACAAGCTCTCAAGCAGGAGTGAAGTTGCAAATGTGGTATTAGACTTTTCGGTTAGAATTGCCACGACACACACTCCTCAGTTTCTTGGTCTGCCTAATGGTGCATGGGTCAAGGAAGGCGGGTACGAATCTGCTGGTGAAGGAGTAGTGATTGGGTTCGTGGACACGGGCATCGATCCCACGCATCCAAGTTTTTTTGACCATATATCAGACCATCCATATCCAGTCCCAGCTCATTTCAGTGGCATCTGTGAGGTCACTCCTGATTTTCCATCAGGATCCTGCAACAGGAAGCTTGTGGGAGCCCGTCATTTTGCTGCATCTGCAATTACCAGAGGAATCTTCAATTCTTCACGGGACTTCGCATCACCTTTTGATGGTGATGGTCATGGGACGTAAGTTTTTATTTGCCTTTTGTTCTATAATTATACAGAATAAGCAAGAAAGTTTAGTTATTTTCTCAGAAACCTTCAGTAGTATTGTCATCGGAATTAACTGATCCATTACCCTTTTATGATTGCTATATCGGTATTTTGGTCGTTTGAGGAAACTGATGAAGCAAATAGGTTACAGGCACACTGCTTCAGTTGCAGCTGGAAACCATGGGGTCCCGGTTGTAGTTGCTGGTCATCACTTTGGAAATGCAAGCGGAATGGCTCCCCGTGCTCAGTAAGTATCTATAGTCATACAATCTCTTCTTTCTTTTCGATGGTTTCCTCGGGGAGAATATTTTCACTTTTATTCAGATAGAGACTGAATAATGTATTTCTTTGCAGCATTGCTGTTTATAAGGCACTGTACAAGAGCTTTGGAGGTTTTGCTGCAGATGTTGTTGCTGCCATCGACCAGGTAAAGATTCTTCGTTCTGTTGTTACTCTCTATTTTGTATGGCTGTTATACTCCTCCAACATGATTTCTGGTTACAGGCAGCTCAAGATGGTGTTGATATAATAAGCTTATCGATAACTCCGAACAGACGTCCTCCAGGAATTGCTACTTTTTTCAATCCCATAGACATGTCTTTGCTCACAGCTACAAAAGCTGGTATCTTTGTTGTTCAGGCGGCTGGTAATACCGGGCCATCTCCTAAGAGCATTGCATCCTTCAGCCCATGGATCTTCTCTGTCGGTGCTGCCACACATGACAGGATTTATAGTAATTCAATTACTCTCGGAAATAATGTAACCATTCCAGGAGTTGGCCTTGCACGTGAGTCATATCTCTGCCTTTTACTCCCCTTTCTATGTTGGGATCTCATCTTTTGTTAATATCATTCATATCCAAAACTGGTAGAAACTTATTTCCATGGAAAACTCAGGTTCATGGTGAGTTGCATAAACAGCATAGTTTAAACATTTCATCCTGGAATTATTTTAAACAACAAAAAGCTGAATATAAAACTACCAAGTCATCTAACTGATTTTTCATAAAGCTTAATATTGAGTCCGTGTTGAAAAGAATTCAAAATGTCACGGGCTCAGATGAATTGCAAATGTCAGTTACAAAGTTGTGAGATTAAGAGCTAGGTTCCATTACCATATTAAGCAACCTATTTTTTAGAAGCTTGCTGAACTTTGAGCATATTTAACAACACTTACTGAATACAATGTAGGAGATTTTTTTAGCCAAGTGAACCGATTTTTTGTTCTTGTCAACATCCAATGATCCAAATCATAGTTTTCTATATAGATAAGCATCTTGTTATTCTTCTTTGGTCAGCGGGCACTGAAAATGATATAATGTACCCACTGATCTCTGCACTGGATGCACTTAACAATGAAACAACGATTACCGACGACATGTATGTGGGGGAATGCCAAGATTCTAGTAGTTTCACTGAGGAACTAGTGAGAGGGAACCTTTTAATATGCAGCTATTCCATTCGGTTCATTTTGGGGCTCTCCACAATCAAGCAGGCCTTGCAAACGGCAAAAAACCTCAGTGCTGCTGGTATTGTTTTCTACATGGACCCGTTTGTGATTGGATTTCAGCTCAATCCAATACCAATGAGAATTCCTGGAATCATTATTCCATCAGCTGATGATTCCAAGGTATTGTTTTAATGTACTTGGATCCTTCTCCCTTTAATGTGTCATGATACTGATAACTTAAGTACTTCTTAGATCCTAGGAATTAGTTATTACAAGCAAATAAGAAATATTGATAGTAAAAACTTTCTTGGGCCAAAGCTGGAATTGAACTATTTAAAGATTTTGATGCAAATTCCATATCTTGCTTTTGTCAATGGGCAACATGGAAATGAATATGTTTTTCGCAGGGTTGGTTTCTAATAATATGTTGGGTTTTACTTACAGTCTCTTCCATTTGGCAGATTCTTCTCCGATATTATAATTCTTCTGTTGAGAGAGATGGGCAAACAAAAAGTGTAGTCAAATTTGGGGCAACTGCTTGCATCTTGGGAGGGCTTAAGGCCAATTACAGCATGTCTGCTCCGAAAGTCATGTACTATTCTGCCAGGGGACCTGACCCAGAAGACAGCATTCTTACCGATGCAGACATTTTGAAGCCTAATGTGGTGGCTCCTGGGAATTCCATATGGGCTGCTTGGAGTTCTGGGGGGACTGATTCATTGGAATTCTTAGGTTGGAAAACTCAATATGCCCAATATTATATTTGCCTCCTTGACATTTGTACTTTTCTTTTTAATCTGTTTGAAGTGTAATTAACCCATCCCCTCAGGTGAGAACTTTGCCATGATGTCTGGAACAAGCATGGCAGCTCCACATATTGCTGGCCTAGCAGCGCTCATCAGGCAGAAGTTTCCAAGTTTCAGTCCAGCAGCCATTGCGTCTGCACTTTCTACAACAGCTTCTCTTTTCAATAGGGATGGCGGACCTATAATGGCTCAGCGGGCTTATACAAACCCGGATGTAAACCAGTCTCCTGCTACGCCTTTTGATATGGGCAGTGGTTTTGTGAATGCGACTGCTGCACTGGACCCAGGACTAATTTTAGATTCCAGTGAGTTTTCCAGTCTCCCTCTTCTCTCTTCCCTTTCATACAGTCTCCTGATCCATATCATTGAGAATTAAAACCAACCAAGTCATCCTAAGAGCTGCTTACAACTCTCTTAATATTTGAAGCTATGTTCTCTCTTGTTTAGCCCAAGAATGTTCATGTCTGTTCTGGTGGAGGTGGTATGGACCATAAGTCAACACTAGTTCTGATGGATAGTTATTCATGTCATGCAGGTTATGATGATTATATGTCGTTTCTCTGTGGAATCAATGGGTCATCTGCTGTCGTCCTCAACTACACAGGTCAGAGCTGCTTCTCATACTCCAACACAACAAATGGAGCCGACCTCAACCTGCCCTCCATCACAATCTCGACTCTGAATCTATCAAGGACTGTCCAACGGACTGTCACTAACATTGCTGGTGATGAGACTTACAGTGTAGGCTGGAGCTCTCCTTATGCGGTGTCCATGAAGGTCTTTCCAACCCGCTTTGTTATCCCAGGCCGGCAGAAACAGGTTCTGACTGTATACATGAACGCCACTTTGAATAACTCTGTTATGAGCTTTGGAAGAATTAGACTGTTGGGGGATCAGGGCCATGTGGTCAACATTCCGGTATCGGTCATCACCAAGAGGTGATGATCTATTCTTCAAACTCCACAGGCATCTAATCACCATAATTTTGCTCTCTTTTTTGTTGTTTCTGCTGCTACTGCTGTTTAAGTCATAATCTGTCTTATGAGTCATTTCTTGTTCAGGCTTTGACAATTTTTTTGTCCCACTAACCTTCCTTACGGTCAAATTTGTTCATTAGAGAGAAGATGTAAAATGTGCTCTTCATAGACAGCAATTTAACAGTGTATATATGACTGATGTTCCTGCAAAATTATTACCTTTCGACTCCCAAACCTTTTGCTTGTTCACAAACTTAGGCATCCTATCCGCGGGTGGCAAAAATCATCGGTTGGACCCAAATCCGGCCTGATTCAACCGGTTACAGAGATTGAGTAGTAGGAGAACGTGTCTTCGTGGGTGTAAGAGTATAGAATCACAAATCTAATAGATTCAATTTTTTGTTATATTATAATAAACTAAAATTTATTATGTTATCAATTATATTTAAATATTAAAAAAAATAGTTTTTTCAAATTAGTTAAATTATATTTTATACTTAAAATATAATATTATATTATAAAATTTTATTAGGTGAAATTTTTTTAATTTAAAATTTCCGTGAAAAATTTAATACCGATAGAGTTTTAAAATTTAATTTTAAAATATTTATTTATGTTAAAATATTTTTATTTTGAATAAATAATAGTAATAAATTAGTTGGTATAGTAATAATTTTATTAGTAGAACGATTGTAAGTAGAATTATATTGTAAAAGAAATTCGATTATATATCGAGTATTATTGTGATAAAGTTCTTAATAAACGGGTCAAATTGTTTTCTGATCGGGTACGGATCTGTATGAACCCGACCATGTTGGGTCTAATTACCGCACGCAATATCTAATTACATATTGTTTTCTTTATTTATCCAATCTAACCTTATACTTTTTCTTTTCTTCAAAATGATATGGTAGCGGATGTCGAAATGGTTACATCAAAAAGTTTAGGTACTTATATCGAAACAGGAAAACGTATGGGTGGAAAAGTGATAAAAGAATGTCTGCACTAATCCAAACTAAAACAACTCAACATCCCCCTCAGTGCGGCCACTGGCTGATAAGCTCGCTGTGCAGCGGCCGCCGACCCCTTCTCTAGAAGCTGAGCGGGTTAATTGCCGGAGATATATACATATAGTGCTAGAGAGAAAGGGAGAGTTTTAGGGTTTCGTTTCGGTTTTTCGGGGCATTGGGAAGGAGAGGGCGAAAGAAGAGTCAGGGCTTGATCTCTCAGTTCATTTTTTTTGTAAAGACAATTCTTTTGCGGACTTCCAATTAAAGGAAGCGAAGATGAGGATTATGATCAAAGGAGGTGTTTGGAAGAACACCGAAGATGAAATTCTCAAGGCGGCGGTGATGAAGTATGGCAAGAACCAGTGGGCTCGTATCTCGTCGCTTCTTGTGCGTAAATCTGCCAAGCAGTGCAAGGCCCGGTGGTACGAGTGGCTGGACCCTTCGATCAAAAAGGTAAGCTGCATTCACTGTCTTGTTTTTATGTGTTTGTCCAATTCATGAATCGTCTGTATCTATTGCTGCTTAGGTTCTGTCTTGATGGCGATATGTTTAAAGGAAATGTAGTCTTGCCATGTTCTGGAGTTCGTTGTTTTCCTCTGCTGCAAGCATTACTTATTTTTCTAGTTCCGATGTCTATATTTTATAATTCTTTGTGTTCCTAGTTCACGTGGATTTGGGAGCTAATTGCTTTTTTTATCAAATTAGACTGAATGGACAAGAGAAGAGGATGAGAAACTCCTTCATCTTGCCAAGCTTATGCCCATGCAATGGAGAACACTTGCCCCTATTGTAGGCCGTACTCCATCTCAGTGCCTTGAGCGTTATGAGAAGTTGCTTGATGCAGCTTGCACGAAAGATGAAAACTATGAGCCTGGTGATGATCCGAGGAAATTACGACCTGGAGAGATTGATCCGAACCCAGAATCAAAGCCTGCACGGCCTGATCCTGTTGATATGGATGAGGATGAGAAGGAAATGCTTTCAGAAGCAAGAGCTAGGTTAGCTAACACAAGGGGCAAGAAGGCAAAAAGAAAAGCCAGGGAGAAGCAGCTAGAGGAGGCCAGGAGGCTTGCTTCTTTGCAGAAAAGAAGAGAGCTGAAGGCTGCTGGCATAGATACCAGGCGTCTGAGGAAGAAAAGGAAGGGAATAGACTATAATGCAGAAATCCCTTTCGAGAAAAGGCCTCCACCTGGGTTCTATGATGTCACCGGTGAAGACCGAGATGTCGAGCAGCCAAAGTTCCCAACTACCATAGAAGAACTTGAGGGCAAACGAAGGGCAGATGTTGAGGCCCTGTTGAGGAAGCAAGACATTGCAAAGAACAAGATTGCACAGAGGCAGGATGCTCCTTCAGCTATCCTTCAAGCTAACAGGTTGAATGACCCAGAAACAGTGACGAGAAGGTCTAAATTGATGCTTCCAGCGCCCCAGATTTCAGACAATGAACTTGAAGAAATTGCCAAGATGGGGTATGCTAGTGATCTTCTGGCTGGAAATGAGGAACTGACTGGGGGTAGCTCAGCAACTCAGGCTCTTCTTGCAACTTATTCTCAGACACCGTTACAGGGAATGACTCCTTTGCATACACCCCAGAGAACTCCGGCAGGGAAGGGAGATTCTATCATGATGGAAGCTGAAAATCTTGCGAGGTTGAGGGAATCACAGACTCCGTTATTGGGGGGGCAGAATCCTGAGCTCCACCCTTCCGATTTTTCAGGGGTTACCCCTAAGAAAAGGGAACTCCAGACTCCAAATCCGATGCTTACTCCTTTGATGACTCCAGCAGCAGGCACTACTCCAAGACTTGGCTTGACACCAGCAAGGGAGGGCCAATCTTTTGCTATGACCCCAAAAGGAACTCCCATGAGAGATGAACTACATATAAATGAAGAGACAGATATGCATGATGATTCTAAACTGGACCAAAGAAGGAAGACCGATTTGAGGAGAAACTTGCGCTCCGGATTAAGTAGTCTTCCACAACCCAGGAATGAATATCAGTTTGTAATGCAGCCAATTCCAGAAGATAATGAGGAACAAGAGGAAAAGATGGAAGAAGATATGTCTGATCGCATAGCTAGAGAAAAGGCTGAAGAAGAAGCACGCCAACAGGCTCTTCTTAGGAAGAGATCTAAAGTGCTGCAGAGAGAGCTGCCCCGTCCCCCTGCTGCATCTCTGGAATTAATTAAGAAATCATTGGTGAGGGCTGAGGAGGATAAGAGTACTTTTGTCCCACCAACTCCAATTGAGATGGCCGATGAAATGGTTATAAAGGAGCTTCTGGCATTGCTGGAGCATGACAATGCAAAGTATCCGCTTGAAGAAAAAATGAATAAGGAGAAAAAGAAAGCCTCTAGGCGATCCTCCAACGGTCCTCTTGTTCCTGAAATTGATAACTTTGAGGAAGACGAGCTGAAAGAGGCATGTGCATAAATTTCTCTATTTGATTTAGTTGTTTTTCCCTTAACATTATTTTAATTTTTATGATGCTCAATTGTAGGTGCTGGTAGGTCTAGACCATTCTTTTATTCTGAATTTAGTAGCTAAGCTTGATACTTCCTGCTTTATGACATGCTCAGATCTGATGACCTTGTTTGCATCTAAGTTGGCATAGCTTCTCTCTTATCAGTATGTTAAGGGAGAGATAGAGAAGAGTGAAAGATAGAGAGAGGGATGGAGCTGAGTCAGTTAAATGCCTAAAAAGATTTAGTTTCTTACAACCGGAAAGAAATCTAGAGGCGGGTGTGTTTTTTATTTGATGTAGTTTGTGATCTTCTATCTACAGTCTCTTTTGCATTTGCATTTATCTTTTTTTATCTTTTCATCAGGCAGATGCTTTGGTAAGAGAGGAAGCCCAGTATCTTCGTGTTGCAATGGGGCATGAAAACGAACCTCTGGATGAATTTGTTGAAGCTCATACCACGTGCTTGAATGATCTTATGTACTTTCCAACACGCAATGCATATGGGCTCTTAAGTGTTGCTGAGAAAACGGAGAAACTTGAGGCTTTGCGGGATGAATTTGAAAGCATAAGGAAGAGGATTGGAGAAGATCGTGAGAAGTCAATTCGGCTTGAGAGGAAGGTCAAAACTCTCACACATGGTTATCAGGTAAATCCTGAGCTACTGAGTATTATGCTCGATATTGTTATTCACTTTATGAGGACACTCATACTTGTTAGGCAATAATAACAATGCACTAGATGCTAGGGAGGTAGATGGACTTTAAGATCACTAGCATTGTTGGGCTGCATATTGCCTGAAAATGTCTGATTCTTTGTTTATGTTGCCCGTTTGGGTGTGTGTGTGTGTGAGGCATGTATTTCTTGGTTTTTGATTCCTTCATTCTTCTTTTATGGATCTCAACCCTAAGAGGGTGTGGCCTGAATTACATTGCTTCTGCCTTCTATTTGTTCCTTTTTTACCATTGGTTTTTTCTTTCTTTCAACCATTTGTTTATATCCATTTAGATGCAAATGTTATATACACACCCGAGCTTGGTTCAGCTATTTATTTCGCTGACTAAATTCATAACTTCTGATTATCAGATGCGGGAGAAGAGTTTGTGGGACAAGATTGAGTCCACCTTCAAGCAGATGTACACTGCTGGGACAGAGCTTGAGTGCTTCCAAGTTTTGCAGAAGCAAGAGCAACTTGCTGCGTCCCTCAGGGTTGGCAATCTCCGGGAGGAGGTTCAGAAACAAAAGGAGCTTGAGAGAACTCTTCAATCTTGGTACGGATCTCTTGCTGCTGAACTGGAAAGGACAAAGCAGCTGATGGAGGGATATAGAGCAGAAGCAAAAAGGAAAGAGGAGGATGAAGCAACGAATCTTGCTGCCATTGATAAAGATGCATCAGGAGTTGCTGCCAATTATCAGGCAGATGAAGAGAACTCCAAGGCAGTCTTGAACCAAGAAATGGGTTCTACCGCAAGCCCAAAACAGGAAATAAATGCCAATTCATTGAGTGAAGATATACGGGAGGATGCGAGTCAGCCTGATGAGGAAATGCCCTCTGGCCAGGGAGAGCCTGTGGCAGCCGAGCAAGATGATGGCAGGTCTCCAATGCAGATCTCAGCCATGGATTCTGATGAAAACCATGTCACGGGTGAGTGAATTTAGGGTTGAAATCAATCTGTTCTCAGAATTCCTTTGTTGTACGAAGATCTATTTAGATGATGGGGCATTACATGTGTGGCAGCACATGGAAAATCAGTTCTGGGGTTCTTGATCAATGGGAAGACAATTCATTCTTAGGCCATCTTGAATACCACCTTATGATATGCTTGCCACCGAACTATTACTTGGCATATGCTTTTATTGTTCAAATTCTGGATGCTTGATCAATGGAGAAAACAGGCTGCAACCTTTTTTTTTCCTTCTTCCCAAAGTTGAGATGGACATTGGAGGAGGAAGTCAAGAATTGTTATCTCATTCATATGCATCAGTTTAGGAGATCAGATATGCATCAAAAAAATTAGAACAGTTTAGGAGATGAGATGAGCACAGTAGTTTCTGATGCAACAAATGCATCCATCCATCATCTCCTTTGTGGTCTATCTCCCATCTCCGAGCAAGATTCTAAGGGTACATTTCTGCAATCACGAAACTGCCGTGAGCCTGTTCTCGATGCCCCCTTCTTTGATGGCCTTTGACCTCCGGGTGGACCCTTCGGAGTCCTTGGACTTCTTCTTCCTCGTGGTCTTCGGGATGTCGGGCAGCTTCTTCGGGGACTCGAGGCCCGATTCTGACTCCGCTTCCGAGGACTGTGGCTCGAGGAAATCCTTCCCATGCGAGCCCTTTGAGCTGCGGCGGGAATGGTGGGGCTTCTCATGCTTCGCCTTGCCGGATGGCTCGACGACGCCGGATTCAAGAAAGTCGCTCCCTGACAAGCCGCCCTTTGAGGAACGGCGATGGTGGCGGCGCTTCTCTGACTTTGCCTTCGTGGGGGACTCTGCCCCATTTGAAGACGAGGACGAGTGGCGGCGTGGCTTCGGGACCTCTGGCAGGTCTCTGGCTGGAGAACCAGTGATACTGTTTGCCGCTTTTGCTCCTGTTCCGCTCGAACCTTCAGATGCTTTTTGGGCAGAATCTCCATCAGATACTTTATGCACGTCTCCTTCTCCTTGTGACTGCTTGAAATCATCCATCTAAAAGAAGAGCAGGGCAAATAAGGGGCAATGGGAGATCGATGGTATTCTCATGAAAGTGCTGCTATCCTACTGATCATGTGGGAGAACCCTACTCGATTTTGAAGAGCGATACTTACCCAGCTGGGCGGGGAGTCAGAAGGCCCGTCCATGCCGATGTGCGCTACGTGCTTTACATCTGTAGGAAATCCGATGACCATTTCCTGTTCTTCCCCTTCCTCTGCATCACATTAGGATGAAGACATATATATATATATATTCTTATGGGAGCCATATTCTCCAAGGTCATCAATCAACATTGTAGTAGGATGAGCATTGACACATACCGAATATGGTGGAGATGTACCTCAGGCCCTTCAGGAGACCCTTTACTTTTGTTGACATCCTGGCGATGGGTGGGGTATCCGATGAGCCACCTGAAAAGCTCGAGTTTCTAGTCCTAAAGAACACTTTTCTGTTGAGGACCTGCAGGTGGTCTCAGCATATCCTTTGGCTGCTGATAGCTCAGCTCCGGGGGCGGGCGGGGAACCTGTCAAATGAAGAGGCAGACCGGTAGGGAAGGACCCAAAAGACCCATTGAGATCCTCCCTTAATCTGCCAAATCTCCCCCGGGAAGAACTATTAGCCAAAGCCTGAGGCCCTCAGGAGGATGGATTCATTTTCTGTTCCTAAGAAGGGTGGAGAAGAGGGAGATGGAGAGTTTTGAGGAGAGAGAAAGAGAGAGAGGCAGTCTCTGAATTGAATGAGAGTTGGATATCCATCCATTTGCTGTCTATACCTCAAAGGAAGAGAGAGTCCAATCAATGCATGTGATCTTCCTGGTGGGATAGCGAATTTCCAGGTCAAAAACAGAGCTTGTAAATCTCCATGGTCTCTTCCCTAAATTTAGAATTGGCCCTCTTTCATCTCCATAACTGTCCCATTTTCAAATAGAATTTGTCTTTTGACTCTGCACTGTCAATATCTTTTGCCTCTAGTGACTGACTCTGCATTTACAAAATTATATATAATTATTATTTGCAAAAATTATACAAACCTATAATGGTTGTAAATCTCCTGCAGCATCAATATGATGATTGCAAAAACATGGAAACCGATGAGTAGAAGAGAGCTCATTAAAGTCAAAAGAAAAGAAGCATTCCTTAGATAGTATTCACGAGAGAGTATCACCAATCAGTTTCTCTTCAACCAATCCATGGCACTGTAGCTGAACTGAATCTATAGGTTCTGGGTATATGCTATTTCTATAGCTTTTCTGGTCAGCACTTTCCCGTGAGAAGCCCCTCACCGTCGGGCAAATTCTCCATCTTGTCTTATAGGCATGCAGTTGGACTGACAGAATATACTATGGTGACCATATAAAGCATATCATTTTATATATACTGAGACCGTCTATACTTTGAGTTTTCCCAGCATCTCCATGGCAGCTGATTCTCTTGCCTCGTGAGGGACAGGTCGCGGGACTCCGCTAGTAGAGATCTCGGAATCGGAGGTACGCTTAACGGTTACAGTGGCAATTAATCCTCCTGCTGAAAGGAAGAAAAAAGGGTTCCATTAGCTGAAAACTGCACATTCGTGCTTTGTACGGTTTATCACAATACAATTTTGAATATAGACACCGGGTTTTTTTTTGTAAGTTCATCACAGTTAGGTATATGCAATGCAAGAAGGCAAACATGGCTGCTTTGCTAAATGGTGACCATGTGAGGAACACTTGAACAAGATGTCCTATACCAATACACCACCGATTTTTTCTTTCTTACCATTAATTTTTCATTAGAGAATTTGTTGCTGTAGAAGGATGCGGACGAATATTCTTGAGATAGGAAACCTGATTTGATTAACAGTCATAGGAGCCACAGACTTCAAAGTAAAGAGAAAAGAAGGTGGAGTTAGATACATTACCATCGCATGGGGACACATTATAAATTGGCAATATCCACCTGTTTGCAGTACAGAGATCATCAAGTTCCTGCCAGTGAATGAAATGTCCCGCGCATGAGAAACATCATATACCTAATAAAAGCCTAAAAAGATATGCTCGAGCATGCTGAGGGTAAACATTTTTTAAGACTCAGCATGAGGCAAATAAGTATGCTGAAATAAGCATGATTTTAGATGATGTGGGGCACGGCTACCAAGAATTTCTTTGCTTTAACCGGACGTTTGAATTTGAATGGACTACTATGATGCTACTTAATAACTAAAGAATATATCATAAAGGTCAAGTTCGTTGACAGCAGCTCCTATTACCTGACAGGGATTCTTCTCAATTTGGGTGGCCTTGGATGAGGACCCTTTTTTCTTGGTATATCCACTTACGTAGGAATTTTCATGGGCAATGCTTGTTATTGAAGCATTGCTGCAAGCATCAAGGATACATTCTAACTTTAATGCTAGAGCATCTTCACCACCTATGTTGGAAAGGAAAAGGACAAAGCTTAACATAGAGATTATTCATTAGACAGAGTCATCACAGGCATATGACTAGAGACAGGAATTTGCTAGACGTTCAAAATTACAGCCGATCATTTCTTCATCTTCTCCAGGATAAAGCTACATGGTATTTCAAGCTTAATGCTTTTATCTAGAAAATTTAAATTTACTAGGATCTATGTGAAGGTAACTTTCCTAAGGTAGCTTCTTACAACTTCTCTGTTCCTACTTCAACATTTCACAGCGAGTCATCTCATAAAATGATAGTTGATCTCCAAACTAGTTTTATCATATCCCAGCCCCATTTCAAATGACCCAACTTTCTAAATTAATGAAGCTGCATAAATCTCATGCCTTCTAGTGCCTTTAGAATGCAAATGACTGAGAAAAGGGAAACATACCATTCTGAATTGTGCGGATACTTTTGTCACACAGAGCAATCTCATCTTCTATGTTCCTCAGCTGAAGAGACTGCAATGAAAAGCATACGATTTATTTAGATTTTCAAGGTAGAATGCTCTTTTATGATGCAACTTTCTCAGGAAGAGGAAAATACCATATTAGCTCTTTTCATGAGAAGAAGGCTCAGAGCAATTTGAGACAAATCATTTTCTCTGGAGACTAGTAAAGCATGAACTTTATCAATGGTCTCAGATAGACCCTTGTGAGTGACCAAGGCACAGTCTTTACAGGGGATCTTATCATCATTGGAACATCTTAAGCAGGATATGCAATTTCCATTCGTAACCATTTCACCAGGTCTTTCAGGAATCCCTTCCTGCAACACAGATTCAACGAATTCACGCTGTTATTTTCCGTTCCTTTCACTTACTGTGGTAGTATCATGAGGAAAAACTAAAGATCAGGACCTCCTGTAAAAAAAACATTTCTCATACTTATAGATTTATTTCCTCCTGGAGGCATTAAAAATGATATAAACTTCATGGATTTTATCCATGCAGAAATTCTCTTAAGTAGGGCTCTTGCAGGGAATATTCTGTGAATTACGAGATGTAGCTTTTTGTGCTTACATTGCTGAGACCAATCACATCCCCATTTATTTCACAGATATTCTTTTCTTGGAGCATCTCGACTTGCCTGGCACCTGGATTCTCTTTGCACGTATCTTCAATCGGCAATGAAATGCCATCTACATCCATGCCTTGGGCCGTGGAATTATCAGACGGCATAACATCTATGAAATTACTTTGATAGCTTTTACTGGGCAATGCAGTTAAAGAATTAGGATCCTTCTTGCCATTGCCTTCTATTGTACTAGTTCCATGAGATGTCTCTAGGCTTTCTCTAACTGCTATTTTAGAATCTGTTTGTTTGACATTTGGAGTACCTAATTTGGCCTTCAGATTTGGTGAACTGTCTGGATATGATTCCCTGCAGATATATTCAGGAGCAAAATGAATTGTGGCATGGCTAAATTGTCATCATAATCTAATCAAAACAGAAAATTTTAGAAAGATATGTTACAACTTAACCAGTTGACACTTTCAATAATCAGGTTATTTGGATGGAATATAATTAGTCCTGGAACAAGGATTTGCATTCCATGGTTGAGAATTAATCTAGTATTTAATTCTGGAAATGCATACAGCCTCGAAATCCAACAATGTTGAAAATTCACTGTCCATAATAAGCTCTAGGTGACACTTGAGGAGAATGTACCCGCAGATGAGCTGACAATCATATGCATGCAAATGATACATAATTCTTCGATTTTTTACTTGCGAATTAACGCTATGGAGTTTAAAAGAATAGCCACATTTTTAATGGAAAATTAAGTATTAAAAAATTAGAGACGAGAATATCCTTTAATCCAGTTTGGGCATACCTGGAAAACCACTCTAGCAAAATCCCAGCATAAGGAAACATCAGAAAATATTCTACAGCTGAGGTTATACACCAACCGTCTGTACTGCGTGTAATCAAGGGCTCCTGCAACCTGTAATTCACAGAGACAAGCAATTTCATGAAATAACATGTTAAACATATGTTCATTTAACCGTTTAGAATAATTAGAACATTTTACTTGAAGATTATTTCACAGTCAAACATTTAAACGATCTTCAAGGCACATAAATGTAAGTATTTTCCAGCTAATTATTTATTAGGTAGTAATAGTGCAAAGTCCAAACAACATGACTAGCTAGAGGTCCACAAACTTTATCAGCAAAGTCACCACGTGCTTATTTTAGAAGGCAGAGAAGTAAACTTTAGGAACAAACCTGTCAATGACATCTTTAGCAGGAATTTGAGAAACCTTCGAATTTGGAGATTTGCTGCATTCCATTATGTAGAAGCAAGACACTGATTTTTCTTTGCTCAAAGAATACACGACATGGCTTTCTAAAACTAAAAGGTCCCCCAGATCACTGCCTGCTGAATGATAACCATATTAAAGAACAATATGTCCTCCAAAAGATGAGAATACCAAGATAAATTAGTTTTATGGGTGAGTTAAATTTCAGAAATGGAGAAAAGTTGGGAAATCCATGTCTATGCCATGCTCATCAATTGAGGACCCAAATTTTATATGGAGAAATTTTCTCAGAAACTATCGCATCTACAAGAAAAAGCAAGAGATAAGCGTATAGAAATACCTGCTGTTTCCTTAACCGCCGAGAAAGCAAGCTGCCGAAGGGTGTCTTCATCAAAATCAGGATCATCCTTCACAGGTCTTCTGCAGATTTTTTTCCTTTTGGATGTACTCTCCTGATTTTGACTAGCTTCATCAGTACTCTTTTCAATCACACTCCAAACTCCTTGGGCAATTGATCCAAACTGCAACCAGAAACTCTCCTTTCGAGAATCAACTAAGAGAACAGTGACTTTTGAAACTGGCCAACCTTTTGTAATTGGGGTTTCTTTTGAAGGATCCAGTCTCAAACATACATCACATGCATCCATGATGGCCTTTTCCGTCAGTGAAAACTGTTTTTCTGGATCAGTCAGTTCAGGATCATTGGATCCTTTCATCCAGTTCATATAGGCAGACAAAGTCGGCCTTAAAAGGACAGCCAACTTGCAAAACGTTGTAAAATACAGAAATTCCAACTCTACACTCTGTTTCCGATGATAGTAGTTGTACAAAATTACAACAGCATGAACCTACAAAAGAATCAGAGCAGGATCACAAAATGGACTAGCTGAGAAACACTATCAAGGTCAAAACAGGGATTTGAATAATATTGTTAGACAAGAATAAGCACATAATGGACTCATTTTTGGTCGCTATCCATCATCTGAAAGATCCACAGAACATAGCTTCTCAGCAATCGATAACCGTGTATGCAGCATACCTTCTCCCTAATGTAGATGCACTTGACAAGATACTTCCACAAGTACCTCTAACATGAATGATCAGCCGTGGAAGAAGTAATTGACTAACAGGGAAAAACAGTGTTCCAGAAAAATATAACCTGTTTTGCAACGGACTGTTGCTGAAGAAGTGATGGGGTCGCACGCTCAGAACACTTGACCGGTAGCAATGGATCAACCAAGTGCTCAAGAAATACTCTGACAGCATCCTCTTTCGGGCATACATCTGGAGGGAGCATTTTATCCTTGAGTGCACGCAATTCCCTGGTCTGTCCTTGCAGAAAAAAATTGGAAGATATTCAACAAATGTTCTCTCGAGGCAAAAAAACGGAAAAGCATGGGACGTAAAACTTTTTTCGACCAAAAATTCGAAATGGCGGGGCACTTGAGCATCTTAGACATGGAGGCTTAACCTATTGTTTGTGATGCATTATAGTCCGATGAATGATGTCTTGCAACCTAGCAAAACTCACTGAAACTTCCACAAGAAATGGAAAAATACTAATGTTTATCAAACCATTCTTCTGTTTCCAACTCCAACGACTGAATCCACACAGCTGTCATGATGCATTTTCCCTGCTGTTTCTAAAACATGCACAAAACCCTAGGCCGAGGGGCGAAAACTCGCAAAGCTAAAATTAGCATAAGCAAAAACATGGAAGACTTGTTTCAACGTAGCCATATAGAGTTATCATGATAAAGTGAAGACGGCAAACCGGAGAGAAAACCATGAGACCTGAGATACATACCGATGGAGAGACACAGGAGCGGAGCGACTTTTCTATTTATAGCAAGCTCTCGGCCTTCGCTAGGGGAGGGACGAGCAGAGAAGCGAGAGAGTGCAGTGCAGGAAGAGAGAGGATCGCGGAGGAGAATATGGCCACCTTTTATAGTGCATTTGAAGTGGCGGAAAAGGACAGGTGTACGGAAGTCCAGCCCATTGATCCGAGTGCATCATGGAACTTACTATCAGGGTGCATACGCCCGGATCATCCACATATATGTTAAAAGGGCTCTGCAACAGTAATGCACTTCCTTCTCCATTTTACTATCATGATCACGTTGGAGGTGACTGATACGTAAAGCAACCTATGGTCTACACAGAGAGGGGCTAGCTGACAAGGAAGACAGTGCAGTGGAGATTCGGAGAGAGAGGATGGTGAAAGGGAAGGCCATGCATTTGAAGGGAGAAGGAAACAGGCGTATGGGAATTTGGAGCCCCACTATCTCATGCTCCCAGGAGGATGAAAGGATAACCCATGTAGTAGAATGGTGATTTGGCCAACAGCAAAATGTAGTAGAAGGGTGCATGCACCCAGATCATGGAAAATTCCTTCAGTGAACATTGAAAAAAATTTGAATTGTGATATCTACTGGTATAAAAAATATCTAATTCGATATTATTGATGGCAAGATTTCTTTTTATTCAATGAAAAAAACAAACTTACAAGAGTGTACCGTCTTCAATTAAAATTTCTTGAACTGGTTAAAAATGTGGCAACAACCAACAATGAAACAAGCTTTTCCCTCATACAAGCAGTTACCCTGATGCCAACTATGGAATGCGAGTCAGATAATGGTGCTTAGGCTTGCCCGTTGTCGGGGTGGGCATCATCCACTGCGAGAAAAAAACTAGAAGGTCAAGTTTCAACTCTTAGACATGCTTCAGGATAGAAGCAGTGCCAGATCACTTGCTTGAGGCTACCTGGTTGTCTTCACTAATTCCAAACAAGTATGATATAAATGAGATCTAATTAATGAGGGAAATAATAAGGACACAGTTCAACCTCCTGTTTGATCGTGAACTCGGTTGGACCATGGGAAATGGAGGCAGGAGTAGCATGGCTTCCTCGGTTTCTGTGGGATCTGACCTCAGTATCTGCCAGGGAGAAACATGCAGATAGAAAGGTGAACTTCTATTCTTAACAGGTAAATGGTTGAGAGTGGCTCTGAGTAAGAGTTAGGGAGTGAGTCTTCTGTACTGGGTCTTGGAGGGTTGGCTTTGAGTCATCTTCAACTCGTCGAAAGGGATGCTTTTGAGGATTCTCTCTCTTTGGATCGGTCTGCCCCCGAGTGCTACAGCTGCTGCCCCTTAATGGCATCTCAGAAATTTTCATGGCTCCACAAGTTCCACTAAACCCAATGAAGATTAGCTTATAATGACCTTGAACCTGAAGGTATCAGTCTCGGATGTGTCCACGGATCAGGTCTTAGCTGCAAGCCATGAGAAAAGGGCAAAACACATCAAGGACTTGCAAACACCTTAGATAATGAAATGAAAACAAAGGTAATACTAGAAGGGAAAAAACTAACATAGCACCAGAATGCTTACAATCTAACACAAGTAAAGCTTGGAAGGTCGAGATCGATCTGAAACTGATAGGGGCGATTAAGAGAACATGAGTTCATGGATATGACATACTATCTAAAGAACTTGGTATACACATATACATCATTGCAGATTTGAAGGGCATTGGACCTGAGAAGCCAATGTAGGCTCAATATGTGTATGAATTTCCAAAGGACAACGATGATTCCATTACCAAAGCCTTGAACTTTTCCACTACAAATTTACAACCATAACCCATCTAGCTGGAAACTGAACGCAAGATGACTCAGCGTGTAGAGGTAACCAAAAACAACTTGCAGGGGCCATCAAATAGCCTCTTTAATATTACCCAAATCGTGTTTGCTAAAAACAGGACTAACAGAGATGAAATCTCATTCGCCAATACATCCTCACAACACAGGAATGTTCAAATTAGCAGTATATCAAAAGCTTCATAATTACTAGCAGAAACGACCACCCTACAGTTTGACCTAACTCCACAGCCCCTCGCCCGCCAATCCAGCCCTAGGTCGACAAGAGTCTCACTCACCCGTGAAGTCCGGAGTCAACAGCTCACAGTTCAGACACCAATGTTAGATTCAGCAGTTAATAATCGATTTTCCAACATAAAACCAACCGTTTATATATTCATCGTTAAGGGAGAAGGGGTTTGGGCTTTTACCTGCGATCAGAGAGAGACCTTCGAGTTACGAGAGAGCAGCAAAGGCAAAAGCGAGCTGGACTGTAACATAAGCAGCGCGAAACAGGAGATATGCGATATGAGAAGTTCCAAATGTAACATCATCCGATCGCAGTCTTCGTCTCCGTCTTCGTATGGTCCTGGCGAGTTCTGGGAAGCAAGCTCTCCCCCGAGAGAGGAATCCTCACGCCGAACCAGCACGGCCCACGAAGCCCAGTAAGGACGGTTCGGTTTCGATTCCGTTCGGATCTTCCGGACCCGACAATTAGTATAGTTAATTTGGGAAACCCTAACCGGTGAAATCCATAAATGTTGATACTGGGCACCGGACTGTCGGTCCAATCAAACATGAAGGGCAAATTTATGGGCTTGATGTATGACTGAACCAATTGCAAGGAGATGGAGTGGGAGGGGGACCAATCGTACGGTCATGTGGGCTCTGAGAATGCTCCACATGACATGGATCCTGCTCCCCTTGGCGGAATGGGTATCGGTGATGCTGGACCTACATTGCAATAAGCACACAAGCAGAGCAGCCCCACTGACAGGGCTCCACGTGTCAGGCACAACGTGCTCCTGTCCTCATTGGATCACCGTCGCACTCAAACACAAGAGGGCCGGATACGACTAGGCTCTTTAATGGACTCCCCAGGGCAGGTGATGGATGGCTCGCACAACCTTCACCCCCTTTGCGTCCACGTGGCAGCTTTTTAATCAGTCGTGTAGCCTCGCGGGCCAGGGACAAAATGAAAGAATGGGAGAAGTTTGGGGACTGAAGTTGGGATGTAGGCTTTCCCGAGGGCAAAATCTGGTTCTATGAAATTGACTTTCCAACGTAAGTTCAGGAGGAAAGGATGCTCGGCCGCGTTGTCTGGTTACCGCCGGTTTCCAGCTCCGGTGTCTACGTGGCGAGAATCCAGCGGCTACCGACACGAAATCAACCGCCTGGAGCTTGCCTGGCCAAAAACGCGCATTCGCTTAGTATATAGGCTCTTCTGTACTTCCTGCTTCCTCGTCAGCCAATTAAGCTCGAAAATCACACGCAGGCACCGAAGCAAGCAAAGCAATCACTGCCCCCCACTGCATCTCTCTTTCTAGATACCATCGTTAGATCCCCTGGAGTCCTCTCGCCTTTTGAGTGCCGCCATCACCCTGTACTTATCTGATTCGGGCTCCTCCTGCTCCTCCAGATCGGACAGATCCAGTGAGTTTCTTGTGAGCCCACTCCATACACTTCTGGTGACTGGCTCGTTTCTCCTTTTGCTGAGAATCCGAATTCTTCGTTTGGGCTTCGTCAGTTCTGTCGGTTCATGCGCTGCAGATCATCAATTTCAGTTCTTGCTGCTTGCCGAGTTCTTTCCTTTCTGTTTGGAGCTGATCATAGGAAATAGGAATATCTGATGTCGTGGCGGAATCCCCTCGTCTAATTGTTGATTAGGTTTCTTGGGTTTCAGTTTGATGAGACAATTGTGTGTCCTATAGTTGTTTGATTATTGGGGTGTTCCGTGTCCTTCCTTGATGAGACGCCGATCACCCACAAATACTCCACCTGACCTGATGGAGAAGGGGTCGGCCAAGAACCAACACTTCCGGCTCTGTTTCTTAGCCTGCCTGTCAGCATTCTTCTGGACCTCGTTATTGTACTTTCATTTCATTATCCTCGGAGGCCGCACTGTGGATGATTCCGCCAAGTTAGGCCCCGCCTCCTTCAGTGCTGATGCTGCCTCTACGCTTGTAATCAACTCTCGCCCATTTTTGGGGGGTTCGGGATTGGCCAATGATGCCCCTTTGCACGATCCGCCGGCGACTAGTTCGTCCAATTTCAGTAAAACTGAAGTTCAGATGGAAGATCCTCCCTTTCCGGACAATTCTCGTACAAATGAAGCCAATGATCCACCCATTTCCAAAGCTCTTGAAAGTGAGAAGCCCAGCTTCACTTTCATGAGGGCTCTTCAGACGGTTGAGAACAAGAGCGATCCCTGTGGTGGGAGGTATATATATGTCCATGATCTGCCTCCCAGGTTCAATGAGGACATGCTGAAAGACTGCAAGAAACTGAGCCTGTGGACTAACATGTGCAAATTCACGAGTAATGCAGGCATGGGCCCGCCCCTTGAGAATGCTGAGGGTGTCTTCTCTAACACAGGATGGTATGCCACTAATCAGTTTGCTGTGGATGTGATCTTCAACAACCGGATGAAGCAATATGACTGCATCACTCAGGATTCATCCCTTGCTGCTGCCATCTTTGTCCCATTTTATGCAGGGTTCGATATTGCAAGATATCTTTGGGGCTACAATATCTCAATCCGAGATGCAGCTTCACTCGATTTGGTTGACTGGCTCATGAAGAGGCCTGAGTGGAACATCATGGGTGGGAAGGACCATTTCCTCGTTGCTGGTAGGATCACTTGGGATTTCAGGCGCCTGACAGAGAATGAAGGTGATTGGGGCAATAAGCTCCTTTTTCTCCCTGCAGCAAGAAACATGTCCATGCTTGTGGTCGAGTCAAGCCCGTGGAATGCCAATGACTTTGGGATCCCTTACCCTACCTATTTCCATCCTGCTAAGGACTCTGATGTTTTTCTTTGGCAAGATCGGATGAGGAAGTTGGAGCGGAAGTGGCTATTTTCCTTTGCTGGTGCTCCTCGTCCTAGTAATCCCAAGTCGATACGTGGCCAGATCATTGATCAATGCAAGAAAACCGAAAGCTGCAAGCTGTTGGAATGTGATTTTGGGGAGAGCAAATGCCATTCTCCTAGCAATATCATGCAGATGTTCCAGAGCTCACTCTTCTGCCTTCAACCTCAGGGTGATTCATACACTCGGAGATCTGCTTTTGACTCTATGCTTGCAGGCTGTATTCCTGTATTTTTTCACCCAGGATCGGCCTACACACAGTATACTTGGCACCTTCCAAAGGATTTTACAAAATATTCTGTATTTATTCCTGAGGATGATATAAGGAAACGAAATGTTACCATTGAGGCGAGGCTGAAGGAGATCACTCTTGAGCAGGTCAAGAAAATGAGGGAGGAGGTTATTAATCTTATCCCAAGACTAATATATGCTGATCCTCGGTCGAAGTTGGAAACCCTCAGGGATGCCTTTGATGTGGCTGTTCAGGCGGTTATAGACAAGGTTACAAGGTTGAGAAAGAACATCATCCAAGGAAGAACTGAATATGATAACTTCATTGAGGAGAATAGTTGGAAGTATGATTTGTTGGAGGAAGGCCAGCGGGAGGCCGGAGCCCACGAATGGGATCCCTTCTTTTCAAAGCCTAAGGAAGGTGAGGGAGATAATGGTGGTTCTTCTGCAGAAGCAGCAAAGAACTCATGGAAGAATGAACAGAGAGCTCAGTCATAAAATGATGGGAGTCAAGCAAAATCTCTCTCTCAAGCATGTTAGATGGCAGGTATTAGTTTTGTTTATCCTATCAGTAAAGATGCTCATATCTGAGTTCTGATAGGCCTGCTAATGTTACAAAAAGGTGGAGAATAGGCATTTTGTGGAGATGGGTATTTCATCTTTATACAGTAATTATGAATGATTTTGCAAAATTTTCTTCTCTGTGCCTTTCTATCTTTTGTATTCAATTCCATAACATATGATTGCCTACATGGTTGTTCCAATTGTTGTTTTCTAAATTGGTTTGTGCCAACTCCAAGCTATGATACTGCACTATGTGGGGCTGTAATCTGCAACTTTCTGCAGTGAACTGAACATGCTATATAAAGAATCAGACTGATCTGTAATTCAAGTTTAGTGACATATTGCACATCTATGGCAAAGGAGCCAAACTCTGCCTGTTATGCTTCTCTACTCAGGACACCTTTCCTGTCACCTTCAGTCAGTCCATGTGAATGAAAGACTCTAATGGACTGCAGGCTTCACTCTTACCGTAAATTTGAATTCTGTGACTCCATGATATGCTAGAACTAACAAAGAGCTCCTATGATGTTGCAAAGCTGTCAACTTAAGCGCCTTGGGATGAAATTCTGTCACTAATGATCATCCTGAAAGAGGGCTCTGTCCTTTGCCGTTCCAAGTTCTCTGTCAAACATGCTTAGGTTATCTGAGTTAAGATCGAAATCCACCTTAAGTAGAATCAACAGCATTTTGGTTTCTTTCTATTACCTCTATATTGCCTTCTTATTGATGGATCACTCTTTGCAGGATCATTTATACTCTTTTCTAGATTGAAAAGCATACTCGCAAATTCAAATTCACATTTGATATCACTGAGTAACGCTTGTTTTCCTTCTGGAAACCTTCGATTTCTCTTGTTCTTCCAAGGTTCATAGTGGTTCATTGATGTTAATATCATCTCTGTGGATTTGTTCTCTTGCCAATCCATTCTGTGGCTCGAGGCATCTTTCTGCATTACACAAGGTGGTTTTTTCCATGACAAAATGCTTTCCCTTTGATACTTGGTGATTAAAAATGCCACTGGCATAACATTTGACCCCTGGAAAACAAAGGTAAAAGGGACAAGTTCTGGCAACTGTCACGAGCATAACGAGGTAAGAAAAGCAGTCTAGTTACAGTTGCAGTGACTAGTCCTATGGAAATTAATGGCATGCTGTTCCAGAATCAAGTAGGTGATGAAAAGAGGAACTTTTGGAAGAATAAAAGCAAAGATGAGCATATGGAGAAGACAAATCTCCTGTGGAGGATCAGTCAGGATAGTGCAAGTTAGAGAAAAGGGTCATCCGGGGGAAGATCACATACTGGCATGCTTATTCCTTTTTGGACTGTGGACTTATAGGGCGATGGATGCTGTCTGAGAACATTCTCTCTCTCCGACCTCCCACTCTGCTTTGGTATATGTTCTTCCTTTCCTTCTCCTTTTTCCCATTATTGTCTGATCCCCTCCTTTTCCAAGCCACCCTTATTCGAATGAATCTTCATAAGAAAATATCTCTGCTTCTCTCTGTATGTGCAGGTTGGAGGGTAGATGAAGTGAACCCATGACAAACTATGCCAGAAATGGCCAATTCCAGGCTGACCGAATAGATTAGTGTCGGTCCTCTTGAATGCTCAAGCTGGGTCGATGAAATTTGCTGTGTGCCTCTCCATTTTGCTTGCATTCCACTGGCCTGACCATTTTTTATGTGGACAGCAGTAGCCTTAGATGGGAGGATAATCTGGCTTCAGACCCTATTCCGGGATGGAAAATCTTCTCCAGATGCATCAAATGGTCAGGCGGCTTCCATGGGATGGATCGGCAGAGCACAGAACACTAATGAAAATGTGCTGACCTGTTCATGAGATCTTTGATCTGATCACGCGAATATAACTTTGAGAATCCTGTGATATGAGACTGGCATGGTGTGTGGCTCTCATATTCCATGTCATTTTCTTCTTTTGCCAATGGGGACCACTGGAATATGTATTGGATTCCCGATCGCCGGAAAATACTTATGTCGGGTGCCTGGCCGAGCACAGGGTACAATGGCAAGAGGGAATGGAGAGAAGGGAGCCAACGGGTAGAAATCCCACGTGGCTCCATCGAAGGTCTTGTTTACCTTATGTAGCCAATTATATCCATCCACGTGTAGAAGCTCGCCACGTTTGACGTCTGGCTGGCCTCTCGTCACCACGCGCCAGGAGGGCGCGTCAGGCGAGCGAAGCGTCATCTGTTCCATCTCCACTAGCCGATACATCGGCATTTTCACTCGGCCAATCATATCGTTCCATTAACCAGAGCCAACCGAGGGAAATTGACTCACCAGTCATCACCTCTAAGCAGTCGTCGGTGACGGAGCTTGGGTTATCTGCTTGTCTCGCTGGCGGCCCCCTCTGCCAGCAGGAAGGGCCTCCATGCGAGCTCTGATTTCATTCCGGTGCTTCAATTCTGTGTGCACCGGCCTTCTCTCGAGTACCAGACCAGAGGTTGAGCGTTCAGAGATCCCCATGGAGAATTGATTTACTCGGGTGCGAATACAATTTCATGATTCTATTGAGCTTGATACATGGTCGGGTTGCTTAACAGCTCTCAAAATCTCTGTAATTCCTCGGGATTTTGATCAATTTGTGGTGTTCCCCGTGAAAAATGGTTTTATCCTGCCCTAGGTGGTGAACTAACTGTTGAGTTGACCATTAAATATGGCCATATTATTCTTTTACGTTTTTTTTGCTGAATCTTATCTACTATGTTGGTTATGATGTGAGTGTGGATAATATAATCGACAAGAACAAGATGTACGTGATAGATAGTTTATGAAATAGGATGAAGTAAAGTTTCATCTTTTGAATCTCTTATAAACCGAATGAACTCTGTGGATGACCTCCAGCTTATAATTGAAGCATTTTCCTTCATCTTGTAGTGTATTTGAATTCCTTATGTGCTGATCAACGTTACCGTCTACTGTAGAGCAATTCAGAGAGATTGACTGTGTAATTTTTTTTTAAATCTTACATGGTTAGACTTGTTCAGTGAAATGTCCCATAATTCTGATAAGTTTTTTTGCCCGAACATAATTGTGATAAGTTGATTCGGTAAACCTTGGATAGTATGAAACATATATTGATTGCATTGATGACTTTTTTCTTTTACTGCAATACTGAACCAGGGGTTTTAAACGCTTTATCATTACTCAATATCACCTGCTGTTAGTGTGAGATGGAGGCACGCCCTGCTTTATCAGCCCAAAGATCAGGTCCAGATCAGCTCAATAATATGGGGGTTTCTGGGATGTTACCTTCATCTTTTCCTACTCTTCCCTCTCCTTTGGAAGAGAGATATCCCAAGCTGCCAGATTCACAACAGGTGACCATAGAAAAAGAGCTCACGGCAGGTCCTCTAGCTATGACTTCTTTGACTCCAAGTAACAGAACCATTGGTCACATACTTTCATCAAACTCAGGATTGTCAGCAGATCTTCATTTCTCACCTGCTTCTCCTTGGGGGAAGCATGACAGAGATACTCCTTTTATTTCTCAAGTAGAAGCTTCACCTTTACCATTTCAAGTAGAAGCTCCAACTCAGTACACAGACAACAATTCATGGTGTGTTGATCGTTCACCTGGATTCCTCGATTTTGCTGCAAATTCCCCAATGCAGAATACTCAGATGGAAAACAATACTAGTGGCTCTGAAATTCTTGTACCTGAAGACTTGAAACCGAGTAATTGGCAGGAATGGGCAGATCAGCTTATTAATGAGGATGATTGTTTGGAAACCAACTGGAATGAGCTTCTTGTGGAGGGTGACATTTCCAATCCAGAACAACGGAAGGTCGAGAATGAACATAGTTTATGGTGATTAGGCTTAGGGTTAAAGGATCTTTAACGATTTTCATTCTTTACTCTTCCTTATTATGTTACCTCAGATGGAATATCAGGTTCCAAAAACGTCACCTCCAAGTATCTCAACAGGCCAAATACAACTGCAGCAGCAACAACAGCAATCCCATCCTCCTGCAGTTAACAGTGGTTCGTCAAAGCCACGGATGCGCTGGACTCCTGAACTTCATGAAGCTTTTGTGGAGGCTGTGAACAAACTTGGTGGCAGTGAAAGTATGAAGAATGCTTAGAATACATGCGCTAATGTTCCAAAGGTTGGTTTATAGAGCAACTGAATGAATCGAGTTGTTGCAGGGGCCACACCCAAGGGTGTCCTAAAATTGTTGAAAGTTGAAGGCCTGACAATTTACCATGTAAAGAGTCATCTGCAGGTTTGTGTACTTCAGTGACATCAATATACCTTACCCAAAAGCATGTTATCAGTCTAACTATATAGATGATTTTTTTAACTACTAAGCTCATGCTCTCCATGTTTCAGAAATACAGAACAGCCAGGTACAGACCAGAGTTACCAGAAGGTACACATCATTCTTAGTCTGCAGGATTTAATAGCTTGTGGCATCTTTTCTAGGAGTTCTCACTCTGCTGAAAGGAGAGATAAATTTTGCATTCTTGAGTATCTTCTCTTGGCTCAATGATCGTATTCGCTTCCTAATTCTTAGGATATTTGAGAATTCTGATGTTTATAATATGTGTCATCTTGACTACTTATGTATAACCCTTATGCCTCATATGCTTGCTAATAATTTTGTTTTGATTCTATTTCTCAAACTGCTGATTGTTGCTTATGTATTCAGGATCATCAGAGAAGCAGCCATGTCCATTGGAGGAAATTTCATCTCTTGATCTGAAAACGTAAGTATAGTCATGTTAAGATTTTGGTTCTTTGAGGGGTCTGCTAATGCATTTGTGAAGCAACACGTGTATGGCACCTAAAAACAGGAGATTACTAGATATTTTGGCGGTATCTTCCACCTCCTTGCAATGAATTATGGGTTTCCAAATGCATGTTAACCTAGAAACTGTCCATATATTTGACATATGCTATTCAGAATATGGCAAAGAAGAAATTGCATGTGCTAACCATTGCCAATCAATACCAGACAGGTGCAAAGTAGCCAGTAAAATTGCTGTTAGATTTTCACTGTTTTTTTGGTAGTTACCTACGCCTTACAGTATTCAACCAACATTCATTCTTTGGATCTGATGACAGGGGCATTCAACTAACTGAAGCTCTGCGGCTGCAAATGGAAGTTCAAAAGAGACTACACGAACAGCTTGAGGTACTATTCTTTTCATTTGTGTGTGGGAATTGTATTACAGTTTTGTTGGCTATTTGGGCTCTTCAGACAAATCTCATCATCTGAAATATCCAGGGAGTCCTCTCCAAACGTTAGATCTAAGTTTCAACCAACAACATTGGAGAATCTGTGAACAACTTTTGACTCATCCTTAGAGGATTTGTTTTTTTTAAATGTATTGTTTCACTGAGAGTCTCTAAATTTTTGGTACCCAGATTCAGAGGAACCTTCAGTTGAGGATAGAAGAACAGGGGAGGTACCTTCAGATGATGTTTGAGAAACAATGCAAGTCCGGAAGTGAGATGAAGGCATCAACTTCTAGTTTGGAGGATCCATCGGTTCCTGAAGAAGTGCAACAGCAGCACGATGTGCTCAATGGAAGTGAACATAAAGACTCCAAAAAAAATAATGGACCCAGCATTGTCCTTCTTGATACTTCACCTTCCACTGCTGAAGAAAGTGTGGAAAAGCAGGAGGGTGATTCCAGGAGCCCTGAGCAGGAGTTATGCGAGTCCAAGGAGTCCAAGGCATCAAAGCGTAAGAGGACCGATTCCTGCTTGTCAGAAGACTGATTCTTAACTAAATAAACAATATGTATAGCAGAATCCCAGAGAGGCAATATGATCAATCCAGCCATGCCCGGCTTGACTTATGGATAGGCAGAGAGCAATGAAGGTATTGGAGGCACCTCCTCTTGAATTTTGTAGTATGCTGCACTTCTATGGAGAACATATTTACATTACTGTAGTCAATTGATCCAAATTTAATTAAGGATGTACTTGAGGCTGGTGATGTTTTAGTTTTTTGCTCCAACAAAATTTTAATTTTATCTTTGCAAATTTCGGGCATGGCCCCGAAATCCATATATTAGTTGGATGTGATGTACCCTCTTTTGATGCCCATTCCTTGATATGAACTTTGGCCCAACTGTGACAAGGTAGACAGGCATGAGTATGACACTCCCAATGAATGCCATCTATGTTAACTCTCACATATGATCCAAGCATGTATTCAGTCAGGGAGTCTGATTTCCATTTGAATCGTATAGAATAAATCTGATCACCTTTGGCTCAGTCTAAAGATCTGATGTCTGCCCCTTTTGAATCAAAAGAGCCAACCTTTGTGGACCTCTTTTTCTGCTTGTTGCTTGCTTCAGCTGAGGCTTATATACTATAAACATAGAACACCCAGCCATGCTTGCCACTGCAGCAACAGAATGAGGTTAGACTCTGTCTTTAAGGCTGCCTTTGGGATGAAGCTAAAGCTATGCTTTATTTTGCCTGAAACAGTTTTTGGAACCGTTATAGGCAAAACAATATATACTCTCTTGCACTCTCATTTTACCCTTAGAAATTCAGCAAGCTGTGACTAATTTTGATTGGGCTATCCCATCTACTACAGGTGAAGATCTCTTTGTCAGGAGCTATTCTCAAGTGGGTGTCTCTCTTTTTTCAATTTCCTTTTTCTTGTTCCCACCAAATCTTGAACATCTTAACTTCTCTTAGACTCAAACCAACGACCTCCCAACTCACAGTTTGGTACACAATAAACACAGACACACACATGGAAAACTCTCTCCTCTCTTACAATAAAAGCTCAGCTCTCACATTCTCTCCTGTCTCACATTTTCCTATATTTCAGATTCTCCATCTTCATTCTTCCCGGAGGTTGCCATGACTTCGGGCTTATACACCGGCTCCCATGCCCAGGATGAACTCCATGTTCTCGACAAGGTATGTCTGGTTTCCCATCTGCAGGTTGTTCAACCATGGTGTTATCATTTGTACTGTACCATCTCTAATATCTGTCTGGCTTTAATGTATGGTGCTTTACAGCATGATCCTGTTCCTGGTAGACAGCATGTAGCAATGAAAGAGTGTAGAGTGTGTGGAGACATGATTGGTCTGAGAGTGGATGGAGATCTCTTTGTGGCTTGCCTTGTGTGTGGTTTCCCGGTGTGCAGGCCATGCTATGATTATGAGAGGAGTGAAGGTACCCAATGTTGTCCACAATGCAACACCCGCTACAAGCGCCACAAAGGTTTATCGATGTCAACTAGCTTAAGAGCTTGTTGTTATGACTGTTGAATTCTGTTTATTATTTCCAAGACTGGAGTGAACTCTAGATAGAAATGTCCGGTTAATGGTGCACTAGACTTATCTGGATATCTGACATTTGGATGTTTATGGGGCAGGGTGTCCTAGAGTTGCAGGGGACGAGGAGGACAATTTGGATCATGAAGCTTTCGATGATGAATATCAGCTGAAGAGATATGCTGCTGATGCTTCTGATCAGAATAGATATGCCTCGGATCTTACGGTAAACTGGTCAAAACAGAAAATAGTTTACTCTGTCAACAGGAAATTTAGAGTAGATTCCACTCGTTTTCATTATGCATAGATTCATGATCAGATTACACTTGGTTGATGACACAGGTAACTAAGAACAGGGCTGTCTAATAACAGTATGGATTTAAAGAACAAAAAGTACAATAAAAAACTAAAGGGTCCGTTAATGTTTCCAGGAAAAGGGGGATCATCATGCACAGCAACTTCATCCTAATGGTGCCATGTTTTCCTCTGCTGAAAATGGTAATAATGGCACCAACAGATGTTTAAGCCTTCTTATTCTTCAAGTGTTTCCCCTATGACTGCCAAAAACAGTGCAATTTTAATGTTCCCTTGACAGTTAAGTTTCTATGTATAGTTTCTGGGGTGGAGATGGAAAGAGATCAGAAGGAAGCATTTGGCACTGAAGAATGGAAAGAGAGGCTTGAGAAGTGGAAGATCAGACAGGAGAAGAGAGGCTTGATAAACAAAGCTGATCAGGGCGGAAGCAAGGAAGATGGAGAAGAAGATGACTTCCTGTAAGTTGGAAACCGTAATACATGGTGATACAATTCTGCAACATTTCCATTCCTTGTTACAGGGCCTGTTGCAATTTTCCTGAAGAACCAACCTTTGACTGTTACTAATTTAACTGGCAGGCTTGCTGAGGCGAGGCAGCCCTTGTGGAGGAAAATCCCAGTCTCTCCGAGCTTAATCAGTCCCTACAGGATTGTGATCATGTTAAGGCTCCTGGTGTTAGCCTTTTTCTTACGCTTCCGTATCTTGACTCCAGCAAAAGATGCATTCCCCCTGTGGCTCACATCAGTCATATGTGAGGTGTGGTTTGCATTCTCATGGATCCTCGACCAGTTTCCCAAGTGGCAGCCCATCAATCGCGAGACCTACTTGGACCGGCTCTCGATCCGGTTTGAGCGGGAGGGTGAGCCAAACAGGCTAGCCCCAGTGGACATTTTTGTCAGTACAGTTGATCCTATGAAGGAACCGCCCATCATAACTGCCAACACAGTGCTGTCTATCTTATCGGTGGACTACCCTGTGGATAAGGTGAGCTGCTATGTGTCCGACGATGGTGCCTCAATGCTACTCTTTGACACACTCTCTGAGACAGCAGAGTTTGCCAGGAGATGGGTTCCCTTCTGCAAGAAGTACTCGATTGAGCCAAGGGCTCCGGAGTTTTACTTCTCCCAGAAGATTGATTACTTGAAGGACAAGGTACAGCCCACTTTTGTGAAGGATCGCCGAGCAATGAAGGTGTGTTAGCATGTCATAGCAGTAGGCATCTCTATTTTGTTCTTAAAAGGGGAAAAAATGGAGCTGCTGCAAACATTCCTTTCATTTTTTTTCCATAAAATGTTAGCCAAACCATGTCTTTGAAGATAACAAGATCTTGGTCAACTAAAACATGAGACTATTGCTATCCTCAAACCAGAAGATCTTTCTTTGCAGAGAGAGTATGAAGAGTTCAAGGTGAAGATCAATGCACTTGTGTCCAAGGCCCAGAAGAAACCTGAAGAAGGTTGGGTGATGCAGGATGGTACCCCTTGGCCTGGAAATAATACCCGTGACCACCCTGGCATGATTCAGGTCTCCTGAGAATTTTTTTACTGTTGTAGTAGGGAATTTGCCTGCTAACAGCTCTAGAGATTTGGTTTAATTAGAAATTGAGCATACTGGTTTACAGGTCTATCTAGGAAGTGAGGGTGCTCTTGATGTGGAAGGCAAGGGATTGCCCCGACTCGTCTATGTCTCCCGTGAAAAGCGCCCAAGCTATCAACACCATAAGAAGGCTGGTGCAATGAATGCTCTGGTGAGTATTGTTACATTATCTTGACTCCTCCATTTGAGATTTTGTGCAATAGTGATAGATAAGGAATGGAAATTATTACCAACCTTTCAATTTAACTTTGTGTCCTGCAGGTTCGGGTTTCTGCAGTGCTAACCAATGCACCATTTCTACTGAATGTTGACTGTGATCATTACATCAATAACAGCAAGGCCATTAGGGAAGCTATGTGCTTCCTCATGGATCCACAGCTTGGGAAGAAGCTCTGCTATGTGCAGTTCCCACAGCGGTTCGATGGTATTGATCGGCATGATCGATATGCTAATAGGAACATAGTTTTCTTTGATGTAAGTTCTAACTAAGAATCAAAATTAAGCTTATAAACTAGTAGCACCCATATTTTCTTCTGAATGAATGATGAATGTGAATCTTAATGTTGATTTCTTATCCTAAAGATCAATATGAGAGGGCTCGATGGAATTCAAGGACCAGTGTATGTAGGGACAGGATGCATCTTCAATCGGCAAGCTTTGTATGGGTATGACCCTCCCGTGTCTGAAAAGCGGCCAAAGATGACCTGTGATTGCTTGCCTTCATGGTGCTGCTGCTGTGGTGGTTCTAGGAAGAAGTCAAAGAAGAAATCAGAGAAGAAAGGATTCCTTAGTTCAGTGTTCTACCCCAAGAAGAAGAAGATGATGGAAAAGAACTACATGAGGAAGAAAGGGTCAGGGTCAGGGTCAGTTTTTGAACTTGAAGAGATCGAAGAAGGTTTTGAGGGCTATGACGAGCTGGAGAAGTCATCCCTCATGTCTCAGAAGAACTTTGAGAAGCGATTCGGGCAATCTCCTGTTTTCATTGCATCCACTCTCATGGAAGATGGTGGCCTGCCAGAAGGAACTAATTCCACTTCTCTCATTAAAGAAGCCATTCATGTCATCAGCTGTGGCTACGAGGAAAAAACCGAGTGGGGAAAAGAGGCAAGTGTGATGATCACTTTACTGAGAATTTTCCTTCTTTCAAATCATATGCTCACCATCTTACTTTCTCATCCATGAAATAACTTCTTTATAATACTTTCATTGTTATACTTTTGTGGTAAATTTTGACAGATTGGGTGGATCTACGGTTCAGTCACTGAGGATATCTTGACTGGGTTCAAGATGCACTGCAGAGGATGGAAGTCAGTATACTGCATGCCTAAGAGGCCGGCTTTCAAGGGGTCTGCACCAATCAATCTGTCTGATCGGCTGCACCAAGTCCTGAGATGGGCCCTTGGTTCGGTCGAGATTTTCTTCAGCCGCCATTGCCCATTATGGTATGCCTATGGAGGGAAGCTAAAATATCTCGAGAGACTTGCCTACATCAACACCATTGTCTACCCTTTCACTGCCATTCCCCTGCTTGCTTACTGTACTATTCCTGCTGTCTGCCTTCTCACTGGAAAATTCATCATTCCCACAGTAAGTTAGTTTAAGCTTTCACAGCAGTTGCCATTGGAATTGGCTTCAAAACACCCTAAGTAGTTTTGTCTTGACAGCTCAACAACCTAGCAAGCATATGGTTCCTGGCCCTCTTCCTCTCGATCATTGCGACAGGCATACTCGAGCTTCGGTGGAGTGGAGTCAGCATTGAGGACTGGTGGAGGAATGAGCAGTTTTGGGTCATAGGAGGTGTCTCTGCTCACCTATTTGCGGTCTTCCAGGGCCTCCTGAAGGTGCTTGCTGGGGTCGACACCAACTTCACTGTCACCTCCAAGGCTGCAGATGATGCGGAGTTTGGAGAGCTTTACCTCTTCAAGTGGACCACTCTCCTCATCCCTCCCACCACCCTCATCATCCTCAACATGGTTGGTGTAGTGGCAGGTGTCTCTGATGCCATCAACAATGGATACAGCTCTTGGGGCCCGCTGTTTGGGAAGCTGTTCTTCGCCTTCTGGGTCATTGTCCATCTGTACCCCTTTCTCAAGGGCCTCATGGGAAGGCAGAACCGGACCCCCACAATTGTGGTGCTCTGGTCGATTCTCCTTGCCTCAATCTTCTCACTGGTATGGGTCAGAATTGACCCATTCTTGCCCAAGCAGACTGGTCCAGTTCTTAAACCATGCGGAGTCGAATGCTGATGATAGCGCCTTTCTGTTGTATGCCAATTAGGAGTGCTTTTTGATGCAATGCTTTGTTTATTCTTCTTCTCTATGCTGTCTGTATCTAAACAAATTTTCAAGCCACTTTGCCCCTTCTCTATGCTAGCTTGGAATTACATTTTTCCATTGCCCCTTCGCTGTTTTAGCGCGTTGTTGCTCCAAATAATACTTTAGTCTGGTGCATTGATGTCCACCAAAGATCATGAAACTGTGCCTTGTTAAGGCTGCTGACTTGTAGAGACTGAGGTGGTTGAGCTGCTGCTGCCTTCAAAGAGGTCCGAGAACTCTGAGCTTGGAAAGGCAACTAATGCTCGGGGGACCGACCCCTCGAGTCCGTTGGTGCTGAGGTTCAGGCAGGTCAGGCTGGGGAGGATGGTGAAGTTGTGGATCTCCAGGGTGCCATTGAAAACAGGAAAAGGAGATGTGAAAAGTGAGCATATCTTCTTCATTATGGAACAACCTCCAGTACACACACAATGAATACCATTCATAAACAGCATCTCATATCAATTAAGAATAAAAAAATGTTGCAGAATCACACACACTCATCAAAGACATCTCATCAAGCTTAATCATCTGCACAGCCCTTGGTCAGAGCTCTCTCCAGTCTCGCCTCAAAGGGTGTGGAGTGCCAATTCACCTTCCTGTCCTGCCATAGAAACTGATAATATCAGTACAACATTTGTATCGAGTGCTAGTCCCTGGTTTGATCAGGTCAGTTTACCTCTCGGTATTTGCTGGTTGTGTTCGGGATCCCTTTAAACGTGGAAGCCGAGTGACAAGAGTTGCTGTTGGGCGATCCGGGGGACGGGTTCCAGTAGGTTCCCACAGTCCCAATGATGGTCATCTCGTCGGGGCTTCGACTTGGAGACTTCCTCGGTGAATTTTTAGCTGAGAATTGTCTGAGTTCTTCAACTGTAAGCGCTCCTAAGATGGGTCTGTCCTCATGGTTTCTAAAGTTTGATCCTTGGCGCATACTCTTCGGAGAAGAGCAAATAGAATCGGAGCTCTTCTTGTCAACTGGTGTACTCTCCGATGAGACCAACCAGTTCGAGAGGCTAGCATCCACAGAAACTTCTCGAGAAGATGACCTATTGAAACTCAATGTGCCTTTACCAAAACCTGCTTCGGACCCAGAGGAGATCATCCTCGATTCCTTATCAAAACCCGAGTCCTCCTTGTGGCTCTGATGCTTAACTGGAAGGGACCCTTTTGCCTTGGCAGCCTTCCACTGTGTCAGGTTCTCTATTGGGTTCAATACAGGATGAACAAAGGTACTCCTATCCCGTGCACATGACTTGGATTCTTCTGCGCCCTGCACATGATGAGTAGGACTCCTCTCCATAATCACCTTATTCAACCTTGATCGATCAATTTGATCAATATCTTCCAATTCATCGCTGTCATCATAATCATCTTCCAGGTCACTTTCATCGAAGTCAGAACACAAGTCTTCATCATCACTCTCTCTGCAATTCTGGTACCGATTATTTGGATTATGGGACCCAACAATTGCCTCATACGAAGCATCCTCCGAGGAAGACTGAGAAACTGTGGGGTTTTCCATGATAATATTCTTCTTTTCACCGTCATTGCTGTTTTCTCCGATCTCAGGTGCAGAGTCCGGCACTTCATCATGGGAGGAAACATGGCCGTAGGTTCTGATATTTGAATCGAACGTAACTTTCTTGCGGGCAACGCAACTCACCTTCTCCTCAGGCTTAGTATCACTGCAATCGAAGACGGTAAATCTTACCACATGTGATGCACCCGATCAAAGATCGAAACAGAAAAATCAAACTCCATAGACAAGTTTAGAAAGCCACCTGCTTTCAGTAACTGAGCTTACGGGCTCTGCTATTTTATTTTGTTCTTGGGCATGAACTGGAATGTACTGTGTGGGTTCGACGCTAGCAGCTCTCTGAAGCAACATTCATCCAATCAGATAACTAATATGGCTAACTAATACGACGACAGTCACATAAAACCTCAAGAAAAATCAAAACCCTCCAACTCAAAACTCCTCCAATCCAAGATAACTCCCCAACAGGTTCCTCGCCCATTCTACGAATTTATTGGCAAAGAAGAAAGAAGAAAGAAAGAGGCCTAAACTTACTCGTTCTCCAGGTTGAACCTGAATCTTGGGGCGCTGCTTCCCACTTTTCTTGTCCTTGGAAGGACCAAAGCAAGCAAGGAAGCAACCCATGTCTTCTTCTTCTTCTTCTTAGTGGGTTCCCAATCACCAAAGATCCGACGATTCGATCAACGGGTCTCCATGATTTCGCGCATAGAGGACGACGGCTGGAGGAGGTGGAGGAGGATGAGACAGAGTGATCAGGGGATATTAAAAAGGAAAGAGTGCAAAGATGTATATTTCTTGAAGAAACAGAGCAACAAGTGTATATGCAGGCAGGCAGAATTTTGGGAAAAAGGAGGAAAAGTGACCGTTGCGAGTTGCAACAGCGCAGAGATCAGACAATCCAGCCCCCAATTTCGTCTTAATTACGATATTACCAATTTTTTTAATCTTTGAGGACCGTTATGGATGGGCCCCACCCAGCAACCTCTCCGCGCCTATAAAAAAACTAAGCCATTACAAAATATTCACTCGAAAAAATATATATATATTCAAGAAAAATGCTCACGTGACCTCATACTATATTTTAATTTAAATTAATTTAAAAATAGTCACATATTATTTTTTTAATATAATTACATTTTCGCCCTTTTAATACAAGTATTTCACCAAATTGACAACTCCTCCTTCCCACGTGATTGTATTTGAGTTAGTTGACCAATAAATTTCTTGCCGAGGATTTTTATGACTATGTAATAGATAACTTTACATTTTATAATTTTTTTGTACTAATTTTACTATCGGGTCAAGTTCCAGTCCTTCTTACACCCGAACCCGATCCAAGCTCGGGTTTGGAAAGAGACTGTTGACGTCTGTAAACTATGAAAAAAAGAGACTGTTGAAGCTCTGCTGCAGCTGTTCTTGGGTTCTCAGCAACTGAGTCATACAACTTCAAACCATGGCATGATGAACCCTTTTTCCACATTCATCATTTTCGTTTTCCATTTCATTTTCTAAATCCTTCTACCTCCTCAAATATCCAGGTCAGAGTTACAGGTTTCTAACAGTCTTTCAAGAAGATTTCAGTTAATCAGAACCATTGCACAGTGACGAATATTGCATAGCAAATTCTGGATAACAAGAAAAGGTATTCCTTTGGAGCTCCCCCATCCTATGCTGCCTTCAATGCAAGCAGCTCGGAACAAAGTATTCCTTTGAAACTTCAAATTCTATATCCAGCATTGAAGTAACGAATGAGTTTCGTTTTCTCACACGGATAAGGGTAGGGAACCTTGGCGGTCATAGATTGGAGGTCGGAGTCGTACTCGACGTCATCTTCATTATGGTAGAGATCGACGGGGCCACTGGGTATGGAAGATACATCAGAGCTGGTTTCAGGGAGGACGTTTGAATCCATGTTATGGTGACCCCTGAACTTGAACCTGGTGGTGGAGCTGAGGACTCCACCGGAGACAATCTTCCTCGCGACTGGGGTTTGAAATGGAGCGTAAAAGGAAGAGGAGGAGGAGGAAGAAGAAGAAGATAGAGTGTGCAAGCTTGCAGTTCTCTTTTTGTCTTTTAGCGCCATTGCTGAGGGAAGCTTTGATCTCTCTCTAATTAGCAAGAAATAAGAAGAATAAGAAGAAGACGGCGGGATTTATGGCATATAATTAATCGAAATTTATTGGGTTGTATTAAGTTTAAATTATTAAAATTTTATTTAATAGATAATTATTTTTAATATAATTTTTATTTTTATATACCGGAAAAAGTGTTATGTATAATGGGATTGCGGACTATGGCTGCCCCAGCTATCCAACACGCCATCCTCCAAGCGGAACTCTCCAGAGGTCAGCAGAGAGTTGCAGAGCTCTCTTCCTCTCTTTCTCTCTCTCTCTCTCACGTGTTTCCTCATCCATTGAACAGCGAGTCCGAAAACGACGCCGGAGGGCGAGCAAATGGTAGCTGCAAGGAGAGCATGCGCTGTTGCTCTCTTCGTCGCGGTGGTAGTGATGGCGCCGGCATGTAGGGGATCGTTTTCGTCGTCGGCGGAGGAGAGGGAGGAGGAGATAAGATCGAAGCAGAAGAAGAGGATGTCGGGGATAATTATACCGGGATTCGCCTCCACTCAGCTTCGAGCTTGGTCCATCCTCGACTGCCCCTACTCTCCCCTCGACTTCAACCCTCTCGATTTGGTCTGGCTTGACACCACCAAAGTTAAGTTTCCGCGGCCTCTATCCCCCTCCTCTTTCGTATGGACATTTTCTCGAGCGATGCTTCCGAGGATCCACCGGAGACTATTAGGACTTGACCGCGTATTTGTTTTTCGTTTCTGCAAAATTTTGATCCGAACTCTGGCTGGAGCACGCGCATTAGCCGGTTTAACTGTCCATGCTGTCCCCGGGGATCCTGCTTTGCTCGTTATGCTTTTTCTAGTTGCCGAAGAACGCACTTCTCTCGCCATCTTATACAAGGAAAACAACTTAAAAAATGAGGTTTCATACTCTGCAGCTTCTTTCCGCTGTCAACTGCTGGCTCAAATGCATGATGCTAGACCCATACAATCAGACTGATCATCCAGAGTGCAGGTCCCGACCAGATAGTGGCCTTTCCGCTGTAACTGAGCTTGATCCTGGTTACATAACAGGCACTGCTTCTTTCTTATCGATAGAAACTTCCATAGCTATAATTGTTTGATTTATATGGCTAAGGGGTTACAATACTCTTTTCTTTTTGTGATAAAGAGGACATTTTGCAATTTCTTTGCCTTTCTGCTGCAGGTCCACTTTCTTCAGTATGGAAAGAATGGGTAAAATGGTGCATTGAGTTTGGTGTTGAGCCAAATGCGATTATTGCAGCTCCATATGATTGGAGATTATCACCAGCCATGCTTGAAGAGAGAGACCTCTACTTTCACAATTTAAAGTATGCACTTATGTTGCTTGGACATGATGCATTTTGATCTATCACTTGTTTGCACCAGGAATATGCAACAACCGGGATGTTCTACCAACTCTCTATATTAATATCTACCATGTGCATTTGTTAGACATGATGGCAAATTTCTTAAAAAGCTGCAAGATCCACTTCTTCATGCTCAATAGAAGTATGTCAATGTCCTATTAAGAAAGGCAGTGGATTTAATGTAGAAAAAAGCTTGTGAATTAGTGAAAGTTGCAACTCTGGGGTCTAATGTAAATTCTCTCCTCATTTTCCTTTTGAAGAGAGGAAGGAATATAAAACGGAGTGGAAGTCATGAAGATTTTGTTTATTGGTCAGCTAAAAGCTTTTTGATTCTGAGATTTCCTTAGTTATGTTGGTTTTTCGTTCTGCACTTAGAGATGTATCCTCTTGCAAGTTCAAAGAAAGTTGTATCCTCTGGCACATCACCATTAAGTAGCACCTTAAAGTGAACCTAGAATCAACTTTTAGGTTTATTTAGTCTATTGGTCCATTTTCATCCGGGTTTAAACAGTGTGTTTGCCAATATTGCATTACACAAGGACATATATTGATCTTTAAGGAGAAACCTTATTAAGTAACAGTTTATGATTATATCATGGTAGTACAAGGGAAGTATCTGATTTAGATCATTGTAGAAACAGGTCAAAAGTAGCTTCATGACAAACATAGGACTTCCAGTTCTGTGCACATGTATATAAGGAATTTCACCTTTTTTTGTGTTTCTGTGCAGAATAACATTTGAAACTGCTGTTAAGCTTCGAGGAGCCCCCACTTTGGTGTTTGCTCATTCATTAGGAAATCATGTCTTCCGCTACTTCTTGGAGTGGTTAAAACTAGAAATTGCTCCAAAACACTATACTGAATGGCTGGACCATCATATCCATGCCTATTTTGCAGTTGGTATGATGAATCTAGTTTGGTTACCTTCATTCTTCTTCCAATTTACCTGGACTTTTGAAGCTGTAAGTCAGCTTTTGAGATCCTTCTTTGATTTCCTTAGGGTCTCCACTCCTTGGTGCAATTGAGGCTGTCAAGTGCACTCTTATTGGAAATACATTTGGCCTTCCAATTTCTGAGGTCACCTCTATATTTCATACATTTATATGCTTAATTATTTTTAGTAATACCTGTTCTCTGATTCTATCTCATTACCTTATTGGTGCTTCCCTTCTAATGTATTTTCCATATTATATTTGGTGTAATACTTGATTCCAGGTAGTGATAGTTTTTTTGGAACAATGAATAACTTCCATTAATAATTAGAGATATGAGTATGGTTCTTCCGTAACATCCAAATACTGAGATGTGATGAGTTTGTCTGGTTCCACTAAAGCTAAGATCTTATCAGGTACAGTAGTATGCATACTACTTGAGCTGCCCTGATTATTTGGTAGTGATAGTTCAATCAATGTGATAATAATACATTCCTGAGAACAAGAGAATAAACTTCAAAAATAAAGAAGAGGGGAAAAGAAAACTCATTATTTGAAATCAACATTGAACTGACGTAATTGGGATTCCAGATTAGCAAACATAAAATTTCATTCACTACTTTTAAGAAAGAATAAATGCATTATAATTCACTTTATGAGCCTATAAGGATGACCTTTTCCACAACCTTCGGCACTGCTTCTGTGTGTCAGTGGATCATGCAAGCCTTAGAATATTTTTATAATTTCATGATAAATCTCTAATTAAATAATGGGTGAATAAGTTCTTTGGAGATAAGGCCAGAGACGTGGAACCATACATATGTTGGAAGAGAAAACTTTCATGTACTCTATTATATAAACTGGTTTTCTCTTGATGCTTTGGACTTATTGTTTATCAACACAGAAGCATAGATATAGGAGAATGCTGATATATATATCCGTTGGTCTCCCTTTATCCCACACTAGCCACCAACAAATAGGGCTTCTTAATCAAAATAATGTCATGTGAGGGAAGAAAAGTGAATCTGAGATTTCAGAAAGGTCCATTAATGGATTTTTTTTCCTTCCCCGTTTTTTTAAAGCAATCAATAAAGAAATGTCCATTCATGGGATAGTTACCTGGTTAGATGTTGTACTAATGCAGTTTAAATATTAATATGGTTTATGTATGCACGGTTTCAGGGAACAGCTAGATTGATGTACAATTCATTTGCATCTTCTTTATGGATGCTGCCATTTTCGAAGAACTGTAGATCTGAAACGATGTACTCAAAGCACTTTTCTGGAAGGAACAGAAAGGCTGCTCATCATATTTATCACTGTGAAGAGGAGGAATTCCGGTCAAACTACTCCGGATGGCCTACAAATATAGTCAATATTGAAATACCTTCTGTCCGTGGTAAGGACTGAAAGTTCCTTGCTTATCTTTGGGACTGGAGAGCTTTATTGTCAACCTGCCCTTTTGCAGGTGTTGATGCTTATCCATCAGTTACTGATGTTGCCGAGTTCAATATGTCAAGCATGGAATGTGGCCTCCCTACTCAGTTATCCTTTTCTGCTCTTGAAATAGCCGATGGAACTTTTTTCAAAGCAGTTGAGGATTATGACCCAGATAGTGAGAGACTTCTGTACCAGTTGAAGTATGTATCTGCTACACATACATGACCATTGTACCTCATAAAATGTCTCAATGTAGTAAATTCCAGATGACATGCATTAGAAAAAGGTTCCAGTTAGGCATGCCGGAAGAATGAAAAGGAGAAAAGAAATAGAAGCTTAAAAATAGCATGATAGCACACCTTAAACTATGAAATGCAAAATATGCAAATTTTGGTGTTTATTTTCTGCACTTCATCTAGAAATTGGCTATAATGGGTACATATTTTGACTGATGGTGTTCCTTTTATTTACCCGATCATCTTTCTTGACAAATAAGAGAGAGGTGATGAACTCTCAGTACTCGTGTTTTTTGTCTTTACAAAGTAAGTTTATCCCTAGTGAAATACCTTCATCCGAAAGTTCTCCATTTTTTGGATGAAGGTAGACTGTGCTTTTTACTGAAATGACTGATATTTCAGGTCATATCATAATGACTCTGTTTTAAATCCACTCACTCCATGGGACAGACCACCTATAAAGAATGTTTTCTGCATCTATGGAATAGATTCAAAAACTGAGGTATTGTGGAACTTTGAGACTGATTCCTCCATAATCATTCTGTGCTTGATCAGATAAATTATTACAGACTTTTATAATAGGGATTCATAGTTTTTTTCAACTTTAATTTCGTATTCCCACAAGACCTTTTTTTTGCTGAAGATTATTCCAACAAGACTTGAAACCAAATTTTTCTTTATGAATAATTGTGTGATACATATATACTTTAGAATTTTCAAAAGTACTATTGTTCATATTTGTGATGGAAGTAGTTGATTTTTTTGTTATCTGACTTTGTTTTACATCAAGTGAACTACCTAACATTGCTGACTTATGTGCTTGAGCTTCAATATATAATGTTTTTTGCTCTGTTAATTTTTTGTTGCCCATCTTGGTCTGGATCATAGGTCGGCTACTATTTTGCTCCAAGTGGCAAGCCCTACCCTGATAACTGGATCATTACAGATGTCATTTATGAAGTTGAAGGATCTCTCTTCTCAAGGTCTGATGCCATCTATAAAGTTATTTGGGCGATAAATATCTAATATGTTTTTTTTATTTGTTGGAGCATTATGGATTCACTTATTTGTACCATTTACACAGATCAGGCAACCTGGTTGAAGGAAATCCGGGAGCTACTAGTGGCGATGAGACGGTATAGTTTTCCCTTTTTGGCTTTTATAAAGAATCCCTTATTGCTGATTAAGTCCCTTTCTGTTTCCAGTTCCTGGAAATTAGATCTTTACTGAAGTACTTAATTCTACATGCAGGTTCCGTATCATTCTCTTTCTTGGTGCAAGAATTGGCTTGGGGACAAAGTAAACATAACAAGGGCACCACAGGTATCCTTCACAGCATTTATGAACATCAAATGGTAATTCAAGAATTTATGAACATACTAAATAATGACTTTGCTCCTAACTGTAGTGATCTCTCTCTCTCTCTCTGCAATTATAGTCTCAGCATGATGGGTCAGATGTTCAAGTGGAATTGAATGTGGATCATCATCATGATGAAGATATTGTTCCAAACATGATAAGATCTCCCAGGACCAAATATATAACCTATTACGAAGATGCTGAAAGTATCCCAGGGAAGACTACAGCAGTTTGGGAGATTGATAAAGGTGGGTGATGCTTCATTTTTATCCTTGCATGAAAAAGTTGAATCACAAATTAAGTCTCGTTGAATTTCAGTTCATAGACTGACGTCATCTTAGTGTAGCAAATCACAGGAACATTGTGAGGTCCCCAATTCTGATGAGGGAAATCTGGCTTCAGATGTGGCATGATATACATCCAAAAGCAAAATCTCATTTTGTAACGAAAGGTGAAAAAACTAAAATTGAAAAATTTCCCTAGGTAATGGCACTAATAACCAAATTGCATCGTTCAGCTAAGCGCGGTCCACTGAGGGATGATGACTGTTACTGGGATTACGGCAAAGCTCGATGTGCCTGGTCGGAGTATTGTGAATACAGGTTCTTCCTTTTTAACTGTTTTCCTTTCCCGTTAGTTTTTTACATGGGCGGTGTTGTCTATACTGATTATAATGACGGATTTTATGCAGATATGCTTTTGGAGATGTTCATTTAGGTCAGAGCTGTAGACTAAAGTCTGCATCCTTAGATCTGCTTTTTCATTACATTTAGCCCTGTAAGCTCGCCATCCCCTACTGTGATGTTTTTGTTTTGAGAACCCAATTTCTTGACCATCATAATCCCCAACCCAATGTCCCGAGCCAGAGTACTATTAGGACTAATTTCTTGACCATCATCCTCATCCTCACGGTCCTCATCTTGATGACTTCCCAGTAGCTCCAATCATCTCATCTTGTGCCCCCAAATCTGAAACCACACTTTGTATACTAATACTAATTGGGTCTCCTCAAACTCTGTCATTGGGAAGAGGAAAATAGTAGAGTCCTGGAGAGCCATGGCTCATCAAAAAGCTGGTCTCGTTTGGGGAAAGTTGTGTCTCGCTTGTAGTCCTTACGGATGAGGCTAATTGTATCTGCATTGTCAGAGTGGATGTAACTGTTCACTGCAAGATCCTCAAATGAAGACTTAGAAGCATATCAGTCTCTAAGCATTTCACAGCTTCATCTTCATCTGTCAAACCACTCTGGAAGCATCCGAGTGTTCAGAAGAATATTTATGGTTAACTATTGAGTAGAGAAATAAATCAAAAAATAGTTATCACCTCTAGTTGGGGGGTCCTCTGAAGTTTCATTGGGCTGGAAAATATCCTCTATCCATGAATCCCATACAAGGGTTGACGTCCTACTAGTCCCAGATTTCATCCATGAGTACCTTACCATGATTTTACCCTCCTATTTGTGTGGAGTTGACGCCATGAAGCACGAGTGAATTCGAAGTTACTTATGGGTAGATGAAGCGGTCGAAGCAAGGGGCGGGAGAAAGGGGACAGCGTTTGAGCAGGGAAAATGCCATGATGGGCAGTGGAAGCGGCAGCTTCTCTGAGGTTTCATCATGCCATTGCCTCCATTGAGAATTTGAGAGACGGAGAGCTGCTGCCATGCTGTGACGATGAAGAAGATAGGACTGATGGCATCTGTGTTTTTGTGCTTGGATCCTAATCCAACGTGGCTTATTCTATAGTCCAGGGATTGGCCCGAGACCCTCGGCCCAGCTACAAATACCAAGAGCTCCGCACATGGGTGTGAGACTTCATTACATATGCACCAACTGGTCTCAATGATGCCACGCCTCACATGTTCTATATCCCATTCAATTAACATGTGGATCTTGCAGCATGAAGATTCATATATAGTTAAAGAAGGTACAACAGCAACCCTAGGCTCAGATAGATGGACATGAACAGAAAGGAGAAAGGAAAGAGGTCGTACAAGTAAAGCTCCATCCTTTATGTACACCAGGTTTACAGCTAACCTTGACATATTAGCCAGGTAAAAACCTGTACAAGACAACTATGCTGTACAGAGGAAAAATCTACTGAGAATGCCTCCTTCTGTCTTCACCATATGCAGGAAAGGGCATCTTCCTCAGGCATCAGTGGTTTCCTGCACAAAGGGCAGGTGATGTTGCAGTAGTCGAGCCACCTCTCCAAGCACACCTTGTGGAAGATATGCCCACACGAAAGTCGGTTGATCCCTGAATGGGGCTCGAGTTCGGTGAGGCAAACCGAGCATTCGTGCTCCCTCTCGTCAAAGCTGCGCACTGAATTGAAACGGACAGTGGGTGTCTGGCTCCGGAATTGCTCTATGTATGCCTCTGTGGAGATCAAGTGGAACTCGGATAAGTCCAGTGGATGGTTTATGGCAGATTCAGATGTTGGTGGTGGTGGTGATGATGATGTTGAAGATGATGCAGAGAACCAGAACCCGAAGACGTGGACGATTGTACGGATTAAATTCTTGAAGATGGAGATGGTGAGAGCCGCGTTAACCAAGATAATGCATAGCATTCCTTCGGATGGAGCAGGGAGACTCGAAAGACCCATTACAAGTGAGGGTGTGTTCTGGATGCTGGATCTTTTCCACTTAGGCAAAACCAGCTCGAAATCGAGGATTTCAAGGCCAGATCGAAGTTCTGAAGCTTAAATACGCTAGAGGCCTGGAAAGGAATCCAAAAGGGTGTCAGAAAAATCAAACGAACATAGAAGACAATGAAAAACAAAAGTATGAACCTATTCCAAATGCTGCATAGAATGAAATCGTTAGTGGTCAACATGAAGGCAAAGAAACAGCTGACAAGAAATCCAACAGAGCAGCATCCATAACGAGCAATAGGGTCAAGGAAGAACAAGATATGCAAGAAAAGAAACAGAGAAGCAAGGATGATATCGGTGAGAAGAAGCCCGAAAGCAGTGAAGCCCATGGCTTGATTATCATCATAAAGCCGATATAACACATCTTTTCGGAAGAAACAAGATTCAAGATCTAGCTCCTCGCAAATCCTTGAGTCAGGGGAAAAACAACCAAATCAAGACGGACAGAAGCCCCTAAAATAGAAGAGATCCGAAAACAGTCACTGCCCAAAAAAATCACTCCGTCTCATCTTCAGATCATCCGTTCAAGACAGCCCGAAAGGGCACTTCACCGGGAAAGACAGACAGACAGACAGAAAGAAATCAGGCAAGTGCGGTTGAAATGCCAGATAACTTACCGGTAAAACCTCGTCTTCCCCGAGTAGACAGTGTGCAGAAAAGAAAGGGAAGCCCTGTGGAGGAGTGAGACCCTGGAGAGATGGAGGAGGAAGAGGAGGAGGAGGATACCTATGTTTTTGTTGATACCTACAGCCTATAGGGGCTTCAGTTGATGGTGGGAGGAGGTGAGAACATGACCTCTAACAGCTGTATATATAGCAAAAGGAAGGGGGCACGACATGACATGAGCCATCCCCGAAAATGATAACTCCCACGGTTAACCATTAACCCTATATCTGGTTAGGCTCTCCGCAATTTCCGGCTCATGACAGCCCCCCTAACCCTATGGCTAGTTTTCTGCTTTGCTCTATTGATCTCCATTACCATTAGTGGTCCTACTTGTACTAATCATTAAAGAAAACAACTATTATTCTATCAACTTTGGTTGAGGAAGGCTGCAGGAAGGCAGTTGATCTATCAGGTTGTGCAGACTTCATCCTCTTCTCTTCCATCAATTGAGGTAGAAGGAAGGGGAGGACAAAGCAGATCCGAGTGGGAGGGAGGGAGAGAGAGAAAGACAAAATTGATCATTAATTTTTTATACTATATATTTGGTGATATTAATTTAATTGAATTACTACTTCATATTAATTATTTAAATCGTATAATACAATGAAAATGAATATGAAAATTTTAAATATTAGTAAATACTATAATGTATTGTCTATTCCCCTAATATGTCTCCAATAATAATTATATAATATTATTTGTATACAAATATATGATATATTATGTCATATAATACATATTTATGTATATATATCACATTTTATTATATAATCATACATATATTTTATAAAAATATAATTAACACGGAAAATTATTGTAAAATAGAATAATAAGAATCATATTAAAATAAATAAATATAATATATAAAATACTTGTATAATAATATTAGGTAAAAAAATATAATCAATTTAAATTTTCTAAAATTAAAATAATTGAATTTTAGTTTAAATATAGAATATACATGAACTTAGTTTGCCCCACTGTCATGTCATTTTCGGCATTGCCACTTGTGGACTACCAACAGCATACATGCATCATGCGTGCAACTACATCCATGGAAGACGACAATGTCTTTATTTCAGTTCTAGGGGTTGACACTCGGGGACAGGAAAAGGGTAAGGATCCACGTGACAGGCCATGTCCTTCTGTCGGCTTGGCAATTGTCCGTTATGATGGAGGCTGACCTGATCCCTTGGCATGGATGGGTACTGCCGGCCAGAGAATGAGGGGAACCAGCAACAGAAGCAAGATTAGGATCTTCAGGATCAGGTCAAGCCTCTTGGTCATGATATATAGTGAAAGATGGCAGAACAAGCAGTGTTACACTAACACGTTCGCCTGTCAATTAAGATGTATAATTCAAGGAAAGAAGTTTCACCTTGCAACGCAGTAGTAGTAAGTCCACAAAGTGTGGGCTGGCCACAGACCTAGAACGATAGCCAAGCTTCCGGCCACCATGATGGATAGATACTACAATCGGACCGATAACTGCAACTGCTAGAAACGTTGATGAGCATATTATTAGACTATGTCACATGCAGAGTAATAGGATCATTCTTTCACGGGATGTGACAGAGGAGATGGGTGAAAAATGTGAGTCGGTGGTTGGCACTGACAAAAGGGAAAAGCACGATTTGCATAGAGTCTGAAAAGCTCCCATGGCGGAGTGTTTGGTTTACGTGGCATGTGTATGGGAAAAGGCAAGATCGACATGTGTCTTCCTTGCATGAAAAAAAGTTGGCAAATTCCTTTTATATATATATATATATATAGATTGAGACAAGTGGACCACAAAAAGTATAAAGTTGACCCCTTTAATCTGTTTTGATAGAGTTGAGATAAAGGGCTGCTGGATACTTCAAATATGAGGAAGCATATAATCATATTGAACTGAGAGATCAGATGTGGAAAAGGTTGGAAGAATGATCCATTAACTCTAATGTGCAGCAAGGAATGAACCGCCATAACAAGCAACTAATGGGGAGTCACTGATACAACCAACATGATGGAAGGGAACTGGTCCTCCATGAATCAGCAACCTCCTCTTTGTTTCTGGTCCTCTTCATCCCTCTTGTTTCTTCTCCTTGTTCTGCCTCTTATCTTCATCTATCTTTTCAGTTTAAGCCTCGTGCCGGAGGGGTCCCTTTTTCATCTTGCTCCCTCTGCAACATGGACATCTACGACTTCTCCTTTTCCTTCTGCATCCGCTCCATCAAACTATCCAGACACGAGGTTAGAGAGGCTGGAGGCAAGCTTGTCACGGGCTCGTTCGTTCATAGCAGAAGCAGCACTGATCCGGAACCTGACCTCGGTCTACGAGGACCCTGACTTCGTCCCTAGAGGTCCCATATACCGGAATCCTAACGCTTTCCACCGGTGCATTTCCGTCTACTCTCTGCAAATTTATGATCATTAGAATATATATATATATATTTATGCGCTTTATTAGTAAGGTCCACCTTGTTACATTAGGAGTTACCTTGAAATGGAGAAGCTCTTCAAGATCTATGTGTACGAGGAAGGGGAACCGCCCATGTTCCATAACGGACCATGCAAGAGCATATATTCGACGGAGGGGATGTTCATCAACGAGATGGAGAAGGGTAATGTTTACCGGACGTTGGACCCCGGAGAGGCGGCCGTGTACTTCCTCCCATTTAGCGTGGTTATGATGGTCCAGTACCTCTACGAGCCAGGCTCCCACGAGATCAACGCCATCGGCCGTGCAGTCATCGACTACATCGATATCGTCGCTCGTAAGCACCCCTTCTGGAACCGGAGCCAGGGGGCCGACCATTTCATGCTGTCGTGCCATGATTGGGTGAGACACCAGATCTATATTTTGAATTAGCTCGATGGAATTGCGTGATATGTTGATTGAGATCGATGCAGGGGCCTCGGACATCCTCGTACATTCATGGCCTGTCCAAGAACTCGATCAGAGTCCTATGCAATGCCAACACTTCTGAAGGGTTCACTCCCTCCAAGGACGCTTCCTTTCCGGAGATCCACCTCCGCACCGGAAAGCTCTTGGGGCTGACCGGCGGCCTCTCCCCATCTCAAAGGACAGTCCTCGCCTTCTTCGCCGGCCGCCTCCACGGCCACATCCGGTCTTTGCTCCTGAGCCACTGGAAGGGCCGGAACGACCCCGACGTGCTGGTCTACGAGCAGGTCCCCTCCGGCATGAGCTACGACTCCATGCTAAGGAAAAGCAGGTCGATCACACTTGACAAAATTATGAGCGTGATCGTAAATTATGGACCTAAAGCGGATTCGATCATGTCCGGTGGTCTTTTTTTTTTTTTACAGGTTCTGTCTGTGTCCTAGCGGGTACGAGGTGGCGAGCCCGAGGGTGGTGGAGGCGATATACGCGGAGTGCGTGCCGGTGCTGATCTCCGACGGCTACGTCCCTCCGTTCAGCGACGTCCTGAACTGGAGGGCCTTCTCTGTCCAGGTGGCGACGGAGGACATCCCCAGGATCAAGGAGATCCTGTCGGGGATCTCGCAGAGGCAGTACCTAAGGATGCAGAGGAGGGTGCGGCAGGTCCAGAGGCACTTCGTCCTCAACAGCCCGACCAGGAGATTCGATGTTTTCCATATGACCATCCACTCCGTCTGGCTCCGTAGGCTCAATGTCCGAATCCAAGGTTGATTGACAGAGTCAAAACTACAGTCTTTGTGTAATGTGGAACCATGATAAGCGAATGAGGGATGGTTCCTGGTTTGGGTTGAGGGTCAGTGATTTCATGATCAGGAACTCCTGAGGAAGTGAAAACTGGCCTCCTAATCGTTCCACAACCACCTGACCCGGATCCATCCTAAGAATTTTCAAACCCTCCAAATTCATTCTTTGTCGGGTCTAATGGGTTTGAATTCAACTTTGGATTTTGAGGAGCCCTCACATTTGTTATTATTTTTAAAATATAAATTATTGATTTAATAATAAATAAAATAATTTAAATTAATAAATAATAGTTGGTAAATCCATTTCACTTTATAATTACAATTTTAAAGACACACTTAAAATTATAAACCAGTTTTATATTATTTTTCGTTTTTATTCTAGAGTGAAAAATTGCTTTAAATTAATTATTTTTTATTACATACTCGAATGTCATTTAAATACGGGTGTGAGCATAATTGTATTAATACTACGTGATATTATTTAACGATAATGGATAGTACACATTTATAATTAAAAGTTATTAATTATAATTAATGAAATTATTAAAATATTATAAATTCAAAACAAATTCGGGTAATAGTAATAATATTTATATTTTTATAAATTTATTATATTTTATTTTAATTAATTAGATATATCATTTACACGGCTCGTTGATACCGTGTGTGCCTTTGACCCTTCCAAGGTTGGCTGGTATTGGAATAGACCTTATGCCTTTATAGATTGGTTTCCACCTACAAACAAATTTAAATTAGTTAGAACAGTTCTTTTTTGGTAGATGTTCTTCGAATTCACACCAATTATGGCAAGTTTTAAAATTTATCTATTTTAAAAATATATTTTATAAATACTGAAAAAGCACTCGTATATAAAATTAAAATAATCATATATTACTCATAAATTATGATTAAGAATTAAAATATTAAATTCAATAAAATATATAAATATATAACATTAAAAATTATATAACTAACAAAACAAATTATAAGTATGAAAAGGAAAATCTTAGTTGACTCCTGGTATCAGAAAAATACCTAGTTCATTCAATTCTTGCAGCCTGCCTGTGTGGTCACCGGCCCTACTCCTTTTCACACCACTTCTCTCTCAGGAGACTACATAACCTTAAATATATAGAGAGAGACCTGGGGAGCACAGGCTCAACCCATTACACCATTTCAATCAGTCTTCTTCCACAGTTTTCGATTTTCGATAGCACACGGCAATGAAGGTAATGAAGGTGTGGAGGATTTGCTCAACTTCCATACAAGTCAAGTTGAATTCATGCGCTCTACTTCTCTTAAGAACTAGATTCAAGGTTGGCCTTCCTTTTTCTGCAGCAAAAGATCGTAATCACTGTGCCCGTGAAGGAACAGAAATCATTCTTCAGCTGTTTCAATTTCTTATGTGATGGTGCCGGCGGGTCAAAGGCCTTCCAGATTGCAGCTGGCTTCTCCGGTAAGCAAACCAAACGCTCATCCCTGATCCATGGATGCTCTGCATGACCAGTGCATGATTATCCTTCCAACTAAAGACTGACCATGTGCACGTACACCCATACAGGAGTCGATAGAGCTGCTTACGTGGGGAACAGCAGGGACAAGATCGAGGTGGCGGGCGACGGGGTCGACGCGGTGAAGTTGACGACTAAGCTTCAGAAGAAAGTCGGCTTTGCCGCGTTGGAGAGTGTAACTGAAGTAAAATGACAGCAAAAAAGCTCCGGCAATAAATTTAAATATTTTATAAATAATTATGAATATACTTTATTACATGTTAGTTGGTTTGCATACCCACTCTAACCCGACACTTAAACCCGAATCGTGTTCTTGTTATCATCGAGTATGTAATCCTTACAAGTAATTTTATCGGTTCACTATACTCTTTGTGATTCGTATATGCACCTATACATACACAGTAGTCTATAAAAGCATACATCGAAGAGAGAGAGAGAGAGAGACTCCCTTGCCTCCATTTTCACGAGAGGAAGGGAAGCAAACCATGGGAACCGCCATCCTTCACCTCCTTCTCTTCTCACTTATGCTGCTTCAGAGCCCCACCTCTGCTGCCGCTGCAGCTACAAAGGTAAAACCATCAATTCCTCACCTCCGTTCCCTTGCAGGAGTCCCTGCTTTCGTTAATTGATCAATTTCGAACGTGTTTCGTGGATAAACAGTCGTACGTGGTCTACTTGGGAGCTCACTCTCATCCTCCGGCCGAGCTGTTGACGGAGTCCTCTGCCGATGAGCTCTACGGCAAGGTTACCGAGTCCCACTGCGAATTCCTCAGCTCTTTCATCGGAAGGTGCGTATAATTCACACATTCCAGATCAGATCCGGCTCCTCCGCCTCCATTATTGCTCATGCTCTTGGCATTGGACTTCGGCATTAATTTCGTCTGCTGCAGGGATGAGGCAAGCGACGCCATCTTCTACTCCTACACCAGGCACATCAATGGCTTCGCCGCCACCATCGATGATGACGTAGCCGCCGATATCGCCAGTAATTCTAATCCTTCCCTGGCTACTCATTGAACTGCACACGTTACCTCAAATCCTCTGTCGAGAATAACCATGTCACATTAGTATCACCGCTCCACAATCATTTCTACACCTGCTTAACACTAATGTGCTGATCATGTTGTTCTGCAACCTGGTTGGCTCAACAGGGCACCCGAGCGTGGTGTCGATCTTCGAGAACCGGGGGAAGCGGCTCCACACGACCCGGTCCTGGGAGTTCCTGGGGCTCGAGCATGACGACGCGGTCCCTTCCGATTCCGTTTGGAAGAAGGCGAGTCTCGGCAAAGACACCATCATCGGGAACCTCGATACCGGTTAGTACGATCTCTACCCCCCACTCAAATGGATTTGCGTGCTCTCATTAATCATAGAAAACGCCGTCCCTGGTCTTTACCTCATGGATACAATACAACGAATATGTATGTACAATACGATCAGCTGGAGCTGAAGAACGTTGACTTTGGGTTGGCAGAGACTCGCAGTCATAACTTGCTACTGAAAGAGCATGAAAATTGGATCGTATCCCCTTATAATAATACAAGAAGGTTATGGCGTTTCCAAGATTATCTAATTGTTTAACTCCACCTTGGATTTGTCATGAGCCTATGATTGTCTGACAACTGACGTGACGGCACGGGGCAAAAAAAAAGCAGTTTTGATTATCCCATAGGGAAGGAAAACAATATGGCAAATGACTAAAAAATGGAGTCCATCATCTTCACCATCACTGGCACTCACACATACAGTCTCTCTTTTCTCTCCCATGCCTGCCTAATGGGTATGGTGGTCTGAGAACGTGTGGTGTATGTAACGTGGAAAACAGGGGTATGGCCAGAATCGAAGAGCTTTATGGATGATGGAGGGTATGGACCAGTCCCCTCAAAGTGGAGAGGAATCTGCCAGAACGACCATGACCCTGCGTTTCACTGCAACAGGTAAAAAAAAAAAAAAGCTACACATTCCCTCGACTGTTCTTCCATTGAAAATTGTGGGACGATGACATGATATTACCAAATGGAGGAGCATAGGATAGGTCTTAGGTTAACGGCCAGTGCTAGTACCACACTGGATAGATTCATTGAATGCATGCCTAACATGTTTAACTCAAAAGGTCCAAGTAAGATAAGAAAGATGGCCACTTTCCTGGTGCTAGAAGAATATATTAGGCCATGTGTTTTGATCAGTCAACATTGTAAGCGTTGACATTTCCATTTCCTAGGCAGCACATGATGGAGCTTTAGGATGAATAATTGGTGCCCTTTATTAGAGAGCCACTGTCTTTATGTTTTTGGTGATGAACAGTTTCTATCCTTTCAACCTTTTGTGGGTGTGGTGTGGTTGGGTGGATGGGTGTGTGTGATCACTGTAGCCTTTTTTTTATTGTATGGGCTGCCATGCATGAGGCTTGCTTGCTGTTGATGATCACTAGCCAGGCCAGCAGAACAGGGATGGAAGTTAATTAGGGTTTTGTAAAGTAATTTTACTATAAAGATAATTTTTATTGGGCTAAAATTACAGGAAGCTGATCGGAGCTCGCTACTTCAACAAAGGCTACGCCGCCGCGGTGGGCACACTCAATGCTACATTTTACTCTCCTCGCGACAATGAGGGCCACGGGTCCCATACACTCTCCACCGCCGGTGGCAACTTCGTACCCGGCGCGAGCGTCTTAGGTTACGGCAATGGGACGGCCAAGGGCGGATCACCTAGAGCCAGGGTCGCCGCCTATAAGGTCTGCTGGCCTCCTTCCGCCGGCAACGAGTGCTTTGATGCTGATATTCTGGCCGCTTTCGATGCCGCCATCCACGACGGCGTAGACTTGCTGTCGGTCTCCCTCGGTGGTGACCCCACTCCCTACTTCAACGACAGCATCGCCATCGGTTCGTTCCACGCGATTAAGCACGGGATTGTGGTGGTCTGCTCCGCCGGAAACTCTGGACCCTCTGATGGAAGTGTCTCGAACCTCTCTCCCTGGCTGATCACCGTTGCTGCTAGCACCATGGATCGGGATTTCTCCAATTATGTGATCACAGGCGACGGGAAGCGGTTCAAGGTTGGTTCCTCTTGGATTATTTTGTTCTTACGCTTAGAGATCGTTGTTGCTGAGACTGACGGTTGAGAACCCGCATAATCACCCTGTTAGATTCACTGGAAAGTTATGATGCTAGTCCTCGATATCTTGTTGATATAGATATCAACCTGAGACGATTTAAAATGGTTGATGCAGTGGACTTATCTCAGGAATTTCAGGTTCTTGCATGAACAGATATTTCAGTCTTCTCTTCTACCAGGAAAGCAAAGGCGCAATTGTTTACCCTTTGGAATAGAAACATGAAAACTCAACAACACGACTTTTCTTGGTCAGTGAAGTTGCCCATATCAATTGCTCTGACATGATCTACTACTTGTTGAAGGGTGCAAGCATGTCTCAGAAGTCACTTCCCTCCAAATTCTACGAGCTCATCAGTGCAGCCAATGCCAGAGCACAAAATGCATCGGCTGACCAAGCGTAAGGAAAAGTTGACCTTTCCAATGATCCTGGAATATAGGCAACCGTGCATACAGTTCTCTTGAAAGTAGCCCTAACTCATACCCGTGTTGTGATTATTGTAGGATTCTGTGTGAAGCGGGAACACTTGAACCTGTCAAGGTGAAGGGGAAGATATTGCTCTGCCTCCGTGGGGACAATGCCAGAGTTGACAAAGGTGAACAAGCCCTCCTGGCTGGAGCTGTAGGGATGATTCTTGCCAACAACATGGCCTCCGGGAATGAAATTCTTCCGGATCCCCACTTGCTTCCTGCTTCACATATCAAGTACAGCCAAGGTGTTGCAGTCTTCAGATATGTCAATTCAACTAAGTAAGCATGCCAACATTCTGAACCCTGATCTATGGTGCTGTTAGATGAAGGGTACTATTTGTGTTTTCCTGTAGCTACTGCATTCTCTGTGATATAAAGCTTCATCACATGCTCCGTGATGATCTTAATAGGTTTCCCATGGCCCAGATTACACGAGTGACAACACAAATTGACGTAAAGCCAGCTCCCATCATGGCTGCTTTCTCATCAAAGGGACCCAACACCTTAACCCCCGAAATCTTCAAGGTTGTAATTTCTCCCATACTTTTTTCCCTTGAGATGACACAAAGTATTACCATTTCATCATTATTAGAGCAGATTGCTTAAATAGATTCCTGTGAAAACAGCCTGATATCACTGCCCCTGGAGTTAGTGTCATAGCCGCCTACACTGAAGCTCAGGGTCCCACAAATCTTGGATTTGATAAACGAAGAATCCCATTTAATGCGGTGTCAGGCACTTCCATGTCTTGCCCTCACATTTCAGGCGTTGTTGGCCTTCTGAAGACACTTCATCCCAGTTGGAGTCCTGCTGCAATTCGATCAGCCATTATGACCACTGGTAGGTAGAACTTTTAGTCCTGGGAGTTTCTTTTCTTGGTCAAATTAAGTTCTCATCTCCTTCTCTTGCTTTTTTTCTTCTCCTCTGACAGCTACTCCCCTTGACAATTCAATTGAAGTGATCCGTGCCGCATCCTTCGTCAAGGCGACTCCATTCAGCTATGGTGCAGGTCTTGTACGTCCAAACAATGCCATGGATCCAGGCCTTGTCTATGACTTGGGGGTCAATGATTATCTCAATTTCCTCTGCACTTTGGGGTACAATGAAACGCAGATCTCACGGTTTTCCAGCGAGCCATATAAGTGCCCTGAGAGCATCAATCTTCTGGACTTCAACTACCCTGCAATTACAATCCCCAAGCTCAAAGGATCAGTCACAGTGACTCGAATTTTAAAGAACGTGGGTCCTCCGGGGACATACACGCCCCACATCGTCAGCCCCAATGGAGTCTCTGTCTCAGTGAAGCCCAGTAAGTTGAGTTTCCACGAGATTGGAGAAGAGAGGCCCTTCAAAGTAACATTCAAGGTACGAAAAGCTTTTGCTTCGAAGGATTATCTGTTCGGGGAATTATTGTGGTCCGATAAGACTCACTCTGTTAGGAGCCCCATTGTGGTGAAGATGTAGAATTGGGCTGCGGCTAAGCTATTAATCAATTCTTAGGATGTTCTCTGTCAATGATCATAACATTAAAATAATATGGATTGGAACTTGGAAAGTAATCAGAAGATGAAAAAAATATTTGAATAAGAATAACCTCTGCGTTTTCCTTTCATATTTGTTCATCTCCTCCTCGGACATACCCTAACTAGTGCTTGAATTTCAAATCACCTTATGATCTTACTGGCTGTTGGAAGAGAACATTGTGATCATATCCCATTTCCATGGATGAAATTGAAAGCATGGAGTGAATAATCTGCATAAGAAAAGAAAGAAAAAGCAAGAATGGAGAAATCTCATTTCCTACCTTGGTTGGAAGTCATATTGAATGGCACATCAATAGGAGATGACTCTTTTTTGGGTAATATGAATAGGAGAAAAAAAGACCAATATCAGCACATGGGAAGATGGATCTTGTAGTTGAGGGACAAAGTTCTCTGGTCAGACCACTTGGATTATGCAAAGGAGAGGTGAATTTCCATAAGAACAGCATTCATATTCATATATGTTGCATTGTCACCAACTTATTCATTCAGAGTTCATGACTGAGCATATGCTCTTGTCACTGTTTTCACTTGCTAGGAATCACGAAAATTAGCTACATGACAGGCAGACTTCAAGATAGGACTAGTGTATGATACTTAAATGAGGAGCATATCTAAATTTCGTTTTCCCTCGGGGCCCTTTGTGTACCATGAAGAAACATAGTCACCATAAACGACCTCCCTGTACCTGGGAGGTGAGGAGCTGCTCACGATCTCGGGAGCAGGGAATATTTTCTTAGACTTGGCAGGGTCATGGAATGTGGCTAGTGAGAGCCTTGCCCTGCTGGAATTTGTTATGGCTCGATGTTCTGCACTCCTGTAAGCTCCATTGGTTATGATCTGCAAAAAACAACAGCATCTCCATTGTTTTGGTTCACATATTGGCATGTAACATGGTAAGCACAACAAATATTGCAGGTCAAATGTACTTCACAGCAAGCAGTGGTTGTCATGAAAGCTGGTTGGTAAGAACAGCCTATTACTCTTACATGAATGCGGTGCCTGAATCAGAAGAATATGTTGAAAAGGAGAATGTCTATTGAGCCAACAGACAACAAGCAACTGTTTGGTCATTGCTACTCCAGGGAAACCATAAAATTAGCAACTGAAAAAAGTTGAGACCAACAGCCAGAAACATTGAAGATTTTGTCAACCTTTGTATCATTGGGACAAAGATTCAGGTCACAACATATATGAGGAATACCTCTGTTTGGTCAGCCAACATGACAATAACTGCATCAGGTACAGGCTTCACTGCAACCCAAGTTCCATCTTTTAAGACCTGAAGGCCACCAACTTGGTCTTGTATCAGAAGTGTGACTGCTCCCATGTCTGAATGTGTTTGAAGACCCAGAGTAAGGTCGGGTTGAGGGCAAGGTGGGTAGAAACTGATGGTAATGTTCTGATAAAATTCTCCAACAGCATCCTCAATGCAAGAGGTGGGAAGCCCCAGGCTCTCGGAGATGAGCCCCAAAAGCTTCCGAGCCAGCAAACTCATCTGGTCACTGTACTCTGCCATGGTTTGCCTATGGAAAGGTTCATTGCAGCACATCACTTGCCTTGTCATTACATCAAAGATGCTAATCCAACAAAGCTAGCACAAATTATGTAACATCATAAATGCACAAGACAGTGTAAACCTAGGCATCTCCAACAGAAACTAGTAGTATAAGAACGATAAAGGACAAACCTGTAATCTGGAGGGTGATGGGGCCACCGAGAAGGGTTCCGGCGGCTGAGGGGCAAGGTGTGATGGTCGAAATAGTCCCTCCAATCCAGCACCACGTCGTCGTTTTCGAGCATCCTGCTCCCGTACCCCTCCGTGGCCGATGAGCTCGCATCGCAGGCGTACTTGAGCTTCTCCTCCATGGAGAAATCCTCAAAGAAGGCCCTGCCGATGGCCTTCACCCGCTCCAGCAGTCCTGATGGCACGCAGTGGCCAGTGACGTGGAACGCTCCCCAGTCCCTGCATGCCCGCCCGATCTCCTCCCGAATCCTGTCCCTGTGGGCAGGATCGAAATCGGAGAGGTCAACCGAGGGGATGTTGTCAAAGCTGTCGGCATGATTACCAGGCCGAATCTGGAGTGGCTGGACGTACTGGGGCGGGACGCTGGATTGACCCGACAGAGAAATGCTCTGCACTCTGACGGCAGAGCCGGTGGTGGGCCCCGCCGCTGCAGCTACTTCGGCCATGAACTCCGGTTACTGGTCTCCCCTCGATCCCTTTACCAAGATCCAATCATAAGATATACTTTCAATATAAAAGAAAAGGAGAAATCGTTGAATTAGATTACTGGACAAAAAAATCTTTGAGAAGATTGGAACCAAATGGGGCCTCTTTACGGCCCATAGATTTGATACCGAAATTGGGGGCACTAGATGAGATGCCAAGGTTCTTCGTCTTCCTCCGAGATTCGCACGGGGCTAAAGGTACGCTCTTTCATGGCCAAGGCCAGCCTAGGACTCCTTTCTGTAAGACCTTCCTAAAGCTGGCGAAATCAACCTGGGTTTTGCACCGGCTGGCTTATTCCTTTGATCCAAGTGCTGTGGTCTTCCAGATGAGTTCAATGGAATAAGAGCGAGGAACAGACGGTGGCTCCAATAAATACAATGCTCCCATTCTCGATTACAGGCGAGAATGTGAACCTCATCTATGAAGAGGACAGTCCTTTTACTGCTCTTCTTCCTCATCTTCTTTGCATCACCCACTGCATCCCTGCCATCTTTAACCCCGCAGGTGCAGAGAGGCAGACAAACCGGTAGGAGACGCTTTGGATATATGCTTACAGTCAACATTATCATCTTTTTTATGGATCCAAAATTATTGTGCCGTGTGAAAATTTAAAAAAAATCCAAATTTATTTACATTCTGATCGCATTTAAAATGTTGGTGATAAAAAGTGGCCCTTGCAAATCTTCGAGTTCAAACAGAAGGGGATGCAATGTTCAAAGGCATATGAATGTCTGATGTGTTTCTGCGCCGAATTATGAAAGAGTGCTGCCAAAACAAAGGCACCAACCTCATCTACACTGTCCTATCCGTAGTACAAACAGAGCTGAAGGGATTCTGTTGGAAAATCACACAAGGCTAGACTTCGTTCCTGCCCATTGATTCAGTCTCTTTTGGAAGGAGAAATGTCTCAGTTGAAGGTAAAATGGCATTCATTGAAGCCTGCAAGTGGGCATAAATGAATGATCAAACAGAGCGTCCATCAGGTGTAATCTCATAAAGACTGAGGTGGGAACTGAAACTCACTTGGGTTGACTGTGACAATCATTGCAGTCCCACCGAAGTCACAAGTTCCTCCATTGATCTTCTTGTTCTGGAAGTAGCTGTTGAAGGCGAATGAAGCATGAGCCAGTAGGGTGTCAGGCTGATAGCAGGGCCCGTTGGGTTGTATGGGCTTACAGTCGGCTCCGGCTCCACAGGCATAGTCGATCGCCTTCTGCATTACCGCGTCAGGCACTGTGGGTTTCGCCACGCACCACACGGCATTGACGGGCTGCTTGTGCTGCTGCGGAGGAGCTGGCCTTAGAGGGTACACCGGCGGGGGCTGGTACATTGGCGGCCTCAAGGTATGCTTTGGTGGGGTAGGGCTGCACGCGGGCAGACTTGGGCTAGGTGGGGACCTTGGGGGGCTCGGGATGGCGGGTGGTGGCCTGCGGATTGCCGGTTCTGGTGGTGAAGAAGAAGGCGGCGAGAAGACGCAGAAGGCCGGGGCAGCATGAGCTGGAAGAGGAAGGGGTGACATGGATTCGAATGGAGGGATGGAGAAATCAGGATTCCTTATACCATACGGATCCGTATTCTGCGAATGCAATACCGAGTTCATCTTCTTGGGCATGTCCATGGAGATCCTTGCATCTGGGTGAGAAAATTGACATGTTCAGTACCCACTTTAAAGGGATAAAGACCCAGTTGAATGCCGAGTAAGACGGACATACCGCTGATTGTGAAATGTAGGAGGAGGGAGATGATAAATCTCCACATTCTGCAACTGGTTGTTGGTATCATTGTGGGCAGTTCGTCCATCTATCTGATCAAGTTGTGATTGAGACAATTGTCTTATGCTTCTACGGGTCTTATACACACACATATATATATACATCTCAGCTACATAGTAAGTGCTAGTAAAAGGAGTGGAAGTTGGTGAAGTTGAGAAAACATTGATGAAGATTCTTGCTCAAGCTGCATCTTCAAAAGTGGGGTGCTGCTGTGATGTGACCTTGAGATGGATTAGGAGCAGTGGAGTAAGATCAAGGTGATTATTATTGTTTTAGTAGTTCAATTTGTCTTGTCTTTTGTAGGAATATATGCTTGCTTGGGAGCTGAGGAAAACAAAACTAGAACAAGTGTTTCCTGCACTTTTCTTTTGCTTGCTTTACACTCAAAACCAACCAAGTTGGCAGAACTCCAAAATTTGATTCCTTAGAAGATGCTCAGGCCCGAGATAGAAAGGTAGTCATGGATGATGGACCTAAGCTTGAAAGGCCCTAACTACTATGTAAATTCCCCTACAGTTCTGCTCTCGGCTTTGACTATATGCAGAGCTCGATCGAGTCACCCCATTCGCATATCATAGCTTCCCTTGACAGTTGACAAATTAATCGAGTTTAATAGATTAATTTAATAAAATGAGATTTTTGAGCTTTAATTATAATTTTGAAAAAATGGGGTGGTAGGGGTATTTTTAGAAAATTGAAAATTTTTGTGTTAAAGGTAAATTGAGAATTTAAATAAAATTGGAGGATTAATTGTAATTAAAATATTTTTTAGGAGATTTAATTGTAATTAAAATAATACAATTATTTATTTATAATTTTAAATAATTTTATTTTAAGTAAAAAATTGTATAAATTGAGCGTATGGTATATAATTTGGAGTTTATATTAATAGCAAAAAAAATATATTAAATAAAATTATTTAAGAAGAAAATAGAAAATTATAAAAAAATAATTTGTAATTTATTTGTAAAAAAATATACTTAGATACTAATATGTTATTAAAGAAAATATATAAAATTAAGTATAAATATAATATAATTGATGAATACATCATATATAATATATGTGCCAAAAAAAGATGGAGAATACAACCCGATATTATATTGGGGGTGTAATTTCTAGTATCAAGTATAATTACATTGGTGATAAATAATTACTCCAAACTAAAAGCATACTTAGTTATAAAAATCTATTTTTTTATAAATGTGATCCATTAATTGTGTGAAATCCCTTAAATTAATTTGGGACACATTATTTGAATAAAACATAAATTATGATTATATAAGTAACTTGGAATAAGTATATGAATACACATAATATGGATTATCTAATCTAGATCGTCGATACAAAAATAATGTCGGTTAGATTTACTTCCATGAAAATAGATCAAAGACCACGATTTTGAAAAATAAAATGGTCCTAATGCCATTTTTGAAAACTCGTACAAGTGGGAAAATGTCTCGCGTAAATAACTTCTAATTTAACTGCCTAATAAAATTATTACAATTTGATAATACTTGTTTAAGTTTTTTAGCAAAAACTAGGTTGAAGCATGTGGGCTAGCAATGTAAAAATAAATATTTTAAATAAAAAATTCTTATTTGTAATTGCAACCGTACTCACTGTTACGGGGTAGTGTTAATTCTAAATGTTATCGAAGATAAAGGTCGGCACAAGCGAAGTTGTGATGTTTTAATATGTAGTGAAACTTCGGAAGGTTTGTGCACATTAATATCAAGAAAGAAGAGAAATATATTTTCTATTAAAAGGGGATAAAAAAATAGATAATGTATGAAAGTTGTGCCAGTGCTTAAACAATTCGAAAATTTTGTCAAAATTTTATAAGCTACTAGTAAGATATAGATTGAAGTTGTATTCTCTAATTATCTATTATGCAACATTTTAATTTATTTAGTGAGAAAAAGTGTTTGCGTGATACAAATTGATGGAAAATTAAATTATAATAATCGTGAAAGGTTATTTCGGGTAATAAAGAAAATTCATTTAATAAGAAAATATGATTATTGTTTATTTAATATAAATCTTATAAATTATTAAAGTTTTTAAAAATAGTAAAAAAATAATTTTTAACTTGTGAAATATGAGTAATGAATTAAATAATAAAATTTATATTTCAATTATAAAAGTTAAAACTTATTTATTTTCAAATATATTATAATTAACGGAAATAAAATACATATACCAACTTTTTGAATACGTGTTAAATTGTGAAAATAATATAATGTTTTAAGTTAATTCTCTCATTAAATTATATATATACTCACCCTACATTACTCATTTCCTGTTATAAAATGTGGATTAGAACATTAAATAATAACTATCAAATTAGTATTTAAAATTTTTTTAAAAGTTTATGTCCAACCTTGTATATTTTTCATCATATTTTAGAAAATATAATACTATTTTCCCGTTGTTAGAGTCCCTTATCAATACTATATAGGTGACATCTATATAGTATTAGTATTAGAGGTGACAGATTGTTCAGTCCGTTCCATAGTTTTACATGATGTCAGTTCTATAGCAATACGAGTTTTACTATTGTATTATCAGAAAAAACGGTTGTGAGGGCAGTTTAACTCAAAGTATGACGCTGGGCTTACACGCAAGGTCAATGTGGTTGGCCATTTGGAACGAGTAATGGCCTAAAAATTTAATATTATGTTTCTAGTCATAGAGATTTCACTTTTAGTAAAAGTAAGATCAAGTATTATATTAACATGTTCTAAACTTAATTATCTATTTAAATATAGATTTATTTAATTTTAAAATTGTGGTGAGTAAATCAGGTTAATTTTCAAATTTTGGTCAATAGTTGGGTGGAGATAGAAATGTCAAAAGTTCGTTTTAGACTAGTTTTTGCTAACCAACATCCGACCCGAAGGCGGGTCCAGTCGCAGCTAAACCCAATCAATCTCATATGCAAATGATGATATTTCTCATGGGATTGGAAGGTTCAAGCCCACTTGGCCAAAAGAGACATGCATCCTGCCCCTAGGAAAAGTGAAGCACTCCACAACAGCCTCAGCCGCCCACTTTTCTGCATCTTGGGGCTCATGAAGTCGGCCGCGCAGAGATCCACCAGCGCCATGTATATTAAGATACCAGCCGATGCTGCATTAAGGATCCCCTCCACTATCAGGGCCGTGGGGCTGTTCTCGTCGTAGACGGTGGAAACGCCCATCCCTACCGCGATTCCGACAGGCGTGGTCAGGGAGAAGAACATCACCATGACTGCAACAGAGGTGGCCTTGAACTTCGCTTGGGCGATGCAGCCTCCGAGTCCCATTCCCTCGAAGAACTGGTGGAAGCTCAGGGCGCCCAAGAGTGGCCGGATGGTCTTCGGATCCTCAGATGCCCCGAGCGACATCCCGATTATCACCGAGTGTGCTATTATCCCTACTTCCAATACCTGCCGCCATGATAATCAAAATCTAACCATTTTAGATATTGTTGTAACAAAAAAGGTTTTTTTTAATGTTTTAGAATAAACTAGAGATTAGACGGATATGTTACCTGCGAGATGACTCTATGCCGGAGGAGGTCCGATTCCGACGAGAGGCCACCGGTGGTGGAGGGGTTATGGGATGGGAGTTACCATTGATGGCGTGCATGTGGGGGTGGAAAAGATCTCCATGAGGCGCTCCACACGCCTCCTTGTCCCCGCTTATACGGTCCGCTGCCTCACCGGAGGCGTTCTTATAGTGCCTTCCGGTGTAATATGATGTAGCAAACACATCGATCTGTAATGTTATTATGGCCGCCATCATCGCCACGAAACCAGCGAAGGGGAAGTTGCTCCATACGTCACTAGTGAGACAGGGCGAGGTGAGGCTCTCATTGGCGTCCGGGAAGATGTGGATGAACCCCGTGGAGAGGATCACACCGGCCGCAAAGGCCTTCACCACGAAGAAGACGTCACTCTGGGGGCCGAGCGAAGGCACCACATTTCCCAACATGGGGATGCAGACGCCGATCGCCCCCGCCACGAGAATCGACGCAATCGCCCCGATCTTGTACCGTAGGGCAAGGGCATTGCCACGGTGGAAACTCTCCTTGTCGCAGATGGACTCCCCGAGGGCCACCTGTAGCAGGTTAAGGATAAGGATGCAGAGTGAAATGCCGAGGGCGCCGTAGCCGGCGGTGCTCATTCTTGGAAATCGGTACAAGGGAGAGGACGGCTAAGAAGAAATAGCCTGTGAGATGGGAGTGGGAGTGGTAGTGGCGAGTCAGCATTATAAATGGCGGTAGGGTTACCAGAACAAGATGACGACATCCCTCGAATACGTGCGCGTACATTGGTCGAGGCAACAACGTAGGAAATTGTTCCGATTTATATCTCTTGAGCCGCTGGATTGGTGCAACAGCTCTTGCTTGGGTTGTTCATCACACTATGCCCGACACGTGTAGGAAGATGGCATGGTTTACCATTATAATTATGTTGTAATTGGTTCATGGGAACTAACCATGTTGACTTTTTCTCATTTTACTCCAAATTTGGAAAATCAGATGTTGCAAAGATGTTGACATTATTTTTTCGTGGATTAAATTAAATGCCATAAATTGGAAAAATACCCAATGCCCAAATCTCAACACTAGTGCTTGTACCAGCCCTATCCATATGAGTCAACAGCATTTATGTGGCTATGATATTAGTTGACTATCATATATTGAAATTTAGCTAGTTTAATCCCACATGGAAACTTGCTCCTATAGATACTAAGAAAAAACAAGATTTAAACAACCATCAATGCAACAATCAGCAGTTAAGTGATCGGCTCACATATTTGTACTGATGTTCATAATGTAATTACATATATATGAGTGTATAGGATGAAATAAATGTAGCAATATACCACTAAACAAAATTGGTTCCATAATCAAATTCAAAATCTATACCCAGTCGGGCATAGACTGACTATCTTTTTGGTTCTGCCTCCTCTTTCTCATCACCATCGTAATACTCTTCATCCTCTTCCTCGTCATCATCAAAGTACTCACCGTACTCTTCAAAATACTCTTCATCTTCATCTTCATCTGTAATGGACTCATCCTCACCATCTTGCATCAGATATCCGTCTCTTGGCTGTTGGCCCCTCAGGTGCTCCTGAATCCTATCCCGGATTGCTGTGCCCTGGCAACAGTAATTCTAAAATGTTTAATATCTGCACTCCAGCAATGTCTGAACTCAAGGAAAGCTCACCATCTTATGGCAACCTTCTTCAAACATCTCAAGAAATCCAGCAACCAACCGGTCAGCATTATCCACCCATTCATTACGAGTCATGCTCGCAGTCTTTGCTACAGATTGAATCTTGAGAAACAGGGAGCATCCAATCAGCGTAATTCATGGCTAGTAAGGCAAAGCTACTCTTCATGGCTAGTTGCCATCCCATAACCAAAAGTGCTCAGTGCAGTTACTATTAAGCAAATAAACCTTTTCGCCAACCCTTTCTTGCTGTTCCTTTACTTTCTCCTGCAATTTCTTCAGCCTCCTGTTCACCCTCAGTCGCTTTTCCTGTTCACACCACAGCATAAAGAAGAGTGAATTCCTTGGGGAAATATAGCTGATAAAAGAACTCTAGTTCAGACTAGTAAAACCATGCCTTGACATAGCTGACACCCAGTTCTTTCCTTGAATATCCACGATCCAAGTTCCTCAGGACATACTGATTATAATCCTTGACTATCCGCATGATAATATCTGATGTGGAAATCCCATCAGTACGCTTTGTCTCCTTAAACCTCCCCACAGCTTTCACCTGGAAATTCCCTATTTCAGATGAACAAATTAACTAGAAAACAAGAGAAAACCTGGGAAAAAGTTCGTGCATAAATCCAACATACGAATTCGTAGACATCATTTCCTGCTCCACTGGCATCAGCATATCTGTAAAATGATCAACCAAACATCATATTAGAAAATTGATATTGTTATGATTGCAAGAGTAAATGTACGAGCTTCTATGCCATTTTAGTCAGCAATCTTACGGAAGAGAATCATGAGCAACAAAGTCGATCTCGTGCTTGTCAAGAAATTCCTGATTGATGACCCATGGAGCATTGGGAATGACCTCATCCACCCACCTGAGAAAAACATATGGAAGGAAAAAAAAATGGCCATCGCATGATACTGTCAGCAACAAAAACGATGGGCAGCTGAGGAATAGGAACTTCTACTGCCATGACAATGTAACTCCTAAGAAAAAAATGGCAAAAGATAATTGCTGAAGCTGCAACTCAAGTTTTCAGAATCATAAGTTCACATTTTCCCTGTAGAATTCATACAAGCAGTGTAAGTGAGAACCTATGGTTGAATGGGTTGATTAATGGAGTAGTAACTATGAAAGCATATTACCCAGAAGGAAAAAGAAAATAGAACCAAACCAGCAGCAATTATACAGCATACTTGCAATGACGAAGTGATTCATAGCGCTCGTCCTCAGTCATGACAGTTTTGCCTTTGTACTTGTGGGTGATTTCATCACTACAGCAGCCGACCAATAAGTAAGTATTGGGGAACCTGAATCCACAAATTTCCGATATTCATTCAGATGCAATGCGCAGAACTACTACTATCAGAAATGGTGAAGACAATATATATATATATATATATATATACGAGAGCTTGAGCATGAGCTGATAGTCGGAGCGTGAGGCTCCGTGAGAGGCAAAAATACCCAGAATATAAATCAGCTGGAAATAATGAAAAGGTTCGAGCTTTGCAATAATCGCGTTATTTCAGGTCAGGTACGAAGAGAAACAGGGGGAAGGGAGAGAGAGAGAGAGAGGAACCAACGATTTCTTGGCCTGCTCGAGAGCGCGAGCGTGTCCGAAGTGGAAGAGATCATAGATCCCGTCAGCATAGACGCGGACGGGCCTGTCGGCGTCCACCCGATCAGAGCCGCTGGAGTTTCCGCCCGATTGGTGATTTTCCATCATCAACTGTAATCTGCGGTAGGACCGGAGGGGTCGGTTTGAATGCGCAGCTGCACCAGCGGGTCCTACACTCCCAGTTAGCCAAAAAGAAATCAATGGCGATGGTCCCCTCGTTTTTTTGGGCAAAAACAGACAAGGAAGTTGACAGTCTTGCGCATCAAATCTTATATACATGGGTAAATACAGTGGAGCTATTACAATTGGATGGTTGGCATCAAATCTTTTCATGCTAATACTTCAATCTTTATTTTTAATTTACTAACAATAGCACTGACATCAGATCCAAATCTAGAATCCAATACAAGTATAAACCAGCTGACACTGTATTTTCTTTGATTTTTTTAAGAGAAAAAAAAGAAGCGTATTACTGTTCATCTCAAGATCAGTCAGCTCACTAAAATTTCCAGGAGGGTCATCTGATCTGATATAGCTGCACTTCAGTGCTTATCATGTCCTCAGCGATTTCACAGCCATTCGATGCATACCTATGATCAGTAAACTTCACGAACATCTCCACGCCAACCTCCACGCGGTGGTGACGCAGTGGTGACGTACGACTGACTTCACAAGCCCTGTCTGCTTCCAAGCAATTTCCTCTGCAAGTGCACATCCCTATATAGTCGTTGCCAACAAAGCCTTTCCTTCCCATGATCTCCACCATCTCTATCTTCTTCTCTACTCGTCGCCTTCCTACATAATCTCTCTCTGTGTTGCTCATCACTTCAGGGTTATTGAGGATGAATCAGTCCCATTACAACTACCAGGACCAGCCCCCCAGTAAGATCAGTTTAATTTTTACTCCTCTATATCATCCTCTTCTGGGTAGACTCGCGGCAGGGAATTGAGTGGTTGAGTTTGTGAATTATATACATCTCTCTTGTCTTGATAGTTTTTTTTTTCAAATGGATGTTTGGAGATTGACTGGGATGAATTTGTGCAGTGTCATACCCAGCACCGGCTGTAGTTGCTCAGCAGAGACCGTACGTGGAACCGCCCCCTGCAGGTTACCCCGCCAGAGACGGCCAACAACTTCCCCAGCAAACGGGTTCGATCGAGACCAAGACCAGGGGCGATGGCTTCTGGAAGGGATGGTAAGTTGGTCGATAATAAATCCTCGAGATCTCCAAAAAAAAAAAAACTCGTATATTCATCTTCAAAACAGCTGGAGTCTGGTGTTACTAAAGCTCGGTTTGAACCTTTGAGATGCGCTGATGGATTCTTCATTGATGCAGTTGTGCTGCTCTGTGCTGCTGCTGTGTCTTGGATGCCTGCTTCTAGAGACCGACTCGACCGCCATGGATGGATCCTCCTGCACTCCCATTACCATCCTTTTGTTTATCTTTTGCATCTCCAGGTTTTCGATGCTGAGAATGTGATATTTCACCGCGTTCACAGTTTGTTTGACATCATACTGGACTTGTATGCTGAGAATGTGATATTTGCTAGCTTTAATTTAAACACTGATCCCGAGCTTGCTTGCTTGTAGTTAACCTGCCATGGCGGAAGCTCTCCCTCATCAACATCCAGTGTATTGTTCCTTATTACGGAGAAAATAAAATATTGGGTATTAGACAAAATTTTAAATCATAATTAAAAGATACCAATCGACATATTAAGCACCTAATCCCACTCTATTATTCATGTAAAAGGAGTCCAATTATTGAACCAACACGACTTACTTTTGAATTTATTAATGCCGATATTCTAGATGGTGGCCACGCGTCACAATGACCTGGCGATCCCCGGTGTTCTCGCATTTATTCTATACTTTCCTCTCCTTCAATAATTTGCAAGACACGCGTCATAAGATAAGATAGGACTTCTTAATTTTTAATGAAGGAAAAGGACTCATTCTATTTAATAAAAATAAAAATAATTTATATTTATTTTAAAACAGGAAAATTATAATAAATTTAATACGAGTATATTAAAAAGGGATATTTTTCCAGCTCACGTCGCCTCACCAGCACCCACCTGCCACCTTGGATACAGCTCTTCTAAGCAAGTTCCTCTTTTTCTTCATGGTGGTCGCCGATCCTTCCTTGCACCCTTGGCCTTTCCTGTACGTCTCTTCTATATAGTAACTGCCAAAGGGATTCCATACCCAGTCATCTCCTTCATCTTAAGCTTCTTCTCTCTCATTCTCATCTCCTTGACTCGCCGCATCCGTGCATAATCTCTCTCTGTGCGTTGAAGATGAACCAGTACGACTACCAGAACAAGCCCCCAAGTAAGATGAAATAGCTCCTCTAAACGTTCGTCTTCTTCGTAGCAGTTTTGCAGCGAGTTCAGTCATCCAATCTTGTGAATTATTATATATGTGTCGCCTTGGTTACCCTATTCAAATTGATCTTTGGGTTTGACTGGGATGGATTTATGTAGTGTCATACCCTGCGCCAGCTGTAGTTGCACAGCAGGGACAGTACGTGGCACCGCCTCCGGCAGGTTACCCCACCAGAGAAGGCCAACAGCTTCCCCAGCAGACGGGCCCGGTCGAGACAGATTCCAGGGGCGATGGCTTCTGGAAGGGATGGTAAGTTCATGTTGATCCGTACTTAATCATCGAGATCCAGTCGGTGGAGCAAGAGATGAAACATAAAATCGTAATTCGATATTCCTGCGAGGTTCTCGTTGGGTGATAGACCTTAAACTAAAAAGCTTGAATTGAACAACCTTTGATAGAATTTCTGGATCCCAATTCATCTTTAGGCGGCTGGTTATATGCACCTTGATTGATGTACCCGGTTTCTGTGATTGTTGCAGTTGTGCTGCTCTGTGCTGCTGCTGTGTCCTGGATGCCTGCTTCTAAAGAATCCATTACCGCCCTTGTGTTGATCAGTTGGAGCTATTCTATTTAGGACTCTTGGGGTTATAGTGCTGTGGATATGATGTATTACAGTTTGTTTGTTTCACGCCGTAATTGATTTATATGGATTAGTGATCAACTCCATTCCCTTCTTTACAATTCGTGTATAATTGATAGCTTTGGGCAAGACCTCAAGCTCTCCGTAATCAACATCGACCACGTAGCAAGTGGCTAACTATTTTATATTATAATTAATTATATATACCATACCTTATATGTTTTTAAAAAATATATTAAAGTATTTACATTTATGAAGCATGAATTATTGGTGATGAATGGAGATGGCAAAAAGAGTTTGGAGCCGTCCCAACACGGCTTTCAAGGAATTGGATCGGTTTAACCCATTCTGGTATTGAAGTAAAATGGTGACAGATCAGTTTGAATGTTCGTATATCATTTTAATTATTATCATGTTGATTTTTTTATTTAATTAGTTGGGGTAAGTTTTTTATTTTAAATTTTAGAATTTTTGTAGATTACATCTAATTTCCCAGAAAAAGTTGAATATAATTATGTATTAATATATTATATTTAGTGTTAATTTATTAATATAATACAATATCTATACTCCCATCAATCCATTTCCATAACTAGATGATATAATAAAATAATTTAACCTATCAGTGGCAACGAAATCGATAGTTCATATTACTCACTTTTTTTAACCAACAATTTTTTTGCTTTATCTCAACTTTTTTAGGACTTATATGGGTGATTTTTTATATTTTTCTATTTTGTATTTATTTATACTTTCGAAATTTATTTGGTAATTGTATAATATTACGTAATTTTTTATAAAAATTACGATTTTTAGCATTAATGCTTGGTTTGCTCCATTCCCACTTATATCTCCCTTTATGCCATATGGTCACATTTATTAAAATACTTAAAATTTTCCAAATTCTTCACTTAAATAACTCATATTTTATAGATTTTACATTTTAATATTTAAGTGATATAAAATTACTATTTTACCTTTACACATTAAAAATTTCTCATTTTTATATCTTAAACTTCGAAATCTCTACATCTAAACCTAAAATTTTTTTAAACACATTTTATTTTAAAAAATACATTAATTACATTTTAATTTCTAAAATAAATAAAATTATCATTTTCCCCTTATTTACAAAATTCTCATTTACAGTGAAGGTCTCTTATTCTTGTTAATTTTGTCGGTATAGGCTCAACTCGATTTCCATACTCCCACCAGCAGTTTCAGTCACACCTTGCAGGTATTTGACGTCTGCGTTTGTGTTTTTAACTTGTACTCCTATGTGCAACTTCTCATATCAATTTTGCCAGCAGAACAACAACAGGATCTCACACACCCCCTTGGAAAGTTCTGAATGAGTCCCAGGTTTCATGGTATCAGGTTAAACCTGGCCAAAGGTGCCACCTTTCTCTGTTAGGAGGCATGCACGGTGTGATACAGATATTAATCCAATGCATAGGATGTTTTCCAAGTTTCTTTCCTCTGGTGAAATCCATAAAATGCGTGTTTTCTATGCGTTTGTCTGCTGGATATTCAGTATAAATATTGTCTCACTTGAGACTTGAAAGTTGAAAACACGTTGTTTCTATTTTTCTTGGTAACAGATGAAGAAATTTTATAATATCTGTTTCCAAAATCTAAAGCAAAGTTTAATTCATGAAATGAATAGTAAAAGAGGCCAACTGTGAAAGCATATTTGGATGTACTTTGGGATGGGAAGATTTTTGGTGGTGTGGTTGAGCAAATTTGGGGAATGTGAGGAGTTTCTTGGAAATTACATGGTTCACAAGAATAAAAGGCCTATAAATTGTTTTTACATTTATTTAATTATTATAAATAATATAAAATAACCCAAAAAGCCCCTAAATTTTTTTAATATAAATAATTAATGCGTGTGAGCAAAACAATAGCCATCAACCTTTTTTCTATTTCTTTTTAATTTTATTTTCATACTTTATAATTTATTCAGTTTCACTTTCACATTAGAGTTTGGATGGCTCACCAACCTTTATAAGCGGAATCAAAAAAATTCGATTTATTTATTTGTCCAAAATTAAAGTTTGATAGCACTTTTGGATTGATGTAATATAAATAAATATAATCACAATCAGTTTCGAAAATTATTTTGGTTTAAATGCATTATAAAAGTTAACGAATATGATTTAATTATAATATAATATAATCTATTGGAATGAGAATTACCAACTAATAAAATAGTATATTATTTATTTATTATTTTATTTTATTCAAAATGGATAATATTATTATTGATTTAGAAATTAATTAAAAAGCCAAAAAAATAAAGATATATTTCTGCGGCCTCCGACCGCGGTGGCTCAAGGCAGCAGCTTCCTGGAAGCGGGATGGTCCCTGACTGTCCCCAATCGGCGGCGTCTTCCACCCCCACTCACTGCCATTTCCCACTACAAAAAGAAACAAATCCACGTGACATATCACTTGCCGTTCAGTTTGCCATCATTCTCCTAAGATGGACGGCCCTGATTTTCCCAGCTACCATAAAGGAGAGTCCAACTTTGACCATCTTCTTCCTCCATCTACTTATACCACAATCAACCCTCCACCATTTTCCTTCCTCCACCTCAATTATATGCCCTGTCATCATTCTCTGGAAGAGCTTCAGTTTTTTCTGTACATGGCCGCCACCATACCATGACCCAAACCATGTCTCACCCAAACGACTGGGCTCAGTTCTACCGCCAGATCAGCTTCTCCGACCAAGCCGATGCCCCTCCTCCTCCTCCTCCGCTGCTGTCAGTCACCGGCCTCCTCCAGTCACCCGAGACGACGTCATCCATAGCCGCCGTCACCTCAGTCTCATCTGCAGACACCGCTTTTAATCCAGCGCAAGGGAGCAGCAGCTCAGGTGCTGCTGCTGCCACCCTCTGCCCTGGCGGCCGGGTCTCGAAGCCCAAGCGACGGCGGTCCAGGGCTTCCCGCCGGACTCCGACGACTGTCATGAGTACCGACACCACGAACTTCCGGGCCATGGTGCAGCAGTTCACTGGAGGCCCCGCGGCGCTCTTCCTGCCCGGTGCCGGCGGCCCCAGGCCGCCCTCCGCCCTCAACATCAACTTCGGGATCGACGTCCCGGCCGGAGTCCGAGCTCAGGCGGCCAGTCACCTCGCAACGTTCCACCACGGGCAGCACCCGCTCCAGCGCCACGCCGATCATCAGCCGCCAGTGATCGGTGGTCTCATGCAGGACCAAGTGCTTGCCAATATGCTATCCCTGGACTGCAGCACCGGCGCCGGCGCCGGCGCCGGCGCATCCCCGGAGATCCCTCCGAGACCTCCTTTCATGCAATGACGTACACATATAGAGGGCATTGATAATCTTCCTATATACCCAAAGATCAATAAATTAATATAATCTTATTTTTATCATTTCGGGCATTGGTTTTGATTTGAGAGATGGATGGGCGTGACGTGGGCTTTCAGGCACCATTCAGATCAGATCAGAGTAGACAATGGTTAGGCGAATAGGAAGAGCATGACCGCATGAGAAGAGGGCTGCCCTTTGTTTAATTGCTTTGGCTTCTAGAAGAAATGGGAAAACGTGAGCAAATAGTACATATGTTGAGATAGACATAAAGCAGGATGTTAGGTAATGTCTCCTCTGTCTTTTACTCCATACAAACATTGACTGATTAAGGAAGTCTGTCATCTCACATATATGTGTAGTCGATCACCCAACTTACCTAAAAAGTCATGTGGGTCTGATTAATTTGGTGCTACATCACTTAGTTTATTGGGTTAGTTCAGTTTAAGGGGTTTGTTTTTTTTAGCTAACCTAAATAGGAAGACCAGTGACCTTACATTTACATCAATCTAACTTAGAGACAACATGGAAGATTATTCAACGTTGTCGCCCATTGCCCGCAGCATTTGTTGCTTTTTTTATTACCCACGTGCACGGAGATGGAGGGGGACAGAGAGGGGTACTGCGGCTGGACGTGGAATCCACCCAAAGGGGAGATATTTATCAGCAGCCAGTAGCCACATCCATTTGCATTACCTCATACGCTTTCACATTCACCATTGATGTACTGTACTCCTCCACGAATCATGTCAAAGAAGGTCGGTCGTTGGTCTGCTAACCCAGTCTAAGTTTATGGCTGTTGAGGGTGTCTACAAGTAGCATTAGATTTAGGGGAGACCAGAAAATTCCACTCTTCTCAAGTCCTTGTTAGGTAGCTGTCTAATCTAGTTGTATGCATCAAGATAGGTGCAAATAAGTGCACTTTTATCCGATTGTCTTGTCATTCTTCTGACCTTTCTGCATTGGATATTTCTGAGCCTCCTCCATCAGTAGCAGCACATAGACACGCAACAGCATAATCAAATCAATCAACCAAACCCGTAGCATTGCATTGTCTGTTATTCAACAAGTTTTTTGCTGTGCAGTAGTAGATCATGACTCATGCATATTTTGAATACCTGGTGTGTGCAAACCATTCTTAGAACTAGATGCTGAAGCATGCAGTTGCAAATCTAATGATCTTTCTGTCTCTGTTGTTTAAAGCACATTGCATTGGACTGACTTCTCAAGGACAAGAGAGGAAAACTTACATCACAGAACATCATAAGATACAACATGACCATTGGAACAGAGAACATTATACAGGCTTGTAAAGGTCAAACTTGATCCCATCATTCTCAAAAGAAAAAAAAAAGGAAGAAGAAAAATAGGGTCAGAAGAAACATTCCGGATCAAACCAAATCCCTACCATCAAGTCAGCATCTTTTATGACCTTCAGGGAGGTAGAAAAAAGGTTTCTCGGGAGAAGAAAGGGAGAGGGAGAGGGAGAGAGCATATAGTACACAAACTTAGCTTCTGGTTCTGTCATCTAACATGGACCACAGGCCCACCGGGTGAGTAGTGCGGGTTGGGGGATCGGCACATCCCACCAGGACCCACATTTTTTGTGAATCTCTGAGGGGTTCTGTAATCGGGTACCCCTCTCATTGGGAATGCTCCGCCACCTGTGATCGTATCAGAGGACAAAAAAGATGGCCAGACCTCATTTGGACCGTCGGTCCCACCCTGCAAAGGTTCCAGGGTCTCGACCACGTCACTCATTAAAGGTCTTGCCTTCGGGTTGTGACTGAGGCAGTAGTAAGCCAAGCTGCAGGCCTTTTGGGCAGCTCGTACCGGGTACTGATTCTCCAGTCGGGGGTCGATTATCTGAAAGAGCTTCCTCTTGTCGTTAAGCTTGGATCGAGCCCAGTCTACCAAGTTCTGCTCCTTGTTAGGCCGGGTCTTGTCCACAGACTTTCGACCGGTTAAGAGCTCCAAGAGCACAACTCCAAAGCTGTACACATCGCTCCTTGCTGTCAAGTGGCCTGCAAACGATGGCCATTAAAATGATCCACACTGAAAATCTCAAACTTGAGGATATCAATACCAAAGTGGTGGCTATTAGAAGTATTTCCAAAAGGTTGTTCGTCAAGGAAATCTTCCTAACAGCTTGGAAAGCTACTTCCTACTCCTAAAACACGATTTTTTTCTTGAAAAAAAAGCCAATGTTTTCCCAAGGGATCACAGAAACATCTGCTTAGAAGGAATTGAAGGTCACTAACAAGACCTGCTTTTGAGGAATTCAATGGAAGTTCATTGCCCATCTGCAAGCTTAGAATTGGTGGCATAACTGAAGGTTACCTGTCATCACATATTCAGGGGCAGCATAACCATAAGTACCCATCACCCGTGTTGACACATGGGTCTCGTCACCCTGAGGTCCAGCTTTAGCAAGTCCAAAGTCCGAAAGTTTTGCCGTGTAATCCTGCAGCCAAGCAGGTAATTTCCCAAACTCGTGCTTCAAATGGAGAAAAAGGTGAAGGATATTCAATTAAACAGACTCAATATGCTATATGATCTCAATATATATGGTGAACTCATTAAAACAATCTCTTTATTTCATACTGAGAAGGGTGCGTCGGAAGACTTAGAGCACCGAAACTCACAGAGTCCAGCAGAATATTGGAGGTTTTGAAGTCTCGATAAATAACTGGCCTCTCAGCATTGTGGAGGAACGCGAGTCCCTTGGCAGCCCCAAAAGCAATCATCATTCGTGTGGACCAAGACAGAGAAGAACTCGCCTCTACAAGTCTCAAGAAAGGCATACATAATGAGGTACATAAAATTCAAGCCCAGATGCATGCAGCAATAGATTTTATTTTGAAATGAGTTATAAATGCCCAGCAAGACTATTTCTAGATGAAAAACTACTGGTTTTGGTAGACCATATTTGCTCAAATTATCCTCAAACTTCATGGAGGTTTCTGACCAGAGACAGGGAAAGGATTACAATAACTTAAAAACCAACCACTTCAAACTTTGAATTTATTGATGATGTTTCCACAGTGGCTAATATATTGTTGAGCAAGCTTTGAGTATAGATCCTATGCATGATTTATCACATAACCATTTTAAGCAGTTAGCTACACTTTACCAGACTGTCTTTCAGCAACCAGACATGCATTAGGTAAGCATTAAGTTGATAGGAAAAGGGGTAAAGGATAAAGCAAGATAAGTAGAAGAAATGAAAGGTGTTTACACACTTCGAAAAAGGTGGTTCTCAAGGCTTCCTCGGAACATAAACTCATAAACGAGTAGTCTGTGATCATCTTCGCAACAATACCCGATCAGTTTCACCAGATTGGGGTGCCTGAGCTGTCCGAGAAAGTTGACTTCTGTCTGCAGATCAAGTCAACAGCATGTAAGCGCAGGATTCCACAAGTTCAGAAGGAGCTAAGAAATCAAAACAAGGGTAAATAGATGGGTTAGTTGAGAGATTACAAGCCATTCCCGGTGGCCCTGAAGGCCCTCCTTGTTGAGGACTTTAACTGCCACGGGAAGACATTTGAGGCCGACCCTCACATTCTCATCGATGTAGCCTTTGTACACAGTCCCAAATCCGCCCTCTCCGAGGATGTAATCAGAACGGAAACTCTTAGTGATGGTTTCGAGCTCGTAGAGAGTGAAGGCAATCACGTTGGTGTATAAAACAGCGTTCTTTCTGAAGTTTTCGATGCTCTGAGGGGTCGACGAATCGCTCAGATCTGATATCGAGCGGCTGTGCTTTCTCTCGGATGTCGGGTTCTTCGCAGGCAATGGAGATGGCGTGTGCAGCTGAACTGGCAACCAGCAAATTTCGGCAAACTCAAAACCCATCTTTCCAGCAAAATTAAAGCATACCCTCAATTTCATTCCCAGAAAAAGGATGGAAACATGAATTGATCTCATTCAAGAAGAAAGTTTGACGAGCAAAGGACTTCCATTTCAGGACCCACACCCCCTCAAATGTACAACACACAGACAATGTAATCAGTGGAAATATCCCCAACAGCCGAAAAGGTCAAAGCCCAAAATTCATGATTGCTCGCCATCATTAACAGAGAAAGCAACAGGTGGGTGAGAGATAGAAGGGGGGAAGAGAAAAGCACGAGCAACTGAGGGTGTAGATCTGACCTTGAGCATGGGCATTCGACACTACAGCGGATTCCTCTTTAGTACCACAATTCCCCATTATCGAAGGAAGGGCTTGCCCGTCGTCCTACTCAGCAGCAGTGGCCGGTTTAGCTGCAAAACAACCGAGGAAGGAGGAGGAGGAGAAGCAGACGCAGGAAGCAAGTGTTGCAGCAGTGTTGAGCTAGTGGTGATGGATGAGGAGGAGAAGAGGAGGAAGAGTCTCATTCTTTAGATTGCCCAGCCTTTCCCCTGTCCTTCCCCTTATTTTTTTCTCAACCGTGTCACTCACAGACACGCTCTCACACACACAGACACACTCTCTCTCTCACTGTGCAAAGTATCCATATTTTGTCCATTGTACCATTAAAATGATTGCAGCCATTGCAGATTTTACTTTAATTGAGCAAGCAAAAAAATGCAAGCGATTGCAGATAACAAGCTGTGGTGTGGAATCTTTGATCTTTGTTTTCTCTGGAGAAATGCTTGATTTTGGGCTTCCCAGTGAGCAATGGGCTGACAATTTATCCAGGCTAATTTAATTAATACCAGCATCAGCCCATCATTGTCTCTGTTATGCTTGTGCTGTTCAGTACACATTCTCTTCCTCAGCAATGGCGGGTGGCGACAGCTTGCGGATGCAGTGCTATGGAAGCCCGGCGGAGCATGACATCATTGGGTTCTTCCCTCTGGTTCGATATCCTACTATCCAGCTTCTCAAACATTGTGGGATCAAGACCACTAGAGCAATGGCAAGAACTATAAGAAAACATACCGGATGAAAGGACCACATCAGTCAAATGGGTTTCTTCACCGGAGAACCTTGCCAAGAAGAGGGGATGATGCACCTACATCTTACATTGAGCTTGTCTAGATATGAGCTTTTCTTTTTATGCCTTCGAACTTGATGCTGGTAAATGGTTTTTCCTTTGAGAATGCTAATCAAATTATCAAAGTTTGAGCAAGTGATCTTTTCTGGTCCTCTTTTTCTCATATTGTTTAGGACTTCATGTTGTTATGTCTGTTCAATTTCAAGACCTAGTAAGCATCTTGTATTGCACTTCCTCTCAGACTCTGCACCTTTGCACTACTAAAATCATCAAGTAGTTGCATACATTTTATCCTTGAATGTTAGTGTTTAGAATTTACTCTGTTATATGTTTTGTACCACCTGCATCTATACATTCTATGATATAATTCAGGAAGAAAATTTTTTTTCTGAAGGTAAAATGAAAGCATCTATTATGCAGCCTTGGTTAGTATATCACAGCCAAGTCAAGTGCAATTACTGGCACAGCCATATGGTATGCTTAGATGACATCTATAACACAATCTTTTAGGCTAGAAATGTTTCAGCCCTAAATAAGGGTATCTTTGATGTTTACACAGCAAGATGTAACCTGGAAGGCTGGAACTGATACTAAGAGGGTAATTTCATTTATCATTTAGTGTTTTGTCTTTTCATTTGATTTATTCCAATGAATATTGGATGTGGATGGATGGATAGTTGGCACATGATTCCATTGAGGAAGTGGAAGCTCAAAACAAGGAGAAACAGGTAAATACAGGGGACTCTCCTATTTCATTAATCCATAATGACTGGGAATTTTTGTGGGTCAGAGCTTCTAAGAAGGTTGTTCTGTGGGACATCACACTACTATCTTTTGTACATAGTGCTCTAGTCTAAAGTAGAGGGTGCCTCCTATGATTTTTTGCCTTATCATTTGATAGTGCTTGAAGATATTTATGCTAAAATTATCATGAGATACTTCTCTAGATTGAAAATTCTAATATTGAGGTTCTCTAGATTTTTTTTTCTGTAAGCATGCTTATTGTTTTTTTGATACTAGAAGATTTGATGGCAAACTTTGTAATCATGTATGATTTTTGTTCATGGCAATCAATGAGGATGTTTATCACAATCAGTTTTGAGGCATAATGGCCTGAATTTTTAATGGACCTTCCTTTAATTATTTTGGCAATGGTCCTTATTTGACTTCTCTTACTTCTTTGCTTCCTTATCTCATTGACTTACACTCCCAGATGGGTGCCTGGATCCAATGCCTAATTGTATGAGCACCTGAATCATGAGCTTATTATCTCACTTTGTGCCAGCAGATGGAATTGACAGTATTCCATTCCGTACTGGAAAAGCTTAAGGCCATCCCAGCCACACTTGCAGGTGCATAGGAATTTTCCTTTTTCATGATATAAATTGCTCGTGCAGATGATTGATATGAATCCTGCGTTGATAAGCATGGTTCCTGCAGCATCTAAAACTCTGTTGATTCTGTGGGGAAGAAGGTGCTCTGTAGACAGTCTCAACAGTACTTTCACTGATATTGGAGGTCAGAATCAAGCATCAGTTACCCAAAAGCTTGTTCAGCCCACAGTTATCATGCAATTTGGTATTATCTTCCAACTGGCCCACTTCTGAAATTGGTGCCTTTCTTTTGATCCTTTGGTGACAAGTCATCTTGCTTTTCGTGCACTCCTACTCATATTCCTGTTTGATGGCAATCTTCAGATTCTTTGCTATTTCATGTATTACATAGTCCACCAGTTTTTAAAATAAAAGCAAAAGAAAAAAGTTTCAGCAGCTTTTGCACTTCCACCCATTTATTCCATCTTTTCTGCAAGATGCCCAGTTGTTCTTAGAGATCATATGTGAAATTGATCACCTTTCAAGCCTTTCCCTTTTCCACTTTTTGTAGCTCATGGGCTGTATTCTGCTCACCTAAGAACTGGAAATTACTGTAACTAGGTATGGAATAAAGCATCTTTATAGGATGTGGTTCAGGATTGGTGCTCATTGTTTTGCCTAGAACTACTTTGTTGACATACTTCAAGCACTTAAGTCGGATTTAGTAGGATGGACAAAAGGAATGGAATGAGAATGAGATTTGAAAAATATGTTTCATTGATCACACTGGTGGATAAAGTTGATTCTTTGAAGCATGGAATGAACATTCCTTTCAAGTATGTAGGAAATGATCATTGTAAAATTCTAAAAATGAACTTTATTGAAAGGGAATCAAGTGATAAATACTCTTAAAATCTCATTCTCATCCTCTGCACCCTCATACCAGTATGTGGATTAGCGCCATAAGTCAGAAGCCTGAATGGTGATGATGAAAGTTGCTTCAGTGGCTGACCCTCCTTTTGGTTGGTTTATGCTCAGTGCGCATGGCTGACTGGGGAATACAATATTGGGGCAGCTAGTGAAGCATCTGAGGAGCGACCTTACCGATTCGATTCCGTCACTTCAAAGTACAGAGAGAAAGATAGAGGGGGAAGATATGGGCATCAGTTTTCAAGGGAATAAAGTGAGGGTCATCATCATCATCACCAAGGTGGTGGAATATTGCCAAAACCTGTAGAGTAGTAGAAAAAGAAGTCGATTGTTTGGTTTTCCGTTGGCCTCTTTGGTTGCAGGAATCTCAACCCTCAGTCTAGTCGCCGTCGCCCCCATTAATAAATTCTCTACTTGTGTGTAAAACCAATTACCAATCATCACTGGGGTAGGGCACAATTCTTCGGTACCATAGCAGTAAAACCTTAGTGCATGCCATGTCGCTTTCATAGAGCAGCAAATAACTCGCGTGATCTTATCTTCGGTTCTCTTCTCCCAACTCTTGAAAATCACATGATCCACAAATCTTCAACTCGAAATAAGCTCTAAACTGCGTGGCGTGGCCGCATAGGGTCGCTCTCAAATGTAGAAATTCCTGGAACTGAATCTTCTTCCTCTTCTTTTTCATCGGCCTTCCCCTTCCTTGATGTGAATCAAGCCATACATACATTTACATGCACATGGCTCTTCCCCTTCTCCGCTCGTGTTCAGCATCACATTTTCCGGGTCCCATTCCCTTAGATTATTTTTTCCATTTTTAGCAAGTCGTCCCACCCAATGAACATGATATTGTCAACGCTAAAGAAAACAACACCACACTTAGCAGTAGCCCTAATTAGGGTTTCCCTCGCTTTCCATGGAAGCTTAAGTCCCCCGTTTTTCCTCCCTCTTTTTGGTTCCTACGTTATGATCTAACCTGATTTTTTGCTGCCCTATTATGGAAAAAATGTACAGACTAACTCCATGAAAATCAAACATATAAATTACTAATATTAATGTGATATCATTCATTTTGTTTGTTTGACTAAAATATAGTATTGGATCACTCCAATAGGGAGGAGAATGTCCACGTTTGAAATAAGCTCCTTCCATCATGATTGCAATACTTTACCAAATCCCTTCAATAATTAGTTAATATGAAAATATAATCAACCAATAATCTAACTTAATTATATATATATTGCTAATTTTATGATAACTAAATTAGAATATATGTATTCAACATACCCATACCAATTAAGATCTAAGTGCCAACCGACCAACAATATATTTCACCAATAAATATATGAATTTAAAATTATATATTTCGTTTAGATTTTAAATATAATTTATTATAAATTTATAATATTTTAGGTACGAGATGTAGCATGAGTACAATTAAATAAATAAATATTATAAAATGAAAAGTCTAAATGGCGTTGAAATATCAGAAGGTAAGAGATGACAGGTGCCCTTCTTACCACCGCAAATCGGTCCACTGCCACAAGATTAATGATATTTTAAAGCATCTCAAGTTCACCATTATATATATATATTGGTGTCGTTCTTATCAATGGGTTTGTCTTCATCTCCTTCACCCGCCCATCATCGGGAGGACGTCCAATTATCTCCCATTATTTAATATATATAATGAGCATGATAATAATAATAATGTAGATGCATAATATTAACATTATTATGAAATAAATTAAGTGATAATCATGGCTGCCATGATAATATTAAAAATAAATTAAAATATGTTAGTAATGTTGTGATCCACAGAAGGTGTTTGTGGTTCAGAAGTGGTACTGTTCAACGTTGGATTGATTCATCTGACCTTCATTTATAAATACCATACTACTCGTTGCCTTCACCAACAAATTTTTAAATAATAATAATGATAATAGAGACAGAGAGACGTGTCAGAGATGGGGAATCCGTGTCATATGATGTGTGATGGAGGGCGGGAGGGAGAGGCAATGTGGACATTTTCGGACGTTTCCAACTCCATCTTCCACTCTACTCTATTGGTTTCTGTAGCCACACAACATTATGTCATGACCTTTATAAATAAATAGCTTGGTCGTCTTGCTGTTGTTGTCTGATTATTTTTATTTATATTCAATATGATAATATAAATTATTTATATATGTGTTTGATTTACGCCATAAAATTTTATATATTATTTAATTTGTATATAATGAGTTTAGGAAAATTAGAAGTACAAATGATATATTTTAATATAAAGTATTTTAAATATAATATTAAAAATATAATAACAAATTTAATAAAATATATTAATATTATAAATTTATAATATTGTAAACTTTCTATTAATTATTAGAATTATTATTGATATACAATAAATTTTTACATTTTATTTATTTAATACTGTAAATTCAACTTATATTTTACAGATAAGTAATAAAAATAGGAATAATAACCAACTATTAAATACGAATTTAAAATTTCATTTTGTAAATATACGCCCATAGTATAAAGTTATCTGTTTAATAGGATATCATACCAATTTTTGCATATTTACTCTTATAAATTGAGAAAATATCTTAAATTATAAAATATTTACATAAAAATAGTTAAATTTATATTAATATTTTTAATAAAAAATATATATTTATATTGGTATAAATTTAATATAATTAAAATAATAAAAAAAATTGATTGGGCGAGCCGCCCCTCTCTCCAGGTCCGTTGAACTCTTTTTTTCTAATAATATTATTATTATTTGAACGAATATTTGTGTTAATATGATAAATATTTAAAAAAATACAAAGTTAATAGTATCTAGTATTCTAGTTTTGTAATCAATATTATATTTAAAATAAATGAGTTATTAAATAATTTTTTTCCATTTATAATATCAATTATTTATTTTTAATAATTTCATAATTCGCATTATGTCTTGTTATATTTTACAGAAAATATTCATAATATCCTCCCACCACCGCAGCTATACTCGACCTCACTCCATATATATAGCTGAGTTGGGTTTGTTGTAACTTGTACCAGCTTGCTCCTCCTATTAGCCTTCACCACACACCCCTCTCCTTCTCTCTCTCTACCCTGGGAAGTGGAGAAGAGTCTGGTTAGGCTACGCCGAGGCTAGACCAGTTCGCCTACCGCGTTACCAGAATGAATAAGGTCCACCCGAACACAGCCCTCGCCCTCACCCGAACCGCGCCTATCCCTCCCCCGGTCATCACCAGAGCCTCCTCCGGTGGGGCACCCGAGGTGCTCACCGTGTGGAGGAAGTCCCTCCTCCTCAACTGCAACGGCTTCACGGTGTTTGACTGCAAGGGAAACCTCGTCTTCAGGGTCGACAATTACGTCGCCGGCCACCGCGGCGAGATTGTCCTCATGGACGCCTCTGGCAAGCCTCTCCTCACCATCCGCCGCAAGGTATGTATCTTTTTTTTCCTGATTCTCTACCGGAAATAAAATTTAATTCCAGAGGTTTTTGTAATTTACCTTATTGGACCTTCGAGCTGACGATACTTTTTGTTCTTCGTGGGGCGAGCAGAGATTGAGCCTCGGAGATAACTGGCATGTCTTCGAAGGGGAGACCGCCGTTAATCCCCGGTTCACGGCGAGGAAGCAGTCGAACCTCCTCAATAGCAAGTGCCTGGCGCAGGTGAGCTGCGGCTCCGGATCTCCTTCCTCCCCGTCGTCGGCGCCGTCCTCTCCCTCCTCTTCCTCTTCCTCGTGGAGGAGCAGCAGCAGGAGCCAGCTGGCGTACGAGATGGAAGGATCGTACGCACAGAGGAACTGCACCATTTACGACGACAAGCGGCGGCTGGTGGCGGAGATCAAGCGGAAGGAATTCGTCGGCGCTGATGTGTTCAGTCTGATCGTGCAACCGTTGATGATCGACTCGTCGGTGGCGATGGCACTCGTCATCCTGCTCGACCAGATGTTCGGATCTTCTAGACGCTTCTCGACCTAGGCAGCTAGCCGACAGATCGCTCGGGCGTCCAATCAAACTCTTCTAACAGAACAACTCGAGGCGAATAACTGATCAACCATAAGTAATACAATATATATATATATATATATATATATTTGGAGGCGTATCTGTATAGATCGCCGTTGGATGGTCCCCGGTCACCGCCGTCGCCGGATTTTCTATCACGGTTATATCTTCCCCATCCCCATCCCCACCTTGATTTTTCATTTTTGTTTCTCTTTTCTTTTTTTGTCGAGCCTTGTTTTTTTCCTTTTTAATAAAAAAACAGGTTCGTGAGTGGGGATGTATATAAATTGTGCCGTCCGCCATAGTTTTCTTTCATCATGCTTTCTGGAACAGAGTGATGTATCATCCATCGTTCCCGTATTGAAAGAGTCGGGGAAAAGTAAGATGAATAGTCAATAGCCTATTATTATATTGTTAGATTCTCTCTCTCTCCCTCTTGTATATTTGCTCAGGCAATCACAAGGCATAGTTAAAATAAAGCAACAATGATGAGCTCTGACCTCTGCATAATTTATACTGGAAAAATCAATCCGCCCTTTAACGACTCCCAGTCTTGTCAATGCACCATGAGCTTATCTTCAAAGCTAGCACGAGAAGAGCTGGTGTCGATGAGCTTCGACCGAGGCTCAATTTGATGATCTAAGTTGGCCGGAAGCCCCCTTCCATAAAATCAACGGTGGCTAGATCCGTTTCTATGAATACGACGGCCCGTCTCCTTCAAATCTGACGATCTCCGTTGTTTTACATGTCGAGACAGGGAGGTAGTAAGAGAGATGCGGTAGCTCAGGGTTCTCGTGGAAGTTGGGCGGATCACCCGAAGCTGCCCAAGGGGAAGAAGACGGTTATGGTGATATACACACACAACTGAACTGCCTCTTCTGCAGGTGCCCGTAGCAATTGGTGACCCTGGGCTCTCCCTTGGCGTTAGATGCCGCGGTGACGTGCCTGATGGTGGGCTTGCAAATGTTGCTGCTGCCACTGTGATGAGCCTGCATGGATTAGTGGCTCTAGTGATTTTGAGTAAGCCCACTTTACAGGGTGGAACTATTTCACCTTCCTTTTTTCTTTTTGTGGTAGAATTGAGGGCAAAAAAATATTTTAAATAGAAAGTGGGACCGGGAGGGAGGGAGTGCGGTCGACACTTCACTTCCCTCTCTAACTGACGCGTGGCAGTGCAATTCAAAATTCAAACGGCGAAGAGGCGAAGACGCGCCTGCGGACCACCGCCTCCATTATTTTGCACTTACCATAACTAGGGTTTGAATCCTACCTTTAATCATCATTGTCATCAATCCGAGTCCCACTGATCGGAGAAGACGCACAGAGGATCGGTGATGGACAAGTACGAGAAGCTGGAAAAAGTTGGTGAGGGCACGTACGGGAAGGTGTACAAGGCCAAGGACAAGGCCACGGGGCAACTTGTGGCCCTCAAGAAGACTCGCCTCGAGATGGATGAGGAAGGCATCCCTCCGACTGCCCTCCGGGAGGTCTCCCTCCTCCAAATGCTGTCGCAGTCCTTGTACGTCGTCCGCCTGCTCTGTGTCGAGCACGTGGACGGCAGCAACAAGAAGATGGGTGAAGAAGGCGGTGGTAAGCCCATGCTGTATCTGGTTTTTGAGTATCTCGACACGGATCTGAAGAAATTCATTGATTCTCATCGGAAAGGGCCCAATCCCCGGCAGATCTCTCCTTCGGTCGTGCAGAGTTTCCTGTACCAGCTCTGTAAGGGCGTGGCTCACTGCCACAGCCACGGTGTGCTCCACCGTGATCTGAAGCCGCAGAATCTACTTGTAGACAAGGAGAAGGGGATCCTGAAGATCGCCGATTTAGGACTGGGCCGCGCCTTCACCGTTCCCCTCAAGAGCTATACGCACGAGGTCTCATGATGTTTGCATTTTGAATATTTTTTTCCTGTCAAATTGGTTTTGCATATTAAATGCAGATGACAAATATGAGATTGTTGTGGGTGCAGATCGTCACTCTTTGGTACCGTGCCCCTGAAGTGCTGTTGGGATCAACTCACTATTCCACTGGCGTGGATATGTGGTCTGTTGGATGCATCTTTGGTAATATATGATGAACTTCATAGATAATACTGTTCTTTCTATTTTCTAGCAATTCTGTGTAGTGTTCAGTTTCCGAAAAATCATGTCTCTGAAGGATATTAACCGCAGGGGTCGGATGTAAACGGCTGCTTTTCTTGTAAAGTTGTGAATAAATAAGAATCTATAATTTACAAAAAAAAAAAAACAAATCTTTTGTATGCAAAGGCTATCATTTTCTCTTTACCAAATCAACATGTGAATGCCGGCTGTCTAATGTCATAAACTTCATCGATATTTAAGATGATAGATTATCATTTTTATTGCAGCTGAGATGGTGAGAAGACAGGCATTGTTTCCAGGAGATTCTGAGTTCCAGCAGCTGCTTAATATCTTCAGGTTCTTGCAATGGTTTTTGATGCTTAGCTTTGGTCTGATTTTTTTCTCCTGTCATTTTTTTTTTCAGTGGAAATTCCTCTTGATTTGCATTACTAATATGCATGGACTTGGGGTTCATTCTGGGTTATTCTGGTTATTTGAATTGATCACCTGAGGTATGATGATCGTTTAGATTCTGTAGGTTAGCAGATCTAAATGGTAGAACCGTAGAACTTCACAACAGGACCGTGTTCGTGGAGTTTGATTAAATTGTCAAGGGTTATATCTTGCATCTGAATTTGGTGTTCATGTTTCCTGTATTGGTGTTCAAATGTCGTAATTGGATTTTGTCTTTTGAAAGGTTATTGGGGACACCATCTGAGAAGCAGTGGCCTGGTGTTACTTCTCTGCGGGATTGGCATGTCTATCCGCACTGGGAACCTCAGAACTTGGCTCGTGCTGTTCCATCCCTTGGGCCTGATGGGGTGGACCTTTTATCGGTAACCTCATATTACCCTTAACTTGGTAGTGGAAGTCTTCGTTATGCCATCGTGGTCCAAATATGGTCTCTCCAGTCCATAACCTGGTTGATTTACATATTGAACTCGCATATGGGGTTGTAGATTTGCTGTATCTGGTCCAGCTTTAATCTTCTTGCTATTTCTGCAGAAAATGCTCAAGTACGATCCCGCTGAAAGGATATCGGCCAAGGCAGCACTCGACCATCCATACTTTGATAGCCTCGACAAGTCTCAGTACTAAGAGACCCATATTATCAGTTTCAACTGGTGTGAGTTGAGAGCCATTAATCCTGCTGTGATTTGGCTTGTGTTTCTTTCTGTAAAAGCTGCTGCTAATTTTCCTGCACTTGTTCTGGCAATCATATCCATCCACTTATTGGAATACAACCTTTGCAAAGACCTCTTGTCCATGATCTTGAGTTATGGCTTTAGGAAGCCTTTTCTCGCAGTATGGTCTTGAGTTTTCATTGACCATCTCCCTTGAAGCCATGTATACCTTTTCTTTCAAAGATTCCAAACAAGATTCTTTGACCGGTCAACTGCTTGGCCGTGGCAGCCTCAAGTCAGAAATTTGCATTGGTCTTCCTCATCGTACATGGTCTTTGAACTTATAGACGCTAATAGTTCGTGCCAAAGAATAGCCGCCAAACTTGTCACATCCTTTTTCCCATCTTTTCTACTTTTAACACGCAAGGGCAAGGTCTCCGCCTCCCTCTCAATAAATTCAGACCTCAACCTTTATCCAAGGGCACGATTCTAAAAATGGAGGTTTCTGCCAACCCCATCGAAATGGAATCAGTTAATGGTCATTGCTCGCCCCCCTCCGCCTCCGGCTACCGCATCAACCGTGCGTCGGCGGCCTCGTTCAGGCTGCGCAGCCCGAGCCTCAATTCCCTCCGCCTGAGGAGGATCTTCGACCTCTTCGACAAGAACGGGGACGGCACCATCACCGTCCTCGAGCTCTCCCAGGTACTCTCCACCCTCGGCCTGGACGCCGACCTCTCCGACCTCGAGTCCACCATCATGGCTCACATCCGTCCGGGCAATTCCGGCCTCCTCTTCCAAGACTTCGCCTCGCTCCACCGGTGGCTCGACAATACCTTCTTCGGGAGCTGCGAGGAGCTCTTGGCTGACAGTAACGCCCAGGACGAGTCGGATCTATCAGAAGCTTTCAGGGTGCGTAAGCCTATCAAACTGAAACTCTATGCCTATTAACCGCCATAGAAATAGTCCATAAGCTACTGAAGCACAAATTTGTTCGTTCAAAGAGTGTACTCAAGGATCGGATCGGGAATTAATTGTAGGTTTTCGACGAGGACGGAGACGGCTACATATCGGCAAGGGAGCTGCAGGCGGTGCTGGGGAAGCTGGGGCTGCCGGAGGGGAAGGAGATCGCTAGGGTTCAGCAGATGATCGTCTCCGTCGACCGGAACCACGACGGGAGGGTTGACTTCATCGAGTTCAAGGAGATGATGAGGGGTGTCATGGCCAAAACATGACCGCCCATTGAAGTTGAAGTTTCAACTCTTGTTTGGTGGTTTTTTTTGTATAAGTTTCAGGTTTAGTCGTCCTTGTTTGTTGACGAAGAATTCATGTTGGGTTCTTCTGCAAGTTTATGGGCATGCATGCCACCTTCAATCTTCTACGTATACTAGTAAATTAATTACAGTTCCTGATTGGATCTACCAATACGATGTAATATATAATAAAATATTGTATAGTAAATTATATATTTTTTATCTATCGTATTTTTATAATATAAGCTAAATAGATCATTGTCACAATGATATGATTGTATACTATAAATATTAATGGTATAAAAATAAATGTATATGATAAACTATAATATATATACACCACCTAGCTTTTTTTATGTATCATATTTTTATCATATAATAATAATGAGTAATTATTATAATTATAAAATAAATTAATGTTCATTATATAATATTACTCGTACATATTATATAAAAATGATATATATATATTCAATAAACTATATATTATATGCATGATATATATTTATGTATATTATTTTTATTATATAATTATATAAAATATTTTAATATATAAAATTATCTAAAATATTTAAGGATAAAATAAATATACAAAAATATATTAAAGTTATTTTAAGTGAAAATGTTACCATTACTCCAAATCCTAGAAAATAAATGAGTTTTGTTTTAATTCAAATGAAAAATATTGGAGGGTTTCCAAAAAAATTACTAAATTAAATTATTTATTTATTAATCCAAACCTTAACTTACTTGTAGATATCTAGAGTAGTTATTTTTTATTATAATTATAAAATATTTATATATAACTATTATGATATAATCAATATCAATTTATTTTTATTGTAATAACTTAACTATTTTATATATTTTGATTATATAATAATTTTAATATAATATAATATAATTATATATAATAATAATAAATTATAAAATTTAATTAAAAAATAAATTTATTTTTAAAATTTTTTATTAACAAAGGATCAATTTGTAACTACAGGTCATTTACTCCACCTAATATACAATATCTACAAACTTATTCCCCACAAACCACTTAATTTTATTCTTATTTCCCTCCAAATTCTTAATCCAATAATAGTGTATTAATATTTTTTAATAGACTATTTGGATGAAGGATGAGAATGAGACAAATGAATACAAAGGGCATCGTAAACTAAATATACAAGATTTTGGAGGCTTTATGCAAATTGTAGAGACCTTTGAGGCTCTTCTACTAATTTCTACTTGTTACTCACTGCGGCCAGGACCTTACGTTTCCTTTTTCTTCCTCTTGAATGGTCTTTCGTATCTTCTTGGTCTCTCCTCATTTCCACCTTTCCTTGCTTCCTCTGCGGCAAGACAACCCTTCTCCCCCGACCGATCCTTCTGCTTGTTCCAAATGTCGGGTTTATACAACAATCCCAACTTCTCGCCTGTAAGAGCCGCTTCTCCCCAGATTATCAGACACACCATAGCAGATGTTATGGAAAGGTTAGCTGTCCGAGGAAAACCAATGGGAATTTTCCGGCAGGCTGGAGGAAACAGTAGTCTTACCGATTTGGTTGGATTGTTTTCTGATTCGAACTTGATGGGTTTTTTCTTGTTTCGTGCTGTTTTGCAGCAATCAGTACTTGGCGGAGCTCCTAACGGAGCAGAAGAAGCTCGGACCCTTCATGCAGGTGCTTCCCATCTGCAGCCGCCTGTTGAATCAAGGTTGACTTCTTTCTTCATCCGAAAGATTTGGATCTGCAGTTTTATTGATTTGTGCACGATAGCTGCTCTTTGTGCTGTTTATATATCAGTTGATTTCGGTCTTCACTTCTGGGATTATAAGTTTATGACCCTTTTGATATATTCTGGAGCAGATTGTTTTTTTGTTTTCGTTATGTGAAAACTATATAGTCCTTGGGCAGCAAAAACCATTGTTTTTATGTTTCTTTAACAAAAGTTGTTGACTAACAAATCCTAATCAATCTTTCTCTATGAAGTTTGCATCTCTAGCCACTGAATGGGTTGCAATTACATTTTTATGTTTACAGTCCACTCTTTCTGTAGTATCTTATTACTAATCGAAAGCTCTTTCTTGTCCTGAAGTCTTGTAGTGTGTGGATAATTAATCTTGTCGATGAGTAACTTTGCTTATGATGGTTTAACCTGTTCAAGCCTTCTGTTGATAATTTCATTTTTATTTCTGTATGCTCTTTCTGTGTATAAACCACTTCTTTGTGAAACATAGCAACCACTTTTCATAACAATGAGAATATTGGGATGCTGTGCCAAGGTATCCTCTCATATGACCCATGAAACAATTAGAAAACCTCTGATGTAGAACTTATAATTGAATTCAGAGATTTTGCGGGTTTCTGGGATGGCCCCTAACCAAGGTTTCGGAGAATTTGATGGAGTGATAAATGGAAGCCCAAGTCCCATGTCATCTCCCAACATATGGTCAAACTTTTCAGCGGCTGGAGGGTTGAGTGGATGGAGCAATCCCTTGCAAGAGGTGCTGGATTTTTCAACTTGCCTGGCCTTTAATTATTTTAACAGAAATATTTTTTCGGTTTTATCTCAACTGGGATGTGTGCAACTTTAATATTATTTGGGATGAGCCACTGGTATAACAAATATGATAGCTATTGTCAAAGCTCAATAATTTGTATGCTAACATATGTGGGATCTCTGCTTGAAAGATTCACAGATTTCTCTGTTGAGGCCATATGAATTCGGTTGGTTCCATCTTCATGAGAATTTGGGATAGTTCTTGATCTTAATGTGTGACAAATATATATGCAAGATTATATCTGGTAGCACTTGACAACTTTCATTGCAGGAATTATTGTTATATTATAGTTCTCTTTTCGTGCTGTATATATATGAGAATCACAAAAGTTAATTCTTGAGAATTCCATATGCCGGGTGTATGTTTTCCATTTATCTTTTTTATAATTTCTTTCATTAGTTATACCCTTGTATTTAATTTTACCCCCAGGAAGAGATGATTAGGACAAGGCCAGGATATGAGAACCCAAATGATCCACTTCATATATTTGTTGAGACAAAGTTACCTGGCCATATTGTTGACAAGAGGCTCAGACAGGCTCAGGAAGTAATTGAAGGATGGCTGAAACCAGTGGTATGAGATTTTCTCCCAGTGCCTTCAATTTCTATACAGAGGACTGCTGCTAACAACATTTTCACACCATCCAAAAATGGGATGAATCTATTCGAGCTTATTATTTTGAATGATTAGGCCTATGATATGGTATAACCACATTTATTATTGGAGATTTATAAGTAGTAAAGAGAATGTGTTGGGTTATACTCAAATTTAGTTTTTGGAAGAAATGAAACTTAATTTTTATTATCTGGACTGCAGAAATGCATGAAAGATGTTTCTATTTGGTAATGGATAAGTGGGAAGGTTTTCGTTTTCTTTTTATTCCATTAAACTCAAAAGGTGAGGAAAAATATGTGAGATTGCATCCTGTTATGACAAGATTCTGACAGAAGCATGAACTCTCCTCATCATTTGAGAGAATGGAAATGTATCCAGAATGGGAAGTCTTGATTAGGATTTATCCTGCAGTTCTTGTTTGTAATGCCTGCCCTTTTTATGCCCAGGCTGAATCACATGACTATATGAAGAGGAGGCATTTGCAAGAACTGGCAATATTAAATTCAAGTTTCAGGGAAGGGAGTCCTGGGCCTGTTGGAAGCATGTCTTCTCTCAACACAATGGGGATGAAACGTGCCAAGACAGGATGCTGAGTGAGGGAGTGCGATCCCAATTTCATTCTTTAAGATGGCTTCCAATGAGTAGAGTTGTAAGCATAGGCTAACAATGGTGAACTATCGGTTTCTTGGTTATTCGGTTCTACTTCCTCGCCTCAATTTACTATTATTTGTGTGATTGTTACTAGCCTGGTGCAAAATCCAAGTGATCAAAAAGATGGGAAAAAAAATAGAAAGGATAAATCAAAGTATGAATTTGTTGTAGTCTGCTATGTATTGCAGAAGTCAGTTTTGTGTGTACTCAAAGATCATTCTTTGGATATATTCTTGTAGTTGAGACAATACTACTTAGCATCACCAATAATATGAATATACATGTGTGCTTATGCTTCTATTTGTGCCGTCTTATTTTCTGTGGAAGATCAAATTTGAAGGCTCTGTATCAAAATAATGCAAGTTGATGGAAGATTCCCAAGTGGTTGCTTACATTTATGTGGTACTTGCCTGTTTGCTGTCTATTGTATATATGCACATATTTTACAATTGGGGGTGGAAGGTAGCATGGGTGGTGCAAGTGTGTTGGTGCCTGGTTCCTGAATCTTGATCAGTATACATAGCCTTTAAGGGGTTGTCTGTTACCAAAGCGACAGAGATGAAAGGCACAGTGGGGGACCTCAGAGAGGTCTGCAGTATCTTTTTGCATATGCACATGCCAAGTTACATGCCGTGGAGGAATCCTATGAAGGGAATGGGTCTTATATTAATATGTCGTATTTCAAGGGACCGACATGGAAATTATGGTCCCTTAGAATTTGCTTGCCTTGGGACAAAGATGCATCAGATGATTGTCCTTCAAATCCAAAGCTTTTTATTCAACCCATTGGTATTTAGAAAATTAGTCAGTTGAAGGAGATTCTCAATGCCTTCTGATGGGTAAGACCCCATCTTGGCGTCGATGATGGAGAGCATCATTCCAGACCGGTTTGCCATATTTACCTGGCATGGCACCATGAAATATCTCTTTAGTTTCTAGAAATTAAAAAAAAAAGGTTGGTATTTGCATGATCAAAACTTTTGAATGCTTGAGAATAGTTCATTTCAGCCATTCTGAACTATGGCAAAATGTAAATGTGGAAGATAATAAAGGAAGGACAAAAAGTGAAAAGTAAACAGTAGAAAAGTACAAAATTGTATGTGCTGAGTAGTAGAGGTTTTGGTGGAAACTTGTATCACTTCATGTAATTCCACTCTTCTAAAGTCAACCTATCGATTCTAAAGCAGATGATTCTCAAAAAGGCTAAGTTTTACTAGGGTGCTACCACATTGTCCTCTCCCTCTCAATCCCACAATCTGGTATTCAAAGATAATTCAATTCAATGATATGTCAAGCCCAATGTTAACTCCATGGAAACAAGATTTATCTGAGTTCAAACAGAACGCCTGGTACCATACCGGAGAGCCAATCCTGCAAGGTGCCATTGGGCATGAACTCATACGCCAGCATCTCTGCAAAAGTGAAAAGTAATCACAATACACCAATTCAGTTGATATAATTCTTCAAATTGGTTCATGACATCAGTAAAAATAGTGTTGTAAAAGCATCATACAAATTTCCAAAAAAGCCCAAAAGACACCACTTTCTTATTCAACATGACCAGTCGCAGGAAGATATTGAGTCAGGAGTTCAGTGGGGAATCATGGACCAGTGGACAAGATTGATTCTACTTTGTTCATACCATGATTGTGTGTAGAATCCCGCATAAGCTCCTGGGTTTCCATGATGCATCCTTGACGATAGATTTATCTGTGTTAATAATTCTCTTTGGCCCTGCAGATTCGGCTCAGCTCGTTTTATGGCCACTAATGTATGATCAGATAAACTTCCTTTGTAAACCTTCCCACAGCCAACTTTGCTAGAGTTGTTAAAGTTGTGAGAAGCCAATGCCATCTCTCGGAAAGTGAATGATTTCACACCATCAACCTTCATTGAAACTTTTTAGGCGTTTCCTTGGTAGAGAATTCTGGCTCTGGCTTCTCCTTATGATAGAGAGGAATGTTAAAGAAGAGACTGACACTACACAAGGCAATTGCTGCAAGTGTAATGGCCACCGTGATTCCCTTATGCTTGACTTTTGTGCTGGGGCGACCACTGCACAATAAGGACAATACAGATCTTTTAGAAGATATGAGAATGATTGCTCACAGATGGGAATATCTTCAAATACATCATCCTAAGCCTGTAGTATCCATCTTCAGCCAGCATAATAGAATGTATTACGACATCACAGATATTAGTCAGCTCTGATTTATTTATTGCAACTTCTCAGCCATTATGGACTCTGTAAATGCAATTGATGTAGTCACTTGCAGAACAATGTTTTTAAGGAATAAGAACTTTTGAATGAGTTATTGTTATAGACTACAACCCAGATAGTTGGTCAGTGCCATTGGCTGGACAGTTCTTAGGAAGGTATGCAAATGATTCAGCTAGACCTATAGCATCTTGGGCCCTAAGTCGAGTCCCCTGCTGCCTGACTACTGTGGATGCAACCCTAGCCGCTAATGAACCGATTCCTTTCAAGTCCGAGACATCCCCTAGCATCCCATACAGTACACCGGATGCATAAGCATCCCCAGCTCCACAAGTATCAATAGGTATGCAAGGTGAAGGAGGAATGTAGATTGCTTCTCCCTTGACCCCGAAGTAGGAGCCCTTAGGTCCATCGGTAACAGAGATTAGAGGGACAAGATGGCTCAGGTACCTTGTTGCAGCAACTGGACTCTCCTCTGGGTTGAAGTCGCACAGAGCTCGGGCTTCATCACTATTTCCCAGAACAATATCTGCATATTCTCCAATGACTTCCCTGGGAAAGACATAAACGGTGTATATAATTAAACTGCTTCCTAGTTACATGGATACGAGGATCCATCATCCAGCAAGAAAAAAAGTCGTTATCCCATAGTAACTACCAAAAGAGAGCGATGAAGGGTCCTGAGCAGATCTCCTGCATCCGACTCTTCTTAAAACTCTCATATCCCAGACGTAAATGATCGAGAAAATGGTAGGAACTAATATTCTGTTTGGTAATAAATAATAAGCCACATAAGAAACTGAAGGACAAACAAATCAGCTGGAAACTATGGTGTCCATAAAATATAGATGGGCAATCCAACATAGCGATCAGGTCTCAGTCCAGTAAAGGAATTGTAATCAGCATGAGAGTATGGATGAACTAACTGGAAAAGGAATGACATGTATTCCATTCTGCTTGGTTAATTTAGGCAGAACATATATACATATGCTCATAGTTGGAAAGTATCTTAAAAACCAGAATCAAGCGCAATGCTAACTTAAAAATGTTAGGAAACAGAGAGTGAATGGTGATCCCTCATAAATGCATGGTCAATTTACTCGCAATCTTCTTGCACACCATCATGAAAGTAGAAAAATTCCATCAAACTCCTAGATCATCTGAAAATAAATGGAATGCTGGAGTATCGACACAGGAGGAACTGATTCTGATTTATGAGTGTAACTCTAGAATATAAATACAAATAAGAACTATACATCTCCCTTTAGTTCTCAAGGTCTTTTTAGAATCTGTGATATAACCTACTACTAATATACATAGGCAGGAAACAACGAGATCCATTTTACACTTTACAGCAATTGTGGTGTTCCTAATAGAGAATGTCAAAATTGTAAAACTAACAACCTACTGAACAAGCTTCATGGAATGAGTAAATGAGAGAACACGGAAAGGTAAAAGACGCAAAAATGTGGCTCAGGAAATTGCTTTACCAAACTAATGCCACAATCACCATCTCTTGAATCATAATCCAAAAAATAAAGTTGCAATTTGACACGAAATGAACATGCATTAGATTGACTATCCTTTACAGAAAGCATCTGATTAAGAAAAAGAAATTCTCAAATGACATGCCGGATATGAACAGTCAAATCTTACCAGAAATCATCATAATGCTTCTCTATGCACGAGACATCTGATGCTGTTATAGCAACCAATGCACCATTTCTGTGTGCTTCTTCACATGCCTTTTTTATTGTCTTAATCGTATCAGGAAGCTCAAACAAATACCCTTCAACAACAAGTACATTTGTTTTGGATACTATTCCCGAAAGGGCAGCATCATAATTAACAGTGGAAGATGTTCCCTGAGAACAAGAACAGAGAAAATTGCTGCAATGCAGTTCCACTCTAAAATTAGCCAACAAAATTAGCAGGAAACTCTGCCAGATATGACATGCAGATCACTAACTGCAACATCTACAGCTCAGTCCAGAATTTGTAGCACCAGAATTGAGTCAGGTACCTGGTAGGCAAGCATGGTGCGTTGGGCATCAGGAGTTGTGAGAACAATAACCGTCCCTGTTGTCCCATCACTGACTGGGGCAGACAGAAACCTGACATTGGCCCGACGCAACTTGGCCCTATAGACACAGTAAGTGAAGATTATAAGAATCACCATCAACCACAAACATGTCCAGCACATTTCCTTCAATGGACCCTCCAAACTATGTAATCTTTCAAGTCCAGTAGAGAGTTCCACCTGCCAATAGACTTGAGCTGAAGTAAAAAAGAGTTTGCAGAGCTCCTCACCTATAAATCCACCCAAAGGATCACTTCCCACACTCCCAGCCATAGCGATGCTAAGTGCATGACCTATAGGCTGGTTGCCAAGCCTAGCAAGGGCAACAAGGCTGTTCGAGAGAGACCCACCGGCAGCAGCCTTATAACTGCAGCCATCCATCGCCCCCAAAACTTTCCCCCTCTCCTCATGGTTGACAACCTTCCTGTGCCCTTGTCTAATCCCTAATTTCTCTAAGAACTCATCATCCACCATGCTGGAAAAATCTACCTGCAACACATTTATGACACCAGACAAAGTCAAAGAAAAATATGGACATTTCACATGTATAATGCGCGCATAAAAGATTCTGGATATCACTAGACATTGCACATTGCCATTACCTAGAACAAACAAATTGGATTATCCAATTAAACGATTTGGAAATTCACAGATTGGAGAGGCCAATCACTAGTGGTTGCCCCAGCTGCCAAAAATTATTTGAAAATCGATCTGCAGATATCACTTGCAGAAATATACACATCTACACTTCACCAAATGCTCCAATATGAACATAAGATGCATATACAGTCAACAAAAATATTAAATAGCAAACATTGAGGAAATAATGGATTTACCATTGATTGGCCTGGACCTACAACATCCCATCTCTCTGGCATCAGCGTAGGATGGTCATCTTCATCTTCTTCTTCGTCCTCGTCCTCAGTCCCACCGACATCATCTCAACGACAGAATGCGCAGCGACAAGAGGACGTGGAAGAAGAGGAGGAGGCAGACGGAGGAGGAGAAGAGCAAAGTTCGAACCTGCTGGACGACATGGAAGCAATATTGAGGCTACGGTTGCAGAGTGAGCCAAAAGGAAGTGGCCCTCGGAAAGGGGTTGTGGAGAGGAACGGAGGGCAGACATAGGACGGGAACGCAGAAGGGTGGGACGGAGAGGAAATATGGGAACCTGGAGGAGGATTGATAGAGAGGATTAGAAGACATTTGCCCTCAATCCCCTCTCTCTCTCTGTCTCTTCTGCCTTCGTGTTCCTCTGTGAGAGCTCAGAAGAAGGATGTGATGAATTGTTGGGAGGAGGAGATAAATCAAATTGCCTCAGAATAGGTTGGCAAAGTAACTAAAATTACACTTTTGCTCTCAAATGTCTTATTCAACTTCTCAAATGGCAAAACCTAACAAAGGGCATTGATGTAAATTCATTTCCGTCCTTTTTTGCCGCCTCTTCCTTTCTTCTTCTTTTCTTCTTGCAAAGTTACACAGGTTTGCAGTGATGTGCTGAAGAATGAAGATGAAGATAGTAATGCCCAAACTGAGCAAATGGATGATTCTGGTTCTCTTGATCTCAGTTATGGTATCTCTCTGGAATCGTTCTAGCATCACTGAATCAGATGACGATTATTCCTCGCTATCTCCTCCCCCTCCGGCTGATGCCTCCACTTCTTTCGAGTTTCTCACCACTCGTCTCCTTCAAAGGGATTCATTCGGCCAGGGCAGAAATAGCGATCATCTTCAGTACGATTTCTATCGTAACACTTGCCCTGATGCTGAGGAGATAGTGAGAAAATCGATGACGAGGATTCACTCACAGCACCCCGAGGTCTCAGCTGCTTTCCTCCGGCTCCTGTTCCACGATTGCTTCATAGAGGTTAGCTGATAATATTCACTTCCCTTTTATTATTGGCATGCGGCTTTTTCTTTATGCTCGTTCCGCTGCCATTTGAACACTCTCCATCGTCTTCTGGATTGACGGCCGCGGTTTCTACATAATCATCAAATGCTGCAAATCTTGAATCTCTCTATAGATTTATACTTTGGCGGTCTACAGCTCGTATGAGTTTCCATATCTTGCCATTTCTGATCCGTGATCATATATTTATCTTAGATCGTGTAGTATCGTATTTCACTGATAATGAACTGATACCAATTCTTAAACTACGTCTTTAGTGGCTATTAATTATGATAGGTTATTTTCCCTCTTCAGCCGTATATTGTGTTAATTGAGCTGGCAGAAGCAGGCTTGCTGCAGTTCTGAAGTAGTAAAGTCTCTGTTTTGTTGTTCATTGAGCATCTTAGTCATGATTACACGAAATTTTTCTTGACATCAGGGGTGTGATGCTTCAATTTTTCTGGATGATAGCGGTGGAAACCAAAGCCATCCAATAGAAAAGAATGCAGTGCCCAATAGGACCTTGAAGGGCTTTGAAAACATTGATATAATCAAGGAGGAGATTGAAAGTCATTGCCCTGGTGTAGTATCTTGTGCTGATATTCTCGTCCTTGCCACTAGAGAAGGCATTGTTCTGGTATATTGCTTCTGTTAAGTTGATACTTGGTTAGTCCATAGATCATGATTCTATTGAAACTTCACCTAGAATTACTAATTCGTCACAAGCATGGATTAATTAGAACTGCATCATGTTAAGCCAACTGTATCCTCTATTTTATTTGGGTTCTTTAGATTCTTACATTCAACTTGTTTACTGCTCATTATCATTAGAATGGTGTATGATTTATTGATCATGAATTATTCAGTAAGCTTTCATTTTCATATTTTCTTCCTGGTGTATGTTGGAAGATAACCTGTATTCTCAGTTTTGTTGGAAGGGACAAAAATTTAGAGTAGCATCTTTGGAGAAGTTTGGGTTTAAAGCTTGAGTCTGTTCTGTTGCAAATCTGCTCTGCTTGAAGATGTAATTAGTTTTAGTCTGATCTAGTTAGATGAGTCTGTGTCAGACATCTTCATAAAAGTACTTAGGTTATCAAAGTTGCCTTCTATGATATCTATATAAATATATGCACACATATATACATGTTATCTAGAGACTTTCACTTAGTTTATGTATAATTTTTCTGTCCGGTGGACTTATGGATTTGGTGATATATTGGAGATCACAGGCTGGTGGTCCTTTCTATCCTCTTTTCACTGGTAGGAGAGACAGCACCGAATCCTACTTTGCACAAGCAATGGCTGAAATTCCTAGACCAGATGATAACATTAGGCAGATCCTACGCTTATTCCATCTCAGAGGTTTCACTGAAAGAGAAATTGTTAGTCTTTTAGGTATGAATTAACTCCTTTCCTGTTTCTAAGTTCCTTTCTAAACAAACTGGTTGAAAATTTCATTAAGTGATAATAATAAATCAGGGCATTTTACCAAGGTCAATCTTTTCATTTAAAAGGATATAATAGAATTAAATTCTGTCATGTTTAAGCTGACATATATATATCTTTAATATATGTAGGAGCCCATAGTATTGGGAGCATTGGGTGCGAATTCATTGAAGGTCGCCTGCACAGCTTCTTGAATACAGGGATGCCAGACCCGACCATGGCCACTGATTTTCTCACTGAGATGAGACGGAGCTGCAATGACAGTAATAACAGCACCAATGGTGGTGGTGTGTCTCCTACGTCAATGAAATCACATAGTGTGGTCAAGTCAAATTCAGGTCTCACTCGTGTGGAGGATCAATTGACTTCAATATCATCAATAGGAGGCTTCAATTCTCACTATTACCGAAGCTTGCTGAGAGGGAGAGGACTTCTGCATTCTGATCAGCAGTTGATGGCTGATGAAAGGACTGCCAGGTTCGTAAGGGCATATGCCAATGATGATGGCATGATCTTCAGAACGGACTTCGCCCGTGCCATGATGAAGATGTCAAGCATTGGTGTATTGACTGGATCTGAAGGCCATATTCGGGAGAATTGCTCTTCCCTTGCCAGTAGTTTCCAAAGGAGCTGAGCCATCCCATCTCCCTGCATATATTACAATCAACCGGATATGTTAAATCTCCCACGATCAATGTTCCCTTCCTGTCATTTCCAAGCTCAACAATATAAGAGCCTTGCCCACTGATACAGCAGGATGGATGGAGCTGAGTCTGTCAACATCAAGGCGAATGGGATGCTGATTGCTTCATGGATGTCCGTGCACCTTTGCTGGTAAACACATGATTCTTGCAATTAAAATCTCAAAAAGATGGAAAATGTCCCACTGGAGAAAATTTTTTCTTGTTTCAATTGGGAACTTTCGTGAATTGGACATTGATTTTTTTTTTCTGAAACGTTCAAGTACAGTGGGAAACCACTTTGACAGGAATATATGAGTTGATGCTTTTATTCTATTTTCAAGATTGACAAGAACAGTAAAATCCATAGAAAATTGTCCTTTTATTAGAGATTTTAGACAGCCATCGACAGATTCTTTTCATCTCGTACTAATTCCATGATGGACAGAAGAATGTTCCTCATAAGCTAGAGGTGGACTGAACATGCCGCAAAATAACAAAATTCTATCAAGTGAATGATAGTCCTTTTTCTGTGATCCAATGTTCGTTTGCTGGGCTGCGGACTGCAGAACGGACGAACAGTGGCTGGCTAGCTTGGAAGCCGTTGGTAGTGAGCTCTGATACTGACAGCAGTCTCAGTTTTCTTGTCCGCCTATCATTCGACATCATGGAACCCAAGCTTCTCTTCTGTCACAATCATTTCACCCTCCTCATCTCTCTTCCAATTTGGATGCATCCCTTTGGGTCCTTCTTCCTTTTTCCTGCTGCTTCTGGGGGACACTGCTCCTGACCTGACCCCATTTATCCAATACCACCGATGGGTTTCCCGGTGTACAAGGATAGGATAATTCTCCCAAGTAGGCCAGTTAGGTACTCCTCAGTGTTGTCATATTAACACCCAACCTAAATCAATATCTATGAAGAGAGGGATGATTAGGAAGACTGTCTCTGAAATGGGGCACCAATAATTTAGTCTCGAGTTAGATTTCTTTGGATCTATGGTGAGACTGATCTTTTTGCAGGTGGTGGTGCCTCCGCTTTAAAGTGCTGCAGCAAGTCCCGAGATTGGTCAAGCAAGAATGGATGGCCCTTTTGAATGTGATCGAGCATTTATGGAGAGCTGTGTAATGTAATGCTGTCATGGACTGAATCGTGCTGGTCCGAAGTGAGGGCGAGTGGACTCGGTTTTAGGCTTTTTCGATAATGCCTCAAAGGGGTTGGGTTAGGATATCCAGAAAAATAAAGCAGAAGATGACACGGCAGTGAAGACATGGAAAAAAAGGCGGGGGGGGGGGGGGGGGGGGGCAGAAGGGTGCAGTGGCGCCTGCAGAAGGGATCAGAGACCGCTGTGGGACTGCCTGCTTTTCTGAATCACTGTGGAAGATGGGACTTTCTCTCCTTTTTTTTTCCCTCCTTTTTGGTGGGTTCTCTTCTCTTCATTTCTTTGTTAATGCTTTCTCCCTTGACCCCATTGATTCAGTTTCATTCCATTTCTCCCACTTCTGCTGCTGCTGCTGCTGCATTGGAGCTTCGAGAAAGATGGTGTCTGAGCACACTCTTTCTTCCTCCAGCCGCTCCTCCCCTAGACTCTGCAACAACAGTTCCTTCACCACTCGGTACTCAACTCTCTGATCTATCTCCATTCTCATGTACAAAAGTCTCTATAACCTGTGAAAACTTGTCTTATGCATGCAGCATCTTCTCTGATGTAGCCGGTGACATTACCATAGTTGTTCATGGGGAATCTTTCTTGCTGCACAAGGTACATCACATTCACATTCCCTCGAGCTTAACTTAGCTCACCTTCTTCATGCAATGAATGGACTGGACTGGACTGTCTGTTCTCAGAAGAAACCAGTTTTCTGTTTCAGTTTCCTCTGGTGGCTCGAAGCGGGAGGATCCGGAAGCTCATTGCCAGCTTCGACAGGGACTCGGGGGTCTCAACCCTCGAGCTCCACGACTTCCCTGGCGGCCCTCACACGTTCGAGCTCGCCATGAAGTTCTGCTACGGCATAAACTTTCAGATAACCACCGCTGACATCGCAGGCCTCCGTTGCGCCGCGGAGTTCCTGGAGATGGCCGAGGACTACCGGGAAGACAACCTCGTCTCCCGGACAGAGGCGTTCCTCGACGAGGTCGTCTACCGTAGCCTCGAGAAGTCCGTGGAGGTCCTAATATCATGCGAATCGTCGCTAGCCCCCATAGCCGAGGAGATCGGTTTGGTGAAGAAGCTGGTGGATGCCATAGCAATGAACGCCTGCAAAGAGCAGCTTGTCTCCGGGCTGTCTAGGCTGGAGTGCGATGACCGGTCCTCGGAAATCAAGACCGGCTGCATCGACTGGTGGGTCGAGGACTTATCGGGTCTAGGGATCGAATCGTACCAGAGGATCATCAGGGCAATGGCGGGGCTCGGGATCCGACCTGACAGTATCACCATGTCTCTGATGCATTACGCCCAAAACTCCCTCAAGGGTGGAGGAAAGTGTCAAATTTGGAGCCTGTCTAAGACGAGGCCTGGCGGGTTCATGGAGGGCAGTGACCAGAGGAAGGTCGTTGAGGCCCTGGTGAGCCTACTCCCAGCTGAGAAGCACTCCCCGGTGGTGCCGCTGACCTTCTTGTTTGGGCTTCTGAGGATAGCCATAATGGTCGACGCCGACATCCCCTGCAGGCTAGAGCTCGAGAGGCGGGTCTCGTGCAGGCTCGAGATGGTCTCTTTGGACGACCTTCTGATCCCTTCGGTCCGAGCCGGGGACTCATTGTTCGACACGGACACGGTCCATCGGGTGCTCGTGAACTTCCTCCAGCGGGTCGATGGGGAAGAGGAGGGGAGCGGAGGAAGCAACAGTGGGTACGAGTCCGATGCGATGAATTCTCCCGGGGACGGACATTACGGCGGCGGTTCGCTGCTCAAGGTCGGGCGGCTCATGGACGCGTATCTGGCGGAGATCGCCCCGGACCCTTATTTGAGCTTGCAGAAGTTCAGCGCCCTCATCGAGATCCTGCCGGACTACGCCCGTGTCATTGATGATGCACTGTATCGAGCCATCGACATATATCTCAAGGTGAACTTTTTAGTCTAAGTTATCAGACTAGATGAGAAGAGAACGAGAAACTTGAATTAACCAACCGCCATGTTAATGGCTAATTCTTCAGGCGCATCCCATGCTCACCGAACACGAGTGCAGGATGCTCTGCAAGTTCATAGACTGCGAGAAGCTCTCTCAGGAAGCATGCAACCACGCCGCCCAGAACGATCGGCTGCCACTCCAGATGACCGTGCGGGTGCTCTACTTGGAGCAGCTCCGGCTGAAGACAGCACTCTCGGGGAACTCCGGCGACGGATTCTTCTCCCAAAAGATGAGCAGCGGGATCCCGAGCGCCGCCATGTCCCCCCGGGACAACTACGCTTCGTTAAGGAGGGAGAACAGGGAGCTGAAGCTCGAGATCTCGAGGATGAGGGTGAGGCTCAGCGAGCTCGAGAAGGAGCAGATGGCGATGAAGCAGGGGATGGTGGACAAAGCCGGGAACGGGAAGACTCTGCTGAATTCGATCTCTAGGAGGTTCGGGAGGATCGGGATCTTCGGTGGCCTGAGCAACGAGAGGAAGCAGAAATCCGGCGGAAAATCCCGGAGCCGGAGATATTCGATGTCCTAGCCATGGCTGCGTCTGCATCTCTTCTTTAACAGTACACACTCTGCAACTCCTCCTGGGAAAGCTGGGAGGCTATCGTTGTTTTACATTCTCCTCTCTCAGGACCAACAGGGTTGTATTTCCGAGTTCCGGCTAAGCCCCATGGTCAGGTCCCTCGTTGTCCTCGCCTAGGCACGGTGTTACCGAGCCCCAGAGGTCATGAATTCCCTGAAACCGAACCAGAAGTCCTATGTGTACAGCTTTGGGGTCCTGAAGATGCCCACGCCCTCCGTGTTCGACCTGCCCAGGTGGGTCCAGTCTCAAGGATGGGAACATTAAGGAGGAATGGGTGGGGACACTGAAGATTGCTCTGGCGTGCGTGTGGAGTGTACGCCTGATTCTAGGCTGACTGTAAGGATTGACCGGTCCAATGATAGCCTTTTAACCGGATGTTCTACAGTCATAAGTAGCATTAGATTTGAAGAGACAAAGATCCAAAGTCACTGAACATAAAAATGAATGCAATTGGTGTGTTTAATAGTAACTTACAATTCTGCATCGTCAAAACAATAATATCAGGGGCCAACTTTAAGCCAATCATCAGTCCATGATCCGACTTTCTTTGAAGGTCCCTCTAGATTCTAGAAAACAAAATGTGCAGAGCAGTAGCACTATCATTTAGATTAAGTCGAATTCTTGTCCGCCAAGTCTGCACCACTGACATAACCAGCTACGGATGAAATGAACCTGAAGGGGGCGCCGATTAGCCGGGCATCTGAGAGTGGGATGGTAGTCATACTTTCCTCCACTGTTCCTCCTCTACCTTGCTCAGAAGTCTGAACATCAGTCTCATCCGGCTGGAGTTTGACTAATTCTCTAGACTCATCTGACTGTAAGGTGTCTGATATGACAATGGAGTTGTTGGTATACCCTGTGTGGCTATGGAGTGGCTCATCTTGGACGATGACCATCTCTGATGGTGGCTCTGTTTTCTCAGCCAACACGAGTAAGTTCTTACTGGATACGGAATGACCATCAACAACATCAGTAGTTCCATCTCTCCCAAAAGTGGAATTGTATCCTACATGTGAGTGCCTGGAGCTCACTTTTAGTTTATCAAGCTTAAGATACAACTCATTCACCTGAGAAGATGAAATACATGAATAGTTAGTTGGTTAACTGAAAAATCGATATAAGGGAGGATCTCATCCACCAAAAAACATAATAATAAAGTATCACCAAATAAAATGCGTGAAGGCTGTGGCATCGAAATGATGGAAGCTGGAGTTACCTTCTCAATAAGCTCTGAATTTTCTGTTATCAATTTCTCCACCAGCACACACGCTCCATCCAGCTGAGAGTTCAAGATATCACACTCTGAAGAATGCTGCATCATCAAGAGAGTCATCAGGAGATTCGTAATTTTTATGTCCACTGTAGAAAATGTTCAGGTAGAGAACTATATACACCACATACTTTTTGAAAGAGAAATAGTCCTGCATTATGAATTGTTCATCATTTTATCCAGAAAAGGAACATCATATGACATCACTAGAGTTGCTGAACCAATTTAAGTTTACCATGTGCCAGATCAAACACCACACCTTTCTTTGCTCATCCAGAGCATGGGAAATGGAAATATTACTACTCTGAAGGTTCTGAATCCCACATATGACATCTGTAAGCCGTTCATTCTCTTGCATTGAGACAGTCTTGGATTCCTCCAAGCCCTCCACCTGCCAAACTTTGTTTTTAATTTCTGAATCAGAATAAACACATATGCTGAAGAAGCAGACAGTGGTCTATGACCTGATGAAAGATGTCACTTAAAGTAAGAATAATTAAACTGTGATAGGGGTTATAAAGGACAAATGACACATTGCAGTTGAATAACAGAAATGCAGAAAGAAGGATATAAATATGGCCGATACCTCAATTTCAGTTTATACCCTCTTAAGGCAGTTTATGGCATGAGATACTATCTAGTTCATTTAATCCCTAAGCAGAGTATATAAGTTTAAAAAGAGTCAAAGTGTATGTGCGGTTAGACAACTGCTAGACTCAAATGATGCAGCCACAGGATGCAACATTTATTGGTTAGTTAAGGTTGATAAAAATTGATACTAAAAATTGTCTGAATATCAGCAGATTATCTCAATTACAAATCAGATGATACTTTACTAGTGAAAGTTCAGCTGAACATGCTAATTTCGCCCCCACCCCCAGCTCTTGTATGAAGTAAGGGCTCGTCCATATGGGCAAGTCTTGCAATATTCCACATGGCAGGATTAAATATTCAGTAAAAGTCAATTTCGGATTAAAAAGAAAAAGTCAATATCAGAGCATACCTGTAGCCGCAGATTTCTTAATTCCATCTCCATAATAGAAATTGCTTCCTTATTTGATTTCTGTAAGAGGGATAACCATTAGTAAATCAGGCTATCTATAAAACACAACTTTCTACTACTTTCAAGAGAAAATGTATATAAATTTCGAATATTCCAAAACCTGTTCCAGAACAAAAAACCCTAAGACTGAAAACATGCAGTAAAAGATTTATGCTCCAAAAGAGGGATGTGGATGAAAGATAAAAAACCAGGATAAGCTAATTAAGTCCAACCAGCATAAGATAAAGAATCTTTTGCCAATCAACACTTCCATAATAATTAATTGGCTAAAAACACATGCAGGAAAAAAAGTGTACCTCTTTCAGAATCCATGCAATTGTAATCTCCTTCAAGTTGTATGGCTTTTTTCATCCAAGCTTTTCTGCAGTGCAATCAAGATTTTAGCAAATCGTAAGAGCAAATCGTGTTCACTTCTTAGGCGCTTAATAGACTCTTCGAGGGAAGCCGACAAGAATGCTTGCATTGTCATGAAAATCCAGGAAATTTCATTGGAATTTCAGTGCAAGAGCACAGGAATGGAGAGCCAGCAGAAGGAAGCTAAGGATAAAAATTATGGATCAAACAACCTCTATCTGCAACCTCACCTGCTTCTCCGAAGCTAAATCAGACTTCAAAGGAAGTACATAGGAGCATCAGCAGTACATCCTGCTATTGGAGACGCAGACAGAGCAAAAGGCACAAACACTCACATTCAAAGGTTCCACACCGTCAGCTTGATGCACATTCGCTTTCACTCCGTCAGGTTCAATTTTTGGATCAGCGGCTTCACCGTCATGATTCTGCACATTATTCAGATGATCTTGCTGAACCAAAGGAGCAGCTCCTCCCTCACCATCAATCGTCACACCAGTATCCTCAGCAACTTTATTGTTCTGCTTGCTCTTCTTCTTCTTGTTGTTTCTCCTCTTTTTCTTCTCGTCTCCCATCACTAGATATCCAAATTAACCCAAACCCTAGCGAACAAGCCAAGATCTTCAAAGAAGACGATGATATCTGTACCAAAATGAACTAACCGACAGCTTCACTCAAAGCACCGTACTAGCAAGAATAGTCATCGCCAGAACGAAGGAGACACCTAAATGCGCGAGCACCCCACAACTCTCCAAACAAATCAACATTATGCACCACATTTAAAAGACGCGAACACGCCTCACTTCAGTTCCTGACATCCCATCGATCGCAACCCCGGAATCGAAGGAAAACCTAGCCGTGGGAAAGGAGATAACGACGGAGATTTAGACACGAATAATGCAGTGCGATGGGAGAGTCGTCTACAACCAACCTGCCGCAAGGCGGTCGAGGTCAGGTGTAGACGCGTACTACCGCAGAAACGTCAGCCACTCGTACGGAGAGAGAAGGAGAGGACACTTGAAGGAAAATCGAAGTTCTATACAGAGTTTATAAGTTAAGAATTAAATTTTATTTTTTAATAGGAAAATTTTTAATTGACGAGGGACCACAAGAACGCGTCTCATGGAACCACTAATTCGCTGTTCCCGCCCCAAAATTTGAATGGACGAAAAACCAGGGCCATCCCCTGGTAGGCTTCTCGGAGAGTGTGGACATTTTAGTAATTTCGTGTGAAATTGACGAGGGCACTTAAGTCAAATCACGATTCTTCGTTTGGTCAGGACAAAAAATGGCGATTCTTTTCGAAGAAGGCACGGAAAGAGGCTAGACACCGAAGCCACAAACATTTGATCTCTCGATCTCTCTTTTGCCTTTGATCTATCTTCTCAGCGAAATCCCTGTTGGACTCATCGCTCCCGTTCGCAACCTTATTCTTGTTGTCGGAGCTCCGTCGGCTCTCGCGTGATCTCGGCAAGTACGCGTGATTGACGCCGGTGGTGTTCGGGCTCCGTTTAGCTCGAGATCGCCGCCCGAAGTTTGTCGGGAAATCTGCGGTCTGGTTTAATTCGGTACGGGGCGCCCTTCTTCCATTGCATTTCTAATGTTGGATGTTTCTTGTGCTTTTATTTCCTCCTCGATGGCATAATAAAAAGGGGGCTTCATAAGAGTTCTCTTGAAATTTCCTTTCTTGGATACTCATTTATAGCGGATGATAAAAACTTGATGGGCTTTTTCTTTTTATCAACACTGACAACGGCTCTTTCAGAGAAATGGCCAATTGTCCGTCCTTTTTGCTAGTTTGATTGATACAGTGATGTGATCAGACCGTTATGCTCGTTCATGAAGCTGAACGACTAGGTGCTTGATGATTTCAAATCAGGAATGTGTATGCGATGCTTCTGATACTGCATATAAATTGTTGACTCGTTCTGCCAGAAGTACCTCCATATTCTGCTGAGTGGGATTCGACAATGAGTTTGAGTCAATGATTGGAAAACTTCCTTTTCTCGATCATAATTCGGATCGAAATTCAGGAATTTGAATCCCAGTTGAACTGGAGGGACTCAAATTCACACCGGCGTTATAGAATTACGTAACTTACATATGATTAGATACCATATGAGCAGGCTCGACAAAATCCTTGTATAGCTTCTTCAATTTCTCGAAAAAGAGAAATATGACAGTCTTTCATTTCGAATCTATATACAAAAAATGTCTTTTTTTACACTTCTTACTATTAAAGGTACCCAAAGATTCATAGTGAACTTCGATGGGAACTTCTCTTGAAGCAATAGCGCGTTGATCTAGTCACCATCGAAGCCACAAAGGACTATCTAAATGGATTCTTCTCTGTCGATCTACTTTTACTTCTAATGCCCTGTTTGTTCCTGTTCTTGATTTTCCGTTATTTTAACCCTAACTTTGTGACTTTGATGGATTGTCTTTGCTTTGTGGGTTTTCTCTTTTCCGTTGGTCTCAGGATAACATTGTTGTGCTTTCTACTTGCAGGGCACTTCTTGCATCTGCTTCTGAAAAAAACAAGGAGTGTAGTCTCTTGCAGGGTATTATGGGTCATTGTTTGGCTAAGGTATAAATTTCCCCTTTTAGCATTTATATCTGCTTCTAGGCGCACTTTCTTTCCTAACTGAGTTGATAAACTCTTTTCATCCCCTATTTCTTCTTGTCTTTGCGGTCATTTTTCTTACAGCGTTGATCATGAGTAGAGCCGTTTGGACATATTTGAATTTTTCATTAGTTGTGTTTGGAATTATTGGATGGATTTGAGGATGCCATATACTTTGGATTAGATCTCACTTATCTTTCTCACTTGGTAGTAAGCCATGCTGAAAATTGAAGATTTCTATATTATTAACTAGGTGGAATTTGAAGAATTGAACTTGTAGGATAGATGATGGCTGAAATCTGGGAAGATGTTCCCTGATATGCTAGTACATGTAATGTGATTAACTAGGGACAATGAATGTACGAACTTATCACATAGCCAGTGGCCACTTGTAACTATTTTTTTTTTTAATTTATGTGTTGAGGGTGTGCTCTTTGTCCCTGACCATGAGGTCATTGTTTCCAAAAAATGGCACTAGGTTGGACATGTCTGGAAATCGTGTTGTAAGCTCTGTAGTTATCAAAGATATTTTGGTTCACCTGTTATTGGTGTGGTCTCTACACCAGGACCTATATACTCAGCAAAGTTATGCAATTGACGTGTGCCTGCATTATTGTCTCCTTTATTGTAGCATCAAACAGATGAAAATGATTCTGAACAACATTTGGAGTTTGCTGGCGGAAATGTGCACCTCATAACCACTAAAGAGGGTTGGGAGCAAAAGCTTGCAGAAGCAGCAAAGGAAGGAAAAATCGTAAGTGCCCCCTTTGAAAATAATCTACTGGAGCATGTCAAGGATTTAATTTAGAACTTATTGAGTTGCAGTTTTCTTACTAGTCAGTTAATTAATCATGGAAGTTCTTAGTGAGGCTTCCTTCTTATGTGGGCTTGGATACCTCTGTCTTGACAGGTTATTGCAAATTTTAGTGCAACCTGGTGTGGCCCTTGTAAAATGATCGCTCCATTCTACTCTGATTTATCTGTGGAACACCCTTCTCTAATGTTCCTGTTGGTGGATGTGGACGAGCTCACTGTAAGTGATCTATGGTTTCTTTAATCTGTGGGAGTTATCACTGAACCTCAGCTCACACTTTTTGATAGATTATCAACTGTCAGATGTGAATTACATATCCTCTTTGTAAAGAGGAACAATTTCAATTTGATCCGCAACTCGGAGTATCCCAGCTTTTATCTTTACACTGCCATATCTGGTGCAGGAATTCAGCACATCTTGGGATATTAAAGCAACTCCAACTTTCTTCTTCCTTAGAGACGGGCAGCAAGTGGATAAGCTTGTGGGCGCAAACAAACCTGAGCTTCAGAAGAAGATAAGAGCAATACTAGATCTACTATCCCAGACTGGGTGCCAAAGTTGATGTGGGCATCAAAAGCCTGACCTGGCCCCAAGGTTGGGAATTGCTGCTCGTTTAGGGTCTTATACTTTTCAGATTTCTCTAGCTTTTTGATTGTATGTCTGATTCTGTTGTGATGAACATTATGTTTTTTTCAACTGAAATGAAGATATAGAAATTCTGTGTGTTATACTTGAGAAAATGCAGCCAATCAAATTATATAAGGGCACTATATAGATGGATGGATGCATAGCATGACTCAAATGAAGTTGTGAGCCTCTAGAAAGAACTTATCTTAAAGCTCATCTTGGACTTGGGTGATCTCTCAAGTGGAATCATAAGTTACCAGAAATGAGCATTGAGCTTCTTCCAATGAAGTTGAACAAGAAGAGACCCTAACAGGTGCCATGTTCAGCATTTGTAGTTGACGCCCTCCCGTGAAGACCTCATCAGGCCCTTTAAAGAGTGGATGTGGCCGGGACTCAAATTGTGGCCCAGTATACATTTTCGCGGTTTTTTACTCGAAACAAGGGGAAAAAAATGGAAATTAATATGAAAGCAATCGTCCTCACCACGCTCCACTTCACCCTTTGATAACAATTCACAGTCGCAGTGTTTGTCTTTCCTACTGAGTTTTGCCGGCGTTAGCTCGAAGTGGAAGCTCTCCACCACCCGAAGGTGGCATCTTCTATTCGATTATAGAGTCCCTTTCTGTGAACTGTTTTAGGTTATTCCGTGTTCATACCATTTCTGCTCTCTTCTGAATTTCCCATTTTGAGGTTTGAAATTGGATTATCTGTTTTTTCTTCTTCTTTTTCAATGCCATGTTCGAGCAGCTATGAATATTCGGGTCCATTCGCCCACGATCCGTCTTTCCTACCCGAATTGATATGGGTTGCGGGGGGGCTCATTGATAGTTGAACTTCTGTGCTGTCTAGAACTGAAGTTTTGTTAGTTCTGGAAACTACTTTTTTTGCACCCTTAGTTTGAATTACTGTGTGTAATGTGATACAGTAGTCAGTTCCATTACAATTATTGTCATTGCACTCTAGTGTTAGTGAAGCAATGTATATATGATCATCTTATCTGCATTTTTTTTTGTTTAAATTTCTTTTAAGTTTAGGTTGGAAAAACCTCCTCATTTTTATACCTCACTTTCTTAACTATCTGTGACTAAAGTATTCAAAACCTCTTTTTTGTGTGGATGTAATTTGTGTTAGTAAATTGGTCATGGCTGCCCAAATCATGGAGAGGGAGCATATGCAAGCAGATCTTTCTCCTAGAAAACCTCGGATATTGCTGGCTGCTAGTGGAAGTGTTGCCTCCATTAAGTTTGGAAACCTGTGCCATTGTTTTGCCGAGTGGGCAGAAGTGAAAGCAGTTGCAACTAAGGCTTCTTTGCACTTCATAGATCGAGCAACTCTGCCCAAGGATATACCTCTTTACACTGATGATGATGAGTGGTCAAGTTGGAACAGGATAGGTGACAATGTTCTCCATATTGAACTGCGCAGATGGGCCGATATTATGGTCATTGCTCCTCTTTCCGCGAATACACTGGGAAAGGTATAGGATATCGCCCCACCTAGCATCTGATCTAATTACAAGAGGATATTGCATCATGGAGGGTTATTCTAAGGGAGTAAATGCAAAGTTTATATATAGGGTTGCTTATGTGAAGCTGTTAGCTTCTATTTTCTGCTAGAATGAAAACAAATAGGTATAATTTAGTATTCATTTGCAATTATCATGTCGGCTTATGATTATGTAATAAATCAATTGCCTTTTCTCTTGCAGAGTCCATTTACTATGGCAGTTTGACTGCTTATTATGTTTACCTGTGAAATTTTTCCTGGTTCACATTCTCCTTTTTCCGGAAAAAAACATGATATTTACTCTTAAGTGGTGTGTTTTGAATGAAAGCATGTGACCTATCCCTCACTTTTGCAAGACTTGAAGAAAATCCAACTTAAATGGATGCCTTCTGTTATGGCATCTGCATTTATACTTGCCCCCCTTTGCAGACCGCTTGCAATTTTTGTTTGGAAGAGAGGCATATTTTACGGGCATTTTAGATTTGCCCTGATCTATCTTCTTAACAGATTGCAGCTTCTAAACATACCTTTCATGTCTATCATTCTTCAGATTGCAGGTGGTCTGTGCGACAACTTGCTGACATGTATTGTCCGAGCATGGGACTACAACAAGCCAATCTTCATAGCTCCGGCGATGAACACTTTCATGTGGACCAATCCTTTCACAGAACGACATCTTATGGTGATTGACGAGCTTGGGATCTCTCTCATCCCACCAGTCTCTAAGAGGCTTGCTTGTGGGGACTATGGGAATGGTGCAATGGCTGAACCTTCTCTGATCTACTCCACTGTAAGGCTTTTCTTTGAATCTCAGTACCATGCTGGTGGAAGCAATAACTAGTTGAAGGAAAAAAGGCATCCACAGTTTTCTTCTTAGAGCTGACGAACTTGGTTTCATGCCACCTCTCTGATTATTGTTCTAGTGTTTCTGCATATATGATTTTGCGCTCCAACTGTGAATTTTAACACCTTTGAATTTTCCAAGTTTCTTCTGCACTGTATGTGGCAAACTAGGAGATGGTAGGATAGATAATTTCTGGATTGCTGCAATGTTTGATTGAAGATTTAGTGATGGTAATGATTTAGGGTTTCCTTGAGCTTCATTTTACCATGGATAGAGTGACAGAGCTGTAGTCATTCACCTTGCATACAAAAATGAACCTTGACACAAAATTTCATTTAAAAGGGTAAAAAAAAGGGTTTTTTTTTGGCTATTTGGAGTTTGGTTTCGGATCTCCATTGACTCTTTACTTGGGTACGAGGACTCGAATCCAAGCACAGTCCATTTCCACTCTACGTAAACTAAGCTATGATTGGATTGACTAGTTTTTAGGGATTTGGAGTGGTGTATAAATCTTTAATTTGGTAAGGGGTTTGTAGCCGTGAATCACCTTCAAAAATCTCCATTTACACTAAAATATAATCACTATAAAATATGGTAAGGATTTGTCGTTGTGTGATTTATTACTTGAATTATTTTGATAGCATTTTTATATTATTTTTTATTTTTTATTATTATATACTTTAAATAAATTTATATATTAATAATATTTTATATAAAATTATATAATATAAACACATAACACTTCACCAACAAATCTCTTAATCTAAAAATAGGATAAGAGATTTCAACAAATAAGGGTTTTAACCGGCTACTCTCTATTCATTAAATTAGTATTAATTTTTTTATTTTTTTTATTTTTAAATGTTATAATATAAAAAAATTACTGGTTTGAGATTTTTAAATTTTTATCCTAAAATTCAATTTTAAAATTTTACATGCAAAAACTTTTATATTATAATACTAAAATTCAGATTTTAAATTTAACATACAAAAACTTTTATATTATAATATGTACATTTAAATATATAATAAAATTGATTTTAACTCATTTGATAAAACTGTTTTACTCGTACACTTAGTCGTATTTTTAAATCCACTTCAATTTAAAATATATTTTAATTTTCATTATTTATAAAAAAAGTCGGGTCCATTGATTATGTTCTCGTATGCTAGTACTCCATAAGCTTGTACAGTCATGACTATCCTAATCTGGAACATGGGTCGGGTCGGGTGACAACTCGAACATCCATTTTTTTTTACCCAAGTAACCCGTGCATCCATGACTTTATAGCAACATTTTGGTGTATGTTAAAAATGCTGGCGATAAAACTTATAAATGATTTGAAATAATATTTATGCTAAAAAAATATTTAATTAAATTAGATATTTACATATTTAATATTATTAAATGTAAATATATTAGTAGATATTTATATTTATTTAATAAATTTAATAAAAAATAATTGATACTTATAAAGTGAAATATTTATTATTTTTTAATTATAATAATGAGTGTAAATGTAGGATAATAAATTGAATATAATTATCAAATTATGCTAATATAACCATTAACATTAATTCAAATTAGGGATAGTAAAAGACTCAGTTTCGCGTACTTAACCTACATGGAATCTAATCATATTTGAGTTCATTCTTACTATAATCTATTTTAGTTCAATTTGATTGTTTCATCTTTAATTTAAACATATATTTAAGGCAGGCTGAATAAATTTAAATTTAAATGCGAACAAGTTGTTTGAATAGAGATACAAACGAAAAAAATTATACTGTAATTTGAACAAATGTATGGGGATAAAGATTCAAATAGTGTCAAATGTATCAATATTCAAATTAAGTCGGGTTGGATGGATTAGTATATGAATGGGGACGAGTCAATTTATCAATATTTGAATTGGTATAGGTCAGGTGAGTCAGGACATGAAATGAGTTGTATTAAGTGGATCGAGATTCAAATTGGGGTAGGTCGGGTTAATCGATATCCGAATTAGGATAGGTTAGGTAAATCAATACTTGAACCGAGTTGTGTCAGGTGAATCGAAACTAGTAGAAACCCGAATTAACTTGGTGATTTTTAAGAGGGTTTTAATGTTTATTTTTTATTTTTTGTACAAGTGAGATTCAAGTCTCCATATAGACTTGAACTCGATGATGGGTTTTACGACCTAGACTAAACTAGTGTTTGAGTCTAAATAACGGACTCCAGACTCGACCTAGATAGTGATTCAGTCTAAACCAGATTCAACTGAGATCGTGTAAACCTTGTTTATTAAAGTAAGAAAATATGGAATAGATAAATAGAAAATTTTGAAATAAAATTAATATTTAAATTTAATCGAAATTGGTGTATATAAATGAAAACGGTAATTTAATTGATCACAAATGAGAAATAAAGATAAAAGAAATTGAGAGAAATGATCATATTCTAAATTGAATTTTAGAACTAGACTGATTTAGGGTGAATCATACCTAAATCGGGTTGAACTATAAATAACGAGTTCAAAGATTTATTTTTAGATATTACTTAAAATGTTAATTTGATAAATTGAAATAATCACTATTTAAAAAATAAATTTAGATAAATTTAAAAAAAATATATTTTTTTAGAAAACCGATCGAATAGGGTCTAAACGGGCAAATTTCGATTTCAGGTCACCAAATCACGTACAATTGAATCGGTCAATGGTACAGTAGTATCAACGGACCGCATGTCAGGTTAGCGCTTCGTCAGCACACACGACGCATGGCGAAGCGCGCCCCTTCAGTCACTAGGTTAGCATTTGAAAGTGCTAACTAATTAAACTGTGACACATGTCCCCGATCAACGGTGAGACGAATAAAAATCTATGTCATAAAAAAAACTGGCCAATGGGAGCATGACATGTCTACTTAGTAAACAGTCAGCGGAGGAATATCCTGTCAGTAGGGCTGACCCATAAGTGGCTAACATGTGAAAAACATGTCAGGTTTGCGACCAACTAGAATTTCCGAGAAAAGTCGACCAATCAATAGTCAACACATGGTAAAACCAAGTCAGATGGCTATAGCCAATTAGAGTAGGATACATGACAATGACATTACGGGTCAGGTGGGAAACTGACAAATTTAAATTAGCCAATTAGAGAACACCACATGAGATAGTCATCAGATGGATAAATTCAATCAAATGCCATGTAGGATCGAGCGACTAATAAGAGGTCGTTATGTGTACAGTCAACGGGTTAATAGATCACTTGGACACTAAGTAGGATATTATGTCAGAAAAGTTAGCCAACCACAACGCGCGCGCAGAGTAATGTCTTCAACCAATAAATCTCTCCTATGATGCCTTAAATCAGAGAGTTAATGGTCGACTGATGTATGAATGGATAGACATGTCAGTTCTCAAGCTTACTATATAAAGAGCTCCCCTCCATTTATACTTTACATCCCTCGAAAACTTGAATAATATGAATTGCTCCATTTTTTGATCACCCGTGAATCAGAACTCAAACTTGAGAACATTTCTTCACCTTAAAAGGCGAATTCATTTTCCCTAGATTTCTTCAAAAGTAATCTACATGACTACACTCTCCAATTGCCTTAAGGATTACTAGAAAAGTGTTGGCGAGCTCGCACAATACTGTTGCTCCCTCGGTCGTCTACAACCAAAGAAAATCGAGCTCAATTCGAGCCACCCCCAACCCACCCCCGACTAAACCAAGTCTTCAAAACCTTCACTAGTGGAGTCCATGCCTTCCTTGCACCGTCGTGATAAGTCCCCATTGTGGCAGTCTGCTGGAATTTATTATTTACATTGTGTTTTAACTAAAAATTAAATTGAGTAATTTGCAGTGATCAAACCATCATTGAGGACCATCGAGCACTCACCAGTAAGTAATTGAAACTTTCTTTATATAGAACGTTTTTCTGGAAAAACTTTGTTTAAACTCATTTATAAGCCAAATTGGATGGTTTAAATATTTAAATGATCCCGTGGATATAAGATTAGAATCATGTTAGAACTCAATTGGGAAGGTTTAAGATGTAATTAATAATAATCCAAGTTGGAGGACTAAATTGTAATTTTTGAAAGTTTAGTGACTAGATTGTAATTTTTGAAAATTGGAAATTTTAATGCAATTAGTGAGAATTCAAGTACCCAATTAGAAATAATGAGAAATTCGGGACCCAAGTGGAAGATTTGAGAATTTTAGTGACCTAGTTATAAGCAATGTATAACTTTAGGGGATAATCATAAATAATGGAAAGTTACGAATTTTAAGTGTAAATAGCTTATTATTTGAGACTTAATTGCCTTACTTGTTATAAGAATTGATCACCTACAAGACTGTGCGAAGGAAAGGTATATCAAGCTCGGAAATCTCGTGGGATGAATAAGTTTTGGAATATGGGTGAGTGAGATTTTTTGTATGGAGTCTCATTGGACCAATGGCGCATTATTACTCATAATAATTGAAAACCTATTTTTCATAAATAAAATCACATGACGTGTGAAACTGTTTGAACTATTTTAAGATTTATTTCTGTTGTTAGTATAAATTCTCATAGTAGAATTACCCTTGAAAGGTGTGAGTAAATACACTTTTAAGTGAATTATCTATTTCAACAAATACTGATGAGATTTAGTTATGTGAAAAAGTGGGTTCAAGGTCACGATTTTGGAAAGAGAAGTGAACCCAATATCATATTTTAAAAACTCGTACAAGTGGGTCCAATGTTAATGTAAATGGGTCTAATCCCGTAAATAAGATCTGATTTAAGATATTGATAAAAGTTATTACAAATTTATAATGTTTGTTAAAGTTGCTAAGCTAAAGCCAGGTTAGAGCTCATTGGGTTAGTAGTGCAAAGAGAAAGTTATTAAATCAAAAGTTATTTGTTTATTATTACAATTGTTTGGAACCAATAATAGGACCGGTATGAGATAGTGTTGTTCAAAATGGTTGTTAGACAACAAGGTTAGTACAAAAGAAGCTATACTGGTCCAATAAGTTTCGGGAGCTTCATGTGCATTGATACCAAGTAAGAAGGGGGAGAGGTTTCGTCACTCAATAGTGGACAAATTTTATTTCGAAAATATTTGTGGGTTGAACAATGGTACTCAAATAGACAAATGGTAAAGGTTGTAGCCTCACACCAATATGTTAGAGGTTGTAGGCTCTCACCAAAGTGGACGGTAAATGCACTATAGGCTACAAGTGGGACATATAAATATTGTATATCAGAGTGTCTGTTTTACAAATAATTTATCCATTTAATGAGAAAATAGTATTTGATTTGTTGTTTGTTTAATACAAATCTATGATAAATTAACTATAAGAAAATATTGGAAAAAATTTTCGGGTAGAAAAGAACCTTAGATAAATTATAATTATATATTTTTATTTTTATTAATTATTTAAGTGTCAAATACATAATTGAAATAAATCCACGAATAAAGTTACATATAGGAGCATGTAAAATGAATCGATATGCCAATGGTAAAATATAATTCAAATTAGTATAGGTTATAATGTGGATCAATTTAGGAATTTTAGAGCTTTTTAAGTTTTTTTAATAATTTTTTATTTTTATATTTTCTAAGTTGAATCTGGCAGCTCGGACTCAAGCATGGTCCCGGTCCAAAATGCGGGCCCCATTAGGCATGATCCTGCTAGATAAGATATATGTTTAATCTAATCCCTTGGCCCTAATCCGCACTAGTTTCGGCCACTTGTTATCAGGTCGGTCAGCTCATTGGGCTGACATAACACATTTTATGTCATCTCTAGTTACTAGTCAATAGAATGAAATAAACTCTCCCCTATGAAAAATTAGCAGAACTTCCAATGGTTATTGCAGTTCACACATGCCACAAAAGTAGTCATGGGTTCATCGGCACTCCTAGTTTGCAGCTGATAGTATGTCGTCTTCCTCCACCCACACTAACCACACTTGAACTGATCAGTCGTTGCCTTTGGTGGAGCACCTCACTCGCAATCAAACAAAGCCTTCTCTTTAATCTGACTGTTCTCCCGTCGTCTCTCATCATGGAGATGAGCCTTTCAGGTTTAACGAGGACCCTCCTCCCTGTTGTTTGGATCCATGATGTTGAACATTATGGACCTATAATTGAATTTGTGAGTCCCATTTGACCGACCCATCTTCTCAAACATCACTGATTCCACCATAACTGCAACACGAAATGGATCACATGCATCTACTTCGTCCCTCGTGTCCTCCTCAACCTCCCTTCCAACCTTGGACAATGCCTCAGCCAGGAGTTCCTGGATTCTGCCACGTAGAGAATCATTACATTTGACCAATACCACCCAGAGAAAATTTATATAATATTCATATTTTTCTTTAATTAGTTTATTAAACTCTACCAAATTGGTAGATAGGTGAGGTGTAAGGAAGAATTACAAGAAAATATTGTATATTTAAAAAATATTTTACTTATATTTATTTAATGGGTGATACCATATTATTTATAATATCATCTGTTGTAAACTTTTTTTTACTTTTATTCAATATGGGATTATTATCTTTTTTTTAGTTAGCACAACCAAAATGATGAAGAAACCTAAAGTTAAAACACTCCAAACCTATAAGAAATGGATTATATACATATCTCATCACCATAAAGTGCAAATTCTAATCCATATCTACACCCCAAAAAATAATACATAACATGAAATTATAATATAGGAATTAAATTAATGAGAATTTAAATTTGTATTATGTGGGTTAACACATAATTAACTCAGCATTAGTCTACTCTTACAAAAGAAATCAAAATATAACAGTAAATAAGAAGTGTTATTTAATTCAAAGGAGGGCTATTGGTCTTCAACATCATTACATGTTTATTTATTTGATTAGGGGTGACAAATTATCTATTCGAGCTCGGGTACACACGAATTCGACCCGTGATTCTTGCTACGATATTCATATAAAATTAAAAAAGAAGTGCCAATTATTACATTCAAAGTGTGAGAAAGTATTTTTTATTTTGTGAGATCTAAGACTTGGGGAGCTTAGTCAATGGGGGACGTTTGTCCTTATCAGGCCACCACATTCCAGTGTGAACAGGGCACTGTCGTAATTTTACTGAGAACGTTGGGGCAAATTAAAATAAAAGGAAAATAGTTGTAAGTGTGTGAAAATTAAATTGAAGATTAGGCAGGAGGGTATCAGCGTGACGTAATCATGGTGACATAGGAGGTTTGGGGTCATCTCATCGTGACAGGAAAGCCTCCAAAGTCACTCCCGCAGCGGCGCTTGTGTGCGACTTCGAAGCACATGGAAAACTAGTGACTATTCATAAACTATATATTCTCAGTATACTAAGATCATGTTGTAACGCACTCCCAATCTGGGCGCGTGGGGCGTGGTAGGAGGGGCGGACCCGCACAACGTGGAATTTTCTTAGCCGGCTTCACTTGGCTTCCGCGGGGATGACATTTCCACTTTCCACTTTCCTTGATAAAAGCCCCCTCTCTCACTTTTTGTCCCTCACAGTCCCCGAGAGGTCATCCACCCGTAGCTGAGTAAAGCAATGTATACAGCCAATGATCCCACGCGGGAGACGCTGTCAGCTGCGATCCAGCACTTGCAGCGTGGCCAGTACGCTGCCAAGAGGCTCCGTGATCTCATGAGCACCCTCAGCTCCGGCTCCATGAAGCCGCTCAAAGAAGAAGAAGATGGCGGAGGATTTGGCGACGGAGGCCGGCGCTCCTCTCCTCCGGCCACAGCAGCAGATCTCGTCAGAGACGTCATCCAGTCCTTCAACAGCACGCTGATGTTCCTCAACTCCGGAGGCTCCGACGAAGTCTCCCAGGCCGACGCCCCTCCGGCCGATTGCCGCAAAGGCGCTGTGAAGCCCGAGGAGTCCGAGGAGAGCTGCAAGAGCTCGGTCACGGGAGGCAGCAGAGGCTGCTACAAGAGAAGGTAATGATATTACTAAAAGCTCCTTTCTGGCCTATTTCCGATGTACTTCTATCAATTGCCTCCTGCTGTGCAAAATCTCTCCATCGTTTGCTTGAATTGATTCCGTTGCACTTAACAATGACTCTATTTTACAGAAAGAGTTCCGGTTCTAGGATTGTGGTGAGCAATAATCACGCGGATGATGGACATCAATGGAGGAAGTACGGTCAAAAGTCGATCCTCAACAACAATTTCCCACGGTACGGTAGATTCATAGTTTCTGGTCAGTAATTTACTAAGCCATATTTCTCTTTCAATCCTGATGGATGAACTAATCTTGCTCCTTTTGATCGACGCAGGAACTATTTTCGCTGCACGCACAAGATCGATCAGGGATGCCGTGCAACGAAGCATGTCCAGAAGTTATCAATTGAGCCACCGATGTATCAAACCACCTACTACGGCCACCATACTTGCCGGAACCCCGTGAAGGCTCCTCAGATCATTCTGGACGAGTCAAACCCTAGCGATTCTTCCATTATCCTGTGCTTCAGGGCCGAGAAATCGCCCGATACTACTGCCGCGTCTGGAAACGGCACTCATGCAACCAATATTCCCTTCTCGCAGCCACAGGTCACTCCACCGAACTATGCAAAGCTCGAGCGAACCAAAGAGGATTCCGTATCGTCTGAGTATGGCTGTTTCCCAACGCCCAACCTTACGATGTTCAGCTCTATGACGGGGTCCGACCAGGGGGAAGAGCTATCCAGCGACCACAGCTTCCATGGCGATATGGATTTCGTTATAGACGGAATCGATTTCGGCGATGTGCTTGCTTGATCTCTCTCGTAACGTTGTGTAATGTTGGTTGTGCAGTTCAGTTAACTATCGATCAGTTGAGTTCGTGGATGTACTTTGACTCTGCCACTTGATCTCACAAGATGATAATATATCTGTTTATCTTAAATTAATTGAAGTTTTAAATCTTGCGACCATTTTACTGGCACAAAGCAAACAATTAATGGGCCATATAGGCCCATATAGATACATAACGGGCCCACTTTCGGTCCAGTGCCACTGCAGCCCTCTCGAAAGTTTTGCCATCTGTAATCTGTACAGAAGATTTTCCGGTACAACGAAGTTTGTTATTTAACACGTGGGTTGCATGCAACTAGCCATGTGGGGGCCACGAGCCGTACAGTTCAGTCCTGAGAGAGCCGCCGAGATGATATTCTGAATCCGAGAAATTAAATATATCGCGACTTATATATCCTGTCGTTCGACGTGTCTTCATCCACGAGATTACCTTCACTGTGGATCATCTTTTGCTTCCAGAAGATCGATTCTTAATCTATGAAATGCGAAATCAAACTTCACCCAGAAGAATTTCTCTGACAAAAAATGAATACGAAATCAGTTAAATGCTAGAGAAGGTTCGTGAGGTCCCTCTCCCTCTCTGACTCTTTCTCCTCGTTTTCTCCTCTATATTCTTCACTTGCAATCGATCTTCCTGTTGAGATTCTAGGGGGCAGAATTGCAGCTGTTATGCTTAGGCGGTGAAAACCAGCATAGAGCGCCGTGTTCCTTAGTTTTTCCTCTTCTGCGTCAGCCCCTAAGAGCAGGAATGAGGGGAAAGGTGGGGCTTTTGTTTTGTTTTTGGTTTCTGCTATGGCGGCCGAGTACCGGGATGTTCGTGGTGGAGAAGAACAGCCTGAAGATCACGACCCCGAATTTTCTTAAGGGCGTCTATGAGAGCGCGATTGGGAACTTCGGCGTTCCTCAGTACGGAGGGTCTTTGGTGGGCACTGTAATCTATCCCAAGGCCAACCAGAAGTCCTGCATGAGCTTCGAGGACTTTGATGTATCCTTCAAGACCAAGCCCGGGGGCTTGCCAATCTTTCTGCTCACCGATCGAGGAGGTCGGTCCTAACTTTCGATTTTCACCTATTGATCTGTTCACCTTTCCCGTTCTAGCAGCCCCTTCATTAATTGCAGTTGTGGAACTTCAGTATGCTCTCTCCCCCGTTATTTGAGCTTCACTTGAACTTTGCACTCTCTCTATGGCTCCAATTTCATTTCCTTTTTACGTGCTGCATTCTCGGATTTTGCTAGGTTGCTAATTCCTATCGAGGCACATAAGCTCATGCTTGGGTTTTGCTAGTGCTCATGTTTTTGGGCTTCATGCTTGGATTCTGCTAGGCTGTTAAAACCTGCTTCTTCTCTCCATGCAAGGGCTGACTGGTGTTTGATTCTTCTGTTGTTCACATTAGGGGGCATTTGGTTTCAGTAATGTTAGATTTTATGAATGCTAAGATTGCGATTCAGCTTTATCACCACTGAGTTTTCTCATAATATATGCCAAATGTCGAGATCGTTTGCACTTGGAGAAATATACAGTTGGATATAGGGAAAATGTTTGTAAAGTTGTTATAACTAAGGATCTTCTCGTGTTAATTTACCACTATAAATAAGTCAAATATATGCATAAGGTGCTACTTCTACCATGCTGAGTTATTGGACATAGTAGAGCTCATATCCATACTTTTGGATTCACACAGTTGATGAATATTTATTGTCTTATGATTTGTGTTAGAAGACAGACTGCTCTTGTTGTCAGTACTAATAATAATGCACATATATATTTGTTTAATAACTTCACATTTCTCAAAATTCTTCTTGTTCTATAGACTGCTTTTTCACATTGAAGGCTTGGAATGCTCAAAATTGTGGGGCTGCCGCAATCCTTGTTTCAGATGATATAGTTGAACCATTGATCACTATGGACACCCCAGAAGAACAAAATGCTGGCGCTGATTACATTCAGAAGATCACAATCCCATCAGCCCTCATCACCAAAAAATTGGGAGACAACATAAAGAAAGCTCTGTCCAGTGGGGAAATGGTGACCATTAGTTTGGATTGGACTGAAGCTCTCCCTCATCCTGATGAACGGGTTGAGTATGAGTTCTGGACTAACAGCAATGATGAGTGTGGGGCCAAGTGTGAGAGTCAGATTGAGTTTGTCAAGAACTTCAAAGGGGCTGCTCAGATTCTGGAGCAGAAAGGATACACTCAGTTCACCCCTCATTATATCACGTGGTACTGCCCAGAAGCTTTTATTTTGAGCAAACAGTGCAAGTCTCAGTGCATCAACCATGGGAGGTACTGTGCTCCTGATCCAGAGCAGGATTTCAGTAAAGGATATGATGGGAAGGATGTCGTGGTCCAGAATCTGAGACAGGTTTGCTTCCACAAAGTTGCCAATGAAAGTGGGAAACCATGGCTCTGGTGGGATTATGTATCTGATTTTGCTGTCCGCTGCCCAATTAAAGAGAACAAGTACACCAAAGAATGTGCAAATCAAGTTATTCAATCTCTTGGTAGGGTACTTTTCCTGTTAAAACACATTCATTGAATTTTATAATGGTAGAAATATGGACATTCAATGAATTTCTAGACTTGCTTTCTTTTCCTCTATAATGAAGGCATGGATCTGAAGAAGATAGATGAATGTATGGGCGATCCAGATGCTGATGCTGACAATCCAGTTCTTAAAGCTGAACAGGATACCCAGGTTGCCTCCCATCTTAATTGTTAATGTTTGATGTTGTCTCCCTCGTGAAGCTTGTTTACTGAGTTATCCCCTACTAATATTGGTGCTTCTGCTTTGACACTAGTCTTAATTGTTCATGTTTGATGTTGTCTCTCTCATGAAGCTTGTTTACTATGTGTTATCCCCTACTGATATTGGTGTTTCTGCTTTGACACTAGATTGGAAAAGGATCTCGTGGAGATGTAACTATCTTGCCTACACTCGTCATTAACAACAGGCAATACAGAGGTATTATGCAACCCCCTTGAATACTATTCTTGGCTCCATTTTCAATTTGTTCATTTGTTGTCTCCGTTGTTGCAGGAAAGTTAGACAAAGGAACAGTTCTCAAAGCCATATGTGCAGGTTTCCAAGAGACAACCGAGCCTGCTATTTGTCTGACCCCAGGTTTTCTATTTTAGCTGTCTTTTATGTGCTTGAGGCCAAGGGACACATGCCTGTGCTCTTGTATAATATGAAATTAGGATCCCCAAGTTGGAATGGGGCTATTAGGATTCCTGTGACTATTTTTCCGATGGAATCGCGCATGTCCTCTAACAGAGGTCTTTCCAGATATGGAAACAAATGAATGCCTGGAGAATAATGGTGGTTGCTGGCAGGACAAATCCGCTAATGTTACTGCGTGCAGGGTAAATATTTTAACACATTATCATTTTTACTATTGAATCTCAACTGTATATTAATTTGAGGTTAGCATCTGTTCTTATATTATCCTTGTTACCCTACAGGATACTTTTCGGGGAAGGGTATGTGAATGTCCTGTAGTGCAGGGGGTAAAGTTCATTGGTGATGGTTACACTCATTGTGAAGGTTTGTGTTTCTAAAGGTTGCATATATGAATAAAACGTTAACAGGATTTTCTGGTCAAAGTTGTCCATTTCTTGTAAATGCCGAGTTCATGACTGTAAGAAATGCAAGAGATTTCTGCCGAGGATTGTTCAGTTATTTCTCTAAGTAATATCTTGCTCTTTTTGGTACAAGATAGAAACCCATTTAAAGATGCTGATATGTAATTATTGAACAAACTGTTTCTTGTAATGGGATGCCATACATAGTGATAAATACTACTAATTATCTAAAGAAGTAGTGCTTGTTTTCCGCAATGTTAAGCTTTGCTTATGCTTGATCTTTTTTCCAATTTTTATATCGAGTCCAGCTTCAGGAGCTTTACGCTGTGAGGTTAATAATGGAGGTTGTTGGAAGGAAACCCAAAATGGTAGAACATACTCTGCTTGCATTGTAAGCTAAGCCCCATCTCTTTTGATTGAGGTGCAGCTCTCAACCATTGGATTTAAGTCAAATTTTTAGTTCATATATTTCCTTTTATCTGTTGCAGGACAATCACACCAAGGGTTGTACATGTCCTCCTGGGTTTGTGGGAGATGGAGTGAAATCCTGTGAAGGTATTAGTATTAACCTGCCTTCAGTTACTCTTGATTTGTAGAAGAAATAGTTAATTTAATCACAGGGAAGACAAGACGTGCTTTTAAGTTTCTTCTGTTATGAAATGACAGTTCTTGAACATGTATTGATGTTTTCAAGCTGTTTTTGTAGACCATTAGGCCACTCTAACCCCTTGTTTGGATTGAGGGGAAAAGAGGGCGAGGTGTAATATTTTAAATATTTGGTAATATTGTCCTATTATACAAATGCTTTGATAAAAAAAGGGGTAATTTTGAAAATTGAGTTCTTCACATCTATTCACCTTGATCCAGGGATTAAAGAAAATGGACTTTAGGAGGTGAATGGAAGTTAAACATTCACCTCCTTCCCCTCTTGTTTCACCCGATAGGATCATTATTTCGTATAAATTTAAAAGAAATGTTCGATTCATCCGAACAAGGTGAAAAAATTCGCCTCCTTTTTCTGGCACGAGATTTTAATTTGTGCCAGTCTTCTGATGAATAGATTAGTTTGCTTGCTCCTAAATTTCATGTGCTGTTCAGTTCTTTTATGTTTGCCTGTGTCATATTCTCAGATGTGGACGAGTGTAAAGAAAAGAAAGCTTGTCAGTGCCCAGAATGCAAGTGCCAGAATACATGGGGAAGTTATGACTGCAGTTGCAGCAATGGTCTACTGTATTTGCAAGAGCATGATACTTGTATCAGTGAGTAGATGCTCTCACTTTCTTCATGTGGCATTAATTGGTAGTTTCATGCTAAAGGAGATTCACTGCTAGGCCCTTAATTATTCTTCCTTTTCTGATGATAGTTCCCTGTATATACTAATGGACAGGTCAAGAACACCAGAGTAGCAGCTGGAGCTTTTTCTGGATAATCATTCTGGGATCGGGCATTGCTGGACTTGGAGGATATGCACTTTACAAGTACCGAATTCGGGTAAAATCACATCACATTCCTCAAACTTATGATGCTCGTCTTTTGCTTCATCTACCAAAGCCAATGTTATTCAGCCTGGACTGGAGAGAACAGGAACACTGATCAATGATCTGTCTGGTTTTTTCCAACTTGTGGAAAAGCAGAGATACATGGATTCGGAGATTCGGGCTATTATGGCACAATACATGCCCCTCGATAATCAAGCGGAAGTACATGTTCCTACCTCCCATGGAAACGTGTAGAAGCCCGAGAATCTCTCCCAGCTCTATGGACAGTGACAAGAATGGAACTATCCTTGCTGAAACACGGGGGGATTAGAGATGATGAAGAATTTCCAGACATCCTTGATGAGCTCAGTCAGTCCTGATGACAGAGAATTCAGTTCTACTGAAAGCTTAAAAATAAATAAAAGAAAGCTTCTGTCCTTTTAAATCTAGACTGTAAATCTGTATTCTTTATGTGATAAATTTCCCTTTTTTAAGCACTTCGCTGATAAATCTTACAGCATTCCTTCATTACCACTCAATGAAACAGCTGTTGGAAAACTCAGTCAGTTAACCCACTTGCAACCCAGATATCGTCTATTGATGCTCACCTGAAAGTCAAAAGGCCCAATAGGTCGGTCGTCGGTTCCACCATGAGAAAGAGACCCATTTCCTAGATTCCACAGTGGAGACTCGCCAAACCAGCTAGCTGGTCTGTTGCTTTTCTCCACGTGCACTGCAGGAGTTCCAGTTTGTTTGAGAGGGAACAGATCGTCTCCAAGTGCTGGTTTTAAATCAACTCAAGTAAGGTTTTGATATCTCAGTTGGGTTTTGGAATCCTTGGAAACGGACAATCACTTGGGAGTGAAAGACAAAACAGAAAAATCTCGGAGACCGTTTTTTCACTCTGTTTAGAGCTATGAGGACGCGTGAGTCACCCTGTCGTTTTACCCTCTTCCCATCCATCCATCCATCCATCCATCCATCCGCCTGTTCGCTCTCTCTTCCCACCATTTACTGAAAATGGAGAAATAAATAATCTTAAAGAAAAGAAAATGCTGTCGTCTTCTCTCTCTCTGCTCTGTGTCCTTGTCGCCCTCGCCTTTAAATGAGCTTTAAATGCACTGCTTTACTCTTTCCTTTGTTTATGTTTAGGACCTCGACCACCTTCCTGCCATCATTAATCTTCTCCCTCCCATTTATATATAAAAAAATTAAATCTTCTCCCTCACTCCCCATTTCGAAACACACGCAGATAACGCAGTCCGCCTTAAATTGGCTTTTTCTCCCTTCTGCAACATCACCAACCACAGGCAGACAACCCACCAGACCAACTCTCCGTTTCAGACTTCTCTCTCTGTATCTTCATTCCATTTCCATGCATATTCTCCTTTTGGCTGAGTGAACAGTGTGAGGAGGATGAGGAAGAAGTGGAAAACATTTCTCCCCAAGCTGCTCTTAAGTTTCTACAGCTGAAGCGGTGGACTGCTTGTCTCTCTTGGGCGGTGCTCTGAGACGATTACCTCTGTCTCTGCGTCATATCAGTAAATTCCATTTCATCTTTCTTTCGCTTGAGCCGTTGCACTGTACAGAATAGGAAAGTTGGCTTCTTGAGCTCATAAGTGGTTGCTTTGCTGTCTGTCCTAATCGCCTCTTTGTTTCCCCCCTCCTTAGCCCATTGTTCTGAAGCATCCTTCCTTGATCAACATCTCAAGCTATGGAGTCCCGTCATTGTTAACTAGAAAAAAAACATGGTCATCAGAACCCTCTTACTCATTACCATCTTTTCCCCTTTACTGGCGCATTCCATAGATCCCGCCTTCAACGACGATGTTCTGGGTCTGATAGTATTCAAGTCCGGGCTAGTCGACCCCGGCTCAAAGCTCGCCTCATGGGTCGAGGACGACGAGAGCCCCTGCAGCTGGCAAGGCGTGAAGTGCGACCCGCAGGCTCATCGGGTTACAGAGCTCGCGCTCGATGGCTTGTCCCTCTCGGGACACGTAGGCCGCGGCCTCTTGAGGCTGCAGTCCCTGCAGGTCCTCTCCATGTCCAACAACAACCTCAGCAGCACAATCCTCCCCGACCTCACACGGCTCAGGGCATTGCAGGTTATCGACTTGAGCGGCAACAACCTCACGGGACCTATACCGAAGGAGCTCTTCCAGCAATGTGGGTCTCTTCGGTCGGTCTCCTTCGCCAATAATGGCCTTACAGGGAGGATTCCCGAGTCATTGAGCTCTTGCCAGACTCTGGTTGCTGTTAACTTCTCGTTGAATCTGCTCTTGGGGGAGCTCCCAATGGGCATATGGAACTTGAGAGGGCTTCAGTCTATCGATTTATCAGATAATATGCTCGAGGGGGTGATTCCAGAAGGTATTCAGAGTCTCTACGATTTGAGGACTCTGAACTTGCGGGGAAATCAGTTCACCGGCTGGATTCCCAAGGATCTAGGAGGCTGTTTGTCATTGAATTCGCTTGATCTGAGCAACAATTTCCTTTTGGGAAGTCTACCTGAGTCGATGAGGAGGCTCATCTCCTGTAGTTCTATTCGGTTGGGAGGGAATTCGCTCACAGGAGAGGTCCCCAGTTGGATGGGAGAGTTGAGAAGTCTTGAAAGTTTGGATCTTTCGAGGAACAGATTCTTAGGGAGGATACCTAAGACGATGGGCAATCTTCACCTGCTGAGGGAACTGAATCTTTCGACGAACCATTTCACCGGAATCTTGCCAGGGTCCATTTCAAACTGCATTGATCTTTCCATCTTGGATGTGAGCCACAATATGCTAACAGGCGATTTCCCCATTCGGCCCTTTAGATCAGACTCTGCTGTAGCAGCAGCAGCAGCAACATCAACAGCCTCCTATAGGAACCTCAAGGTTTTGGATGTGTCTTCTAATGCATTCTCAGGAGAATTTCCTCAAGACATTGGGACTTTGAGCAGCTTGCAGTCCTTAAACTTGTCCAGAAACTCTATATACGGTTCTATCCCAAGAAGCATCGGTGACCTTAATAGAACTCAGTTTCTCGATCTGAGCAACAATCGGCTCAATGGAATGATTCCTCCCGAGATTGGCGGGGCAGTCTCGCTTGAGGGTCTGAGGCTGGAGAAGAACCTTCTGAGCGGGAAGATTCCGACAGAGATCGAGAGTTGTTCTTCTCTGACATCTCTGTAAGTTTAGCACACAGTCCTTGCTTTTAGTGTATCATCTGCCAACTTGCTGTGCCTAGTAAATATAAACAAGAACGCCAATGTTCACTCCAATATGTTCTCCAGGCAGAATAGATATGATGCTGTGTTCATTGTCTCTTAACAATGTGCTAAGTGTTCATGATCTCACATTATGTTTATTAGACCAGTCATAAGATTTTATCATGAAAATTCTGCAGGATCCTTTCAGACAACAACCTCACAGGCCCTATTCCTCTGGTCCTCTCCAAGCTCACCGGACTCCAGTATGTGGACCTCTCATCTAACCACCTCTACGGCAATCTACCCAAGGAGCTCGCCAACCTGTCTCACCTCCTCTACTTCAACATCTCACATAACAACCTCGAGGGCGAGCTGCCAGTGGGTGGATTCTTCAATATGATCCCTCCCTCTTCTGTCTCAGGCAACTCGGCCCTGTGTGGTTCTGTCATGAACGATTCCTGCCCGAGTGTCCACCCGAAGCCAATCGTCCTAAACCCCAATTCATCCTCCGGCTCGGGTGGAGGATCCGCATCTCCGGACCGTCACCATAAAAGGATCATCCTCAGCATCTCTGCCTTGATCGCAATCGGGGCGGCCGCATTCATAGCCATAGGGGTGGTGGCTGTGACTGTCCTCAACATCCGTGTCAGGTCCTCCATGTCCCGTCCTGACCTGCCACTCACATTTTCCAGCGGAGGAGTGGAGGACTTCAGCTGTTCTCCCTCTGCCAAGGGGGCGACAAACTATGGAAAACTCGTCATGTTTTCTGGGGATGCAAGGTTTATTGCCGGAGCACAAGCGCTGCTCAACAAGGAGTCTGAGATTGGACGTGGCGGGTTCGGGGTTGTTTATCGGACGGTCCTCCAGCACGGGCGGCCCGTGGCCATCAAGAAGCTCACCTGCTCCGGCCTGATCAAGTCACAGGAGGACTTCGAGCGGGAAGTGAAGACCCTTGGAAAGATCAGGCACCAAAATATAGTATCCCTTGAAGGGTACTATTGGGAACCATCTGTCCAGCTCTTGATATACGAGTATGTACCAGGCGGTAGCCTTCATCGGCACATCCATGATGCTAGTGCAGATAACTGCCTCACATGGCGGCAGAGGTTCAACATCATCCTAGGGATGGCAAGGGGGCTAGCTCACTTGCACCGGATGAATGTGATTCATTACAACCTCAAGTCAACAAACATCATACTGGATGCCTCCGGGGACCCCAGAGTGGGGGATTTTGGCCTTGCGAGGCTGTTACCGGAATTGGACCGCTGCGTCCTTAGTGGCAAGATACAGAGTGCTTTAGGATACATGGCCCCTGAATTTGCCTGTCGCTCAGTGAAAATAACCGAAAAGTGTGATGTTTATGGATTGGGGATTCTGGTGCTGGAGGTGGTGACGGGGAAGAGGCCGGTGGAGTACATGGAGGATGATGTGGCAGTGCTCTGCGAGGTGGTGAGGAGTGCGTTGGACGAGGGCAGGGTTGAGGAATGCGTGGATGGGAGGCTCAGGGATAACTTTTCCGTGGAGGAGGTCATTCCAGTGGTGAAGCTTGGGCTGATCTGCGCATCGCAGGTGCCATCGAACAGGCCCGACATGAGGGAGGTCGTGAACATCTTGGAGCTGATCGAGTGCCCCTCAGAAGGTCTGGAGTCCTGAGAGATTCCGATGCCTCTGGAATTATTCCGGCTTAAGCTATGGCAGTTCATCCCGGTTGCTTCTCCGGGGAAGATTAATCCAGTTCTTTATTTTTCCTTTTCCCCAGAGACATCATATAGTGCAGTGCTGATTTATTTTTTCTTGTTCTTCTTTTATTTCTTCTATTATATGTCTGTTCATCTTATCGCAGTTGTGACACTGGATTCCTCTTCGCCGGTTACAAAGCCATACTGGTGGGACAACGCATTTGCTTCCTCTCTTCAGATTACTGGTCTGAGCAATATGAGTCTGGTTCCACTTTAGTCTTTCTTTTCTTACCAGCATAATCATTTTACAAGGTCACAATGAATCATGGGGAAAGGAAAGGGGCAAAAAAGTGCACCAAAGATGGAGGGGAAGACGAGGGAGGGATCAATGAGTGAAACAGAAACTGAAGCGTGATGAAAAAGGAGAGAAATTTGAAGATTTCAAAGGAACATCATGAGAGGGCTCGACGACCCAAATGTACCCACTCATTCCTTTTTCCAAAAGGCAAAGAAAAAGCAAAAACCACATGCCATTGTCCTCATCATACATGCAACGTTGGGTATCCAAAATCACACTCACTACTAAGCACTTAACTCAATGCAAAGCTGAAGAGGAAGAAGAGGGAAGTGTGAAAAGATTGAACATGATGTAATTGCACTAAAAAAACTGAAAACCTAAGATTGAGGAGCAAGTTCCTTGTGGTATTCTTCCCAGCACACCATCAGGATTCAGGCATGTCCAGGTAAAGGCTTGTCATAAAAGAAAAATGTTTAGTCCATGAAATTTCTGTGGAGCAGACCTCTGGCCCATATGGTGTTTCCTCTGTCAAAGGGAAAGCGCCAGCCACCACGAGCATCTTTTCTGACATAGACAGCAGTCGGATCCTCCATTGTGTTGAAAGGCGCCCCAGAACTAGGGATGGCCGAGTTCCAACTTCCTCCTCCACCCAAGTTAGAGAACCCTCTACAGCCCAACAATGCAAAGGATAAAATGCCCCAGATACTCGGAGGCAGCTTGACGCCGAATGATGGCACAAAGACCGCCTCTCCAAGCTGCAAGAGGGTTTCCCTGCCTCGTCCAGAGTTTGGTTCCTCGAGAAGCCCGAGGAGTACCCGGAGATTGATCCTACAATCCATTCCTTCTTTCCCTTTCCTCAACCCATGAAAATAACTACTAGTTTTCATATTAAAACATTATGATAGGTATAATATCATTTCTCCATACGGCTCCATGTGAACAATTTTTTTTCTTTGTTTGTACCTATTTTGTGAACTTCAACACTAGAGATCAACTTGTTGCAACGCAACAAATTATGAAAATAAAAGCCACAATGAGCAACAACAATAGAAGAGATATTGCACCTAAAAAGTTAGACAAGTATTGGAGAAAAAAACCTAAAAAATTCTTGACCAGAAGAGTGGAAAAGCATCTACCTGAAAGAATGCAATCCAATGTGACCTCTAGGCTCCTATGAAATTGCAACTCTATTTTTGATACTGTCTCGATAGTAGAGTTGAATGTCGCCGATCTTTTTCTCTCTAAGTACTATATTCTCGACCCTTCTCCTACTAGCCTCTTCATCCCCAAAGTAACACTATTGAATGACAAGAAAGAGTTAAGGCTCTCCTTATAGAAACAGTACTTGTAACCATAACTATAGTAGCTGTAGTTGCCATATTCTAACGTGATTTGTCCGGTCACAATCTATTAACAACACACCACACACCTTGCACTAGAGTAGTGCTTAAAATAATATTATATCAAATTAGTTTTTCTTTTTAAAATTTATTTGAGGAAAATTATATTAAAACAAATATATATATATACATACATACAGTACATAAATCTTTAATTATTTTATATATACATGACTAGTATGTAAGTATAAAAATTTCTTTATTTTCGGATGTTTGAAAGGTAAAGAGTGATGATGAATTCGACAAGTAGAAATTTACTAACTTTAATACTTAACAAATTTTTCTACAAGGTTTTTAATTAAAAATTATATTATACTTAATTATAATTGGGATTTAAATTTGACTCAAATGAATTAATATTTGACAAGCAAGTTACAAATCACATATAATAATTCTATTATGGAAGGAATAATCTATTTGTAAAATAAAATTCTCATCTATCTATCTCAATTGTTATACTAAATAATTTTACCAACTATTATAATATAATACTACAATCTTGTCTATTTTTCTAATAAAATAATACTTTATTCATGAGCACATTGCTCCCACCCACTAACTTATTGATTTGGTTGTTCGCTATTGATTAGTGGTTCTTATTCATAGTTTTTGGACCATTATTGGACATTGTTGTTAAGCCCGACCTGGTTTGGTCAAAACTTTGTGAGCAACCCATTACTTCATTCGGCCTAGATGGGTTAATTTCTCTAAACTTAGGGAGTAATGCATACTTATTTCCATAGTTTCCCTAAAATAACACTATCAAAATTGTTATATTAAGAAATCTCAATTAATAAAGTATCTGAGTTTGGAGAATCCGGGTTCAAGCCTCGTTTCTTAAAAAAAAAAAAGGGAGTGGTGAGTATTGATGGTTAGGTCTGCTTGGACTTTTTCAATTCATTATATTCATGTTTATACTTTCTGTCATCTCATTATTATTATCGTGAGATGTTTTATTCATAAAACTAGAACGCTTGCAGAATAGATTTCGACTATTCCACTTGTGCACCGTAGTGCTTTTACCGTACACACCGATAGAAATCCTTCTACCAATAGTCTGAGTGGGTATCAATTACTCGACCTTCAAACTCGCATCACACTTCATTTCCGCAAATGTGGGAAGAGACATCCCCCACCCTTACCTCGATCTTAGTACGCATAAAGCTCCCCTATATGTGTTACGCCCTGATTGGTCAGTGCTTATAAGTGCTGACTATTCACTGACATAACGTGCTTCGCCCTGATTAGGCACTAACCTGGTAGTGGTACGTTAACTGGCTGAACTGTTAACCAATCCGGTGCATCTAGGTTCGGTGACCCAAAAGCAAAAATCGGTCGGTTTAGGCCTAATTCGGTCAGTTCTCTAAAATTTAAAATTTTCTAAATTCCTGTAAATTTATTTTATATGAAATAGTTGCTTCAATTCTCCAAATTAATATTTTTATGTTACTTAGAAAAATAAATCTTTTAATCGGTTTCATATAGTTCATCCCGGTTCAATCTGATTTACACTTAACCGATTCGATCCTCACACCCACTTTCACCCACATTTATTTCCCATGATTTTTGGGTATTTAACGACCACTTGTTATTTTTAACTTTCCCATTTTTACCTTGGGTTATTGATTTCTAATTAAATTCAACCCAAGTTTTTACTCGAAATTTTTCGATTCTTTTACCTTACTTTCTCATTAAGTGGAATAAATTTTACACTTGTTATTTTCAAATTTCTTAAATTTTCTTATAATTACAAGTTATGGTTCATTTTAAACTTAGTTCTCTCGCTATAAAGTTTTTAATTCCTTAGTCCAACTTTCTTATTATTGATAAGGGGGTTTACAACTACTCTAACTTTGATAAAATAAGTTAATAAATTTATAAGAAATCTTTTTTAAAAAATAAGTTAAGTAGTAGTTTGTTTATCATATTATTTTTAAGAAATAAAATTTTTATTTAAGTATATATTAAATAAAAAATAGTAAATTATTATATCATGTAAATTATACTTACTGAGGGTGAACTCACCCTCAATTATCCCTTTCAAAACCTATCTAAAATAGGGTAAAATATGTTAGAAAATTATTTATCAACCTAGTATATAATCGGTAGTTTTTTAAAAAATATTTATATAATTCAATATATATTTCGAGATTTTTTTTGTTAAACTTATATTATATACCATTTTTTTATTAATTTTGTCAATACTATAAAAATAATATTATTTTTATTATAATATTTGAAAAAGTGGGGAATTTTTTGAATGGTTACTATCAAAGCTGGTCAAAGTTTATCACTCTATTACCGACGGACAAAATAAGGTGGACATTTTTTAAGAGAATTTCACAATTTTTTTTTCATTTAGTATGATATATTTTTTCTATATTTTTAAATGTATTTATAAATTTTTTTATTATATTTATAAAAATTTCAATTTTTACGAAAATTATGATATTTTATATTATAATTCATGTGTTCTATTAGTTTTATAAAATATCGATAAATTAATACCGACAAATTAAAATTTTGAGTTAATATAATTTCTCAATTTATCATAGTATTTAAGAGTATATACCAATGGTGTTATTATTTATGATTATTGTATGTTATAATTATTTTTAGAAAAGTTATAAATATGATATTTCCTTATAGTGTAGAGATGAATTGACGGGTCCTAATACATATACCATACTCCTATTACGGGTCGGTACTTGACATGCTAAATAAAAAATGAAATTGATATTTTTGTGGTAGTTTTTTTTTGTCTATTTTATTGATCCATTATTGGTTATTTTAATAAAATAGAATAAAATCTTTTAAATAATATTTTTACAAAATCGTTATCATATATATGTTAATATAATTTCGCTAAACCATCAAGTGTGCTAAAATTATATCCTCCATATTTGTGATTGCTATAAAACTCGTTTTGGACAAGTTTTTTCATTGCATTTCCTTTCTCTCTATTCCTTGTGTTTGGCTTTGGCTAATAAAAGTTTAGAGGAATAAGGATGTCTAACCAGGGGGTTCGATACTGGTGTCAATTCTGCAATTTGTCGTTTATTCTCCCTACACAAGAGGAAGAATGTCCCAATTGTTACGAAGATGTCGTACAGGTAATGGGGTCAGCATTCAGGTGTACTCGATGTCATCAAACGTTTACGAACATTAATGGTGAAGAAGTAATATGCCCCTGTTGTAACGAAAATAATGAAGTTCTACGTGTAACATGGAACCCCGCATCAGATTCACAGTCAAATTCAGAAGAGGAAGAGGAGGATGAAGAGGGAGAAGAATTATCTATTATTAATAAAATGTTGACAATATGGATAACTGAGACTCATATTCGTGAAGGTGACCCTGAATGTTGTATATGTAGGGAGGATTTTGAGATTGGATCAGAAGTAAAGATAATACCCTGCCACCACAAATTTCACGAGGATTGCATTATCAGATGGTTGAAAGAGAGCAAATCATGTCCTCTTTGTAGATACCAGATTTAAAAAACTAGTGGAGGAAAAAGCTGAACGACGGACATGTTGCCCAACATAAATGTGTTAATGAGGCGCTCATTTATGTATTATTTATTATAATATTTTTTTTTTACTTTTTATATTATTGAATAATAGTTTCTCTAGTAATTTGAATTTTCATTTTATCCTTCATTAAGTTTTACTACCCACATCTATTTATGATAAAATACATAATTTATTTTAAGAAAATATTATTGTAGTATAATTCACATTCAATTACAATATAGATACGTATCACATCTTATTAAACTAATTCTCGATAACTCTTTTATAAATTTATAAGATATGTATGAACTACCGACCTTAAACGATGAAAGACTACTAATCACAAGATGTGTAAATCTTTTATTCTTTTACTGCAAGTCAGATTTATAAATATAAAGGTATAAACCAAGGTTTTGGTAGATAGATTTTTTTATATCTATCTAATCACTAATCAGAGTTTAAGCGATAGAATGTGCGAGTGCTATGACGTAACAATGGAAAATATTATAAAATATTAATTTTTTATCTACTTAAAATTTTAACATTAATTTCATAAATCAATAATATTTATTTATATTATTTATCGAATGTGAATGTATATACTAAATTACTCAATCTATACTCAAAATAATTGATATATAATTCGAGTAAAAATTTTTATTCTTAAATTATTTGAAATAATTTAGTACAACTCACTAAAATTTACTAATTAGATAATTTTATCTCTAACTATCGTAATACAGATAGATTGATATTATACGATATAAATGATTGTATACAATTATCTTATGAAAAATTGATCACATATGCACTTAAATGTGAGTTGTACTAAATTAACTTTATTAAGTGTATAAAACTTCTCTTCTATGATTCACACTCGCACCTAATAGAGTTGGTTGATGCTTTGGAACCAATTTTGATTGGAATATTATATGTTTATGTTATTTACATTCTATCCCAAATTAGTCACTTTTCTTAATGGTTAATAGTTCAACGAGCTTTCAAGCTATGTGTTCCTATGATAAAAATGGCTATGTATTATCTCATAATTGACATCAGCTAATAGGGTCCATATAAATTGAGATCATGCCATAATTATTATTTTTATATGATAATATTTACTATCATTAATTGACCTATTTCTTGTGCAAAAAATAAATTGACTCTTTTTATTTAAATTATCTTAATTTTAGCCATTATTGTTTCTTTTTATAATGGAATACTTTATTATATTTTATTAAAATAATCAATATTGGACAAAATAAATTATAATCTTATTATCCAAAAATATTATGAATATATACTATTTTCAATTTACATGTATTACAAAATCTTATTAATAAAATAAATGAATTATTTACTTGTATGCTTAGTTATTTAGATATATTAACTATACCATTAGCATAAGTTCTAAGTTGATTTTATTCTTGCATTTTATTTGTAGATAACAAGATTGCTCATTTGTATGAAATATGCTATATAGATCTTACTGATAACTTAGTTTAATAAAAAATTTGATATGAAAACAGGTATTTATATTTTTTTTTGTTACACTATCAACATCATAATTTGCTAATAATGGAGAGTTTACATTTCCAAATTATTACCCTCAATAAAATTTTAGCTTCCTTCACGTTTTTGTACCAGTAACTAGTTAATTTAATAAAAAAAAAAATATCGCATTACATATTTGCAAACTCATGTTTATATTTTTTTGTTATACTCTTGGAGGCTATGAAGATGGTTTGGTTATAATGAAGAGCACTAAAAGTATTAGTACACGTGAATTTTGGTTGGATGAAATTGTAACACCTGAAAAATGAAAAATATAGGTGATTATATATAATTTTATTTAAATTTTATAAATTATGATACAAACTAGCTGGCAATATAGGATTTGCAAACTAGTGGTTAATATGCCGTTTGATGAAATTTTAACACAAATAAAGTATAAATGATCATATAAAATTTTATTTAAATTTTATTAATTATAACACAAACTAATGGTAAATATAAGATTCGATTGGATGAAATTTTAACATGGCTAAAGTATAGGTGATTATATGTAATCTTATTTATTTTATTTGAATTTTATGAATTATAACACAAATTTGTTGGCAATATAAAATTTACAAATTAGCTGTTTAATATGCGATTGGATAAAATTTTAAAACAAGTAAAATATAGATGATTATATGTAATTTTATTTATTTTATTTAAATTCTATGAATTATCACACAAACTGGCGGGCCACATGAGATTTACAAACTAGTTATTAGAATAAAATTTTAACACGAGTAAAGTATAGGTGATTATATGTAATTTTATTTATTTTATTTAAATTTTATGAATTAGGACATAAACTAGTTGTCAATATGTAATTTACAAACTAACTATTAATATGCAGTTTTACGAAATTTTAACACGAGTAAAGTATAGGTGATTATATGTAATTTTATTTATTTTATTTAAATTTTATAAATTATAACACAAACTAGCTGGCAAAATGGGATTTACAAACTAGCTATTAATATGCGATTGGATGAAATTGTAACACGAGTAAAAGATAGGTAATTTATATGCAATTTTATTTAAATTTTATGAATTATGACACAAATTAGCGGATAATGTCGGATTTACAAACTAGATGTTAATATGCGGTTGGATGAAATTTTAACACGAGTAAAGTATATGTGATTATATGTAATTTTATTTATTTTATTTAAATTTTATAAATTATGAAACAAACTAGTTGGCAATATGGAATTTACAAACTAGCTATTAATATGCCGTTGGATAAAATTTCAACACAAGTAAGGTATAGGTGATTATATGTAATTTTATTTGAATTTTATAAATTATGACATAAACTACCTGTCAATATGAGATTTACAAACTAGATATTAATATGCATTTGGATGAAATTGTAATACGAGTAAAGTATAGGTGATTATATGTAATTTTACTTATTTTATTTAAATTTTATGAATTATGACACAAACTAATTGGAAATATGGGATTTACAAACTAATTGTTAATATGCTATTGGATGAAATTGTAACATGAGTAAAGTATAGGTGAATATATGCAATTTTATTTATTTTATTTGAATTTTATGAATTATGACACAAACTAGCTGACAATATAGGATTTACAAACTAGCGGTTAATATGCGGTTGGATAAAATTGTAACAAGTGTAAAATATAGGTAATTATATGTAATTTTATTTATTTTATTTGAATTTTATAAATTATTATACAAACTAGCTGGTAATATAGGATTTACAAACTAGCGGTTAATATGCGATTGAATGAAATTTTAACATGAGTAAAGTATAAGTGATTATATGTAATTTTATTTATTTTATTTAAATTTTATGAATTATGACACAAACTAATTAGAAATATGAGATTTACAAACTAGTTGTTAATATGCTATTGGATGAAATTGTACCACGAGTAAAGTATAGGTGAATATATGTAATTTTATTTATTTTATTTGAATTTTATGAATTATGACACAAACTAGCTGACAATATGGATTAGCTAGCCTATTAATATGCGGTTGGATAAAATTTTAACACAAGTAAAGTATCGGTGATTATATATAATTTTATTTATTTTATTTGAATTTTATGAATTATGACATAAACTAGCTGTTAATATGGGATTTACAAACTAGATGTTAATATGCACTTGGATGAAATTGTAACACGAGTAAATTATAGGTGATTATATGTAATTTTATTTATTTTATTTAAATTTTATTAATTATGACACAAACTAACTATAAATATGAGATTTACAAACTAGTTGTTAATATGCCATTGGATGAAATTGTAACACGAGTAAAGTATAGGTGAATATATGCAATTTTATTTATTTTATTTGAATTTTATGAATTATGACACAAACTAGCTGACAATATAGGATTTACAAACTAGCGGTTAATATGCGGTTGGATAAAATTGTAACAAGTGTAAAATATAGGTAATTATATGTAATTTTATTTCTTTTATTTGAATTTTATAAATTATTATACAAACTAGTTGGCAATATAGGATTTACAAACTAGCGGTTAATATGCGATTGAATGAAATTTTAACATGAGTAAAGTATAAGTGATTATATGTAATTTTATTTATTTTATTTAAATTTTATGAATTATGACATAAACTAGTTGACAATATGGATTAGCTGGCCTATTAATATGCGGTTGGATAAAATTTTAACACAAGTAAAGTATCGGTGATTATATATAATTTTATTTATTTTATTTGAATTTTATGAAATCACACAACAATTTCATTAGAAAATTTCATGGCTTTCTTAACTCAAGTTTGTTTACGAGCTCGTGTCCACTGGCCTTAGGCCCACTGCACATGATTTTCCAAAATCGAGCATTTAACCCCTTGAGTTCAAAGACCGAGGCCTCTAGCCTATCTAAACTGTTCTAGCTCCCGTCAAGAAGATCTCACAAATCTTTTAAGCATTGACACACAATCAGGAGGGAACACTTATGACAAAAAGATTATTTTTAACTCTATCATACCAACCGGGTGTGATGATATCTTCGCTTACAACCTGTAGGTGGGTTTCTCCTTTCTTCAAGGAAGTTTATCATACCAACTAGGTATGATATTAGATAATCTCATTTACAACTAGTAAGTAGGTTTTTAAACTTTAAATTTGTTAATCACCTCAACCGGGTATGACATTAAGTGTGTACACTCACCTGATGATTGTGACGTATTCGTCTTTAGTCAGTTTCCAACTCCACGCTAGCTTTTCATTACTTGCGTTCAAGTCTCTCGCATTCCTACATGATTTGGGCATTTTTATCAATTAATATTTGGCATAACAACCATCATTTTCTCACATATA